>OX123192.2:33922596-34333253 GCA_944739405.2 Euclidia mi
CTCTAGTACCTATCGTGAAATTTCCACCTTAGCATTACTGAATGGTTTGCCGCGCAATAGGGATTTAAATAATACATATGTATTACTAAACATTGACGAAAGAAAGTTCTTCAATATGACTGTGCTGCCCTACCATTCTTTCCATTAGGACACTGTAATGTCCTTCGTCCAGGTGCCCAAAAAATAGCAAGTTATGAACAATTTCGCCAGTACCATAGTCAGTAATCGTATTACTGTTTTCCAGGTGAACTCCGAATTGACACTCGGGATATAGCTCACTTACACTCTTAAGTTTTGTTTCAGTAGGTAATGTTATAACTTCAATTTTTTCCTACATATTTTCTCATGTCCTTACTCACAGACTATTCAATAAAGACTATATTACATTTATGTTAAATGTATCACTAAACATTGAGTATTTAATGATTCCGGCAGCCATACTTATAGCCGTTAGATAAACGAGGCGGTACTATATTATTATATTTTTTGATACACTCATAAGGTAGGCTATGGTTGCTTGTGGTATGCTTTTACTTTATGGGGTGGATAAAACTTGAGACATTTGTATTGTTTTATATGTACATTCGTCTCTTCCACGCCATTTAATGTCTACAGTAGTTTGTGTGAGGGTCAGGCTACGGTCAGATAAGACAGCGCTGTATAAATGGTGCTTTGTCTTTTCGCAATGTGTAATACTAACTTCCGTGTGGTGACGGATTAAGAATACGGATTGTCACCACCCCATATCATCCCAATGGTGTCGTAAGAGCCGACAGAGGGAGCATATTATGCAGAGAACAGCACTGTAAGAGACGGAAAACTTGATACAAACCCTATACCAACCCGTTTGGCCAGCGTGGTATAGTAGGCCAATTCCTCCTTTCAAAAGAGAGGCCTAGTCCAGCAGTGGACTGTAAAGGGCTGATGATGATGATGACGTTAAGATACCTATCTGTGTGTGTCGGTTTCCTATATACAGTGTGTCCAAGGGTACATAGGAAACCGACACACACAGATAGGTATCTTAACGCGAACTCGCACCACCATCCGCGGCATTTGGATTCCGTTGTGTCATCGTTAGTGAACAGAGCGTATGACCTGTGTGACCCTGAACAATTAAATAGTGAACTGTTACATGTTCAGGAGGTACTTAGGCGCAACGGATACAAGAAGAAGATACTCCGTCTGAAGAGGAAAGATCGTAGACCTGAAGTGAGCAGAGTGCCGGCTTACATGCCGTATCTAAAGGGAGTAACGGACAAGGTTGGAACAGTACTCAAGAAATACTCCATTAAGACTGTATACAGTCCATTCTCTAAGATAGCACATAATCTGCGTACCCCAAAGGATGTCATTCCTCTCCAAACACCTGGCGTCTACAAAGTCGATTGCAGCTGCGGTAGTTCATATATCGGGCAGACTAAGCGTACAATCGCTGAAAGAGTAAAGGAACATATTGCAGCTGTGAAAAACCGACATATTAATAAGTAGGCTATAGCTGAGCATTTGTTGGAGTCTGGACCAAACCACTGGATAGAACTGCATCAACCACAAGTCTAATCCACCGATCGTCACTATTACTCCAGGATAGTACATGAAGCGGTAGAAATCAATAAATATAACAATTTCAACCGGGAGGATGGATATAGATTATCGGCTACTTGGAATCCAGTCATCAGCAAATGTAAACACCGCCGCAGTGATAAATCTCAACAGTGTGTAGACGTCATTAGTGTAGTGTGTCGGAGTACCGACAGTGCGAACTTAAATAAAGACCAAGTGAGGGTAGGTACCGAAACCCGCACTTCCACAAGACGGCGCTGAGCTCTCATCAGTCTCTCCGCGACCACGCTCGGTGCAAGACGAGCGAAACGTCGGAAACAAATAGGTATTTATACCTTAAATAAATTAATTTTACGCGATTAAGACCCGCTAATTTATTTTGTATGATGTATACAAATCGCGAAAGTTTAAAATCGATTAAGAACCACTTTGCTCTGATCCAAATAGGAAATAACTTTGCCAAACGCAAGAGCTTCGAGCATTGACCATTTAAACGTGAACCTTAGTTCAATTGAAACTCCTCCTGCAACGCCTTATTGAAAATAGTTACGGGAGGAACGGGGTAGTCGAAGTTATATTAGTGTATTTTGCAGCACAAAATGTTTTATGGTACACGTGTTTGACACTTCAGGCTGAATGACGTCAGGATATAGGTTGTATGTTATCTGGTGCCGGTTCTCGAGTGTTAAACATATCTTGAGAGTTTCCCCTGTCAGACTTAAGAAGACAAATTTTAAAGTGATATCTTTGAAGGCGAGCTCAAATATTAAAAACGGTTGATTGCGGAACGGGAGTAGAAAACTTTATAATAAAACACCGAAACTTTTTGACAGCGAATATTGGATTTTAAAACAAAAACAGAATATGTAATTAAGGTCAAAGCACTTATTTGATCTGTTGTGTTTCGGGGTTCGTTATCGAGAGTCGTTAAGTCGTATGTTTCTGAAAGTTGTTTAAGGATCTCTGTTGATTGTATTTTTATGTATTCTAAATTGCTTTCTGCCTTCCGGTAATCTTCGTTCAATATAGCTGAAGAAAATGATCGGTGCTACGCCTGTTATATATAATTCTAAAAGTAGAAGTTAGAATTCAATTGTGTTTTATATTCATTGTTTTGTACCGTATAAGATTTTGCTTTGATCTTTCTTTTTGGTGCTATAGATGTTAAAGAAACCGGTTGGGAATTTGGGGTTATGGACGCGTAGTACAATTTAAATGAAACTGTAGGGACTTTGTAAGTATGAACGATATGATGTATTAGCAGTATTGTGTGTAAGCGAGAAGTATGTTAGCGGCACCGGCAGTTACTGCGCGCTGCCCGGTCGGTACGAACGTGGATAGGCTTGGGACTTTTTCGGACAATAAATGAAGGTTAAAGTGCTATCCATAGTTTTTATTCAGCGCCAGTAATTCCCAATGCACATGAACACAGACACCATAGAGACACACTAGGGCACACACCCTAAAGTGGTGACCCCGAACCGTATTTGCATTGGTTAGGTATAGTTTAAATACGTGGCGTGCAAAGTGACATTGTGTTGTGCAATCTCGTGCCATAAAGACAGTTACAAAATGGAGGGCGCGTCGCAGGATTATTACGAGAAGAAATCACCGTCGTCGCCACCAAATGATGCATCCGAATTGGCAGCTATCACGATGTCTACCAAAATTCCCGAATTTTGGACCGACATGCCGAGATTGTGGTTTGCGCAGGTGGAGAGCATGCTGGCACCGCAAAAACAAGGTGACGAAGCGAAATTCAACGTTGTAGTCGCGAAGATGGGCCGAGACGCTCTGCAGCAGGTGAGCGACATATTGATTAATCCACCAAAAGCGAACAAATATGAGGCTATCAAGGAACGACTGTTGAAGGTGTATGAAGAGAGCGCAGAACGACAGTTCCAGAAACTAGTTGGCGAGATGGAACTTGGCTCGCAGAAACCATATCAATTACTCAGGAGAATGCGAGAGTTGGGAAGGAATGCGAAAGCTTCAGAGGAAACGCTACACAGCTTATGGATTGCGAGATTGCCCACTGCCGTAAGAACGGTACTTACGGTCAGCCAGGACCAGACGTTGGAGAATCTAGCGAATATCGCGGACAAGGTCATGGAAAACATACGCGGAGGTTAAGTAGCGACGATTGGCACGTGCAAGTGCGCTACACTAGGCAACGCGGACGGCAGCAGTCAGGTGCCCGTTTCGGAGATATTGACAGCGATGCACAAGCTCAACGTGGAAGTAGCGTCATTACGAGATGAGGTCAACCAGCACCGTCGCAGCCCTTACCGAGGTCGCGGACGTGGCTACGGCAGGGCGAATTCAAGACCGAGATCGAAGTCCAGGACACCAGGCGATCCGGATTGGCTCTGCAAATTCCACTACTGGTATCGAAACAGGGCGAGGACCTGTGAAAAACCGTGTGCGTGGAAAACGCCGGAAAACAAGGACGGGTACAGTCAGTAGCGGTGGGTGACTTCGTGCCCGGAAAGAACTATCGCCTTAGTGTTTACGACAGAGAACAAAGACTTGCGTTTTTAGTGGACACCGGCCCTAACGTATCGGTAATACCTGTGTCACGTAAACAAAAGTTATCTGGTGAGTGCTCTAGTTATAGATTGTTTGCGGCAAATAATAGTGAAATAAAAACGTATGGTACTAAAGTGTTAAATTTAAATTTAGGATTACGGCGTCCGTATCGCTGGGAATTTGTAATTGCAGACGTAAGCCAAGCAATACTTGGTGCTGATTTTTTAGAATACCATAACTTGTTAGTAGATTTAAGCTCACGCAAACTTATTGGTAAGACAACTAATTTATTAACGTTTGGCAAGGTTATTAACTATAATGAAACCTCTTTAAGTTCTATCGGTAATAATCACCCATTCCATGATTTATTGTCTGAATATTCAGTGATTACTAAACCGGCTACTTTCAGAGACTTGGACCGTGTTTCGGAGAATGATATATACCATCATATTGAGACCACAGGCAAGCCAGTACATGCACGAGCGAGGCCACTTCCACCGGACCGCTATCATAAGGTAAAACGTGAATTTCAATTAATGCAGGAAATGGGAATATGTCGGCAATCAAAGAGCGAGTGGGCCAGCCCACTTCACATAGTAGCAAAGAAGGACGGACAAATTCGACCAGTTGGTGACTACAGACGTCTGAATGCCATCACCAAACCAGATCGCTACCCCGTACCTAGATTGCATGACTTCACGTACATATTAGCAGGTAAGAAAATATTTAGTAAATTAGATATAAATAGAGCTTATCATTATGTGAAAATTGCGCCAGAAGATGTAGAGAAAACTGCAGTTATCACACCTTTTGGGCTATTTGAGTTTACGCGAATGAATTTTGGATTGAAAAATGCAAGTCAAACTTTTCAAAGATTCATGAATAATGACGTTTTAAAAGGCCTAGATTTCCTATTTAATTTTATTGATGACATTGTAATCGCTAGTGAAAATTTAGAAAGTCATACATTACATTTATGAATGGTATTTGAACGTCTAAAAAAATATGGTATTACAATTAATTTATCTAAGTCTGTTTTTGGCCAATCTAATATAGAATTTTTAGGATATGAAGTGTCAACTGCTGGAATACGACCCCTTGGGGATAAGGTCAACCCCAGACCGGAAACTGTTGATCAATTAAGAAAATTCTTAGGAATGATAAACTTTTATCGAGATAATATACCAAATGCCACAGCTCACCAAATGTCTTTAAATATTTTTTTAAAAGGTGCTAAGAAAAAAGATAGATCTAAAATAGAGTGGACAAATGATTCTATTAAAGCTTTTGAAGATTGTAAAACCAGTTTAAAAAATGCAGTGATGATATCGCATCCCGTACCAAATGTCCCTTTGTCGCTGATGACAGATGCATCGGATAAATGTGCAGGGGGAGTATTACAGCAGTGGATACATGATAAATGGCTACCACTAGGATATTTTTCAAAAAAGTTCACTACAGCTCAACAGAAGTACTCAACTTATGATAGAGAGTTAACTGCAATTTTCATGGCAATAAAACATTTTAGATTTCTTTTCGAAGGCAGAGAATTGATTGTGTATACGGACCACAAACCGTTAATTTATGCATTTACTAAAGTTGTAAGTAACTGTGAAACACCTAGACGTACAAGGCAGCTTTTATTCATAAGCGAATTTACAACGGACATAAGGTATGTTAAGGCCGATAACAACAAAGTTGCAGACGCGTTATCGCACATCGAGACTATACAGTGCCCAACGTCTATAGATTACGTAGAATTAGCAGTAGCACAGGAAACGGACGCAGAGTCAAAACAATTATTAACTGAACAGAATGACAATATTTCTCTAAAGAAAATTCTCATTCCACACAGTGATAAATTGATTTATTGTGAAAATTATACTAATACGTGTAGACCATATATACCCGAATGCTATAGGAAATTAGCATTCAAAACAGTACATGAAGTAAGTCATCCTGGAATTAGAGCGACTCGCAAATTAATAGCAAACCGATTTTTCTGGCCGGGATTGAACCGTGATGTTGGCCAATGGGCAAAAACATGTATTCAATGCCAGAAATCGAAAATTAATAGGCATACTGGGTCAGAAGGTCAACAGTTCTCAGAATCTAAGCGTTTATCTCATGTACATATAGATATAGTAGGACCATTGCCACCTACTAGAGACAATCATAGATACCTTATTACAATGATAGATAGGTATACGCGTTGGCCGGAAGCCATCCCGGTACATGAAATTACTGCCGAAGTTGTAGCCAAAGTTTTCTATGATAACTGGATAACTCGTTTTGGAGTTCCAGAACAGCTAACGAGCGATCAAGGTCGCCAGTTTGAAAGTAATCTGTTTACCGAATTGCTAAAATTACTAGGCATTAAAACAATTAGAACTACTCCCTACAGACCGCAAAGTAACGGTATTATAGAACGATGGCACAGGAGTATGAAACAAGCTGTCACAGCACGACTTACAGATAATACTTCATGGTACGACGAGCTTCCTACAGTCTTATTAGGATTGCGTACAGTAGCTAGGAGCGATAATGGTGTAAGTCCAGCCGAGTACATGTATGGTCAAACGCTCCGTTTACCCGGAGATTTCTATAACATCTCGGATAATCGGAACTTAACGGATTACGCATTTTTAGATCAGTTAAGAATTAATATAAATAAGTTAAAACCAGTATCAAGAGAGTTGCGAGACTCGCGCACATTATTTGTACATAGTGAATTAGGTAAGTGTAGTTATGTTTTTATTAGAAATGACGCAGTACGCAGACCCCTGACGCCACCATACGACGGACCTTATCGCGTAGTGAACAGAAAAGATAAAGTATATACCATCCAGTTGCCTAATAGAACTGTCAATATATCTGTCGACAGGTTAAAACCTGCGTTTATATTGAACGAACATGTTAGCGAACATACGGACAATGATTGTTATAGCGAACCGAATGCCAACGATAATAAATTAATCATAGAACATAAGTCATTAGAATGTAACGATAAGAATATGTATCCTAAGAAAGTATCGAAATCGGGACGTGTAATCAAACGCCCAGTAAGATTTAATTGTTAAATTTAGTCAGTAAATAAAACGACACTTTATGGTCTAATACTTGTATCTCATAATACTTACCTAAAAAGTTGCAGTACAATGGACGCATACCTTTATACCTAACTTACAGTCTAATGTATGTGTACCTTTATATTAAGTTACGAAATAGTTATTTACACTCAGTTAGAACCTACTTATTATTTTATGCGAATTATGTAGTAATATCGTTTGATTGTGAAATGAGTATTTGTTAATTATGCGAAATGAGCATCGAACTGCATACAATGCGATAAACACTGTAAGTAGGCCATGTCTTAAAATAGATTCATATTGTAATTTTATAATTGTATAACGCTGATATATTTCATTCAAGTAACATCTCTGAAAGTTAATTTACTTTTATCTTAAAATGGGAAAAACATATAGTAAAGAAGAAGTGATCATTGCCCAAAATGGTGCAGTACAGGCTGAAATGAACAAGTACAATATAACTATAGCCGTAATGACAGGGTTCGTGGGTGTTTTTATGTTATTGGCCGTAATAATATATTGCCGGTATCGCATTCGACACTGGATGACGAAAATGTTTACAAGAATCGTAGCTGCTCAACCCGCGGGAGCCCCACGGCCGCCACCTCAGCAATCTAAGCCAGCCAGCTACGCGTAAGCTGTAATGTAATACGTGTACCTACAGTGTTAATCGCAATGTTATGATTCAACATCCTAACTGTTACATTGTGTTACGTGTATGTATGTACCTAACGTGTTAATTTTAAGTTTAGTTTAGTGTTTCTATTTTGAATTTTTTGTAAAAAAATTGGTGTTGTGTAGGGACTTTGTAAGTATGAACGATATGATGTATCAGCAGTATTGTGTGTAAGCGAGAAGTATGTTAGCGGCACCGGCAGTTACTGCGCGCTGCCCGGTCGGTACGAACGTGGATAGGCTTGGGACTTTTTCGGACAATAAATGAAGGTTAAAGTGCTATCCATAGTTTTTATTCAGCGCCAGTAATTCCCAATGCACATGAACACAGACACCATAGAGACACACTAGGGCACACACCCTAAAAAACTACTAGTACGATTCGGATTGTAAATTGTGACTGATAAAATTATATGTTGCTTTAGTATTATGTATTTCGCAGAGAGAATAATAATTGCTGTTCAACGTAGCAATGCTGCTAGCCATCTCGGCACGCTAGCAGTCGACAGCGTTGCGAAGGAATGATTTGGCGCGTTGTAGTTGGCAATTTTTTATTTTTTATTTTTATATTTATTTACTTTTCTTTATCATTCTAATAAGCACTGTTAATTGAATCATGCGCAAATGTTTTTAAGAATATTTAAGTTTTTATGTTTACCAGCTGCTTTAATGCCACAATGCAGGTTCTTTCTGGATTGGGATGACTTATGTCAGGGTATTCATCATCATCAGCCTTTATCAGTCCACTGCTGGACTAAGCCTCTCCTTTGAAAGAAGGAATTGGCCTACTATACCACGCTGGCCAAACGGGTTGGTATAGAGTTTGTATCAAGTTTTCCTTCTCTTACAGTGCTGTTTTCTGCATAATATGCTCCCTCTGTCGGCTCTTACGACACCCATGGGATGATATGGGGTGGTGACAATCCGTATTCTTAATCCGTCACCACACGTCAGGGTATTATTATGATTAAATAAACAAAGTGTGTAATATCATGTGTATGTCAATGCTCTCTCAACCACGGCATCGAAAATTCAACGCCGCTCCAACTTAATATGATCCAAATAGTAAGAAACTCCTTCAAAATACAATGCAGGATGGACAGCGTAAGTTTTGCGTAAACAGAACGTTTGTTTAGCGTTGAAATCGAGGGATCAAGGTGAATGTTCCTAATGTTTTCTGATAAAAATAAAGTGGGACATCAGAGATCATATCTAGATAAGGTAGGCGTATGTATATTGCCTAGGTCTTTCGCAGTTACGGCAGCTCTCAAAATGGCTTCTCGTTTATTTCTTAGTGATATATTATGCAATAGAGACGAGAGGCTTGTCTTTGTTCCTTGATACTGGGTTATTCTACTTAAATTGTACATACATACATAGACTCATACCTGTTGCCTGCAGGGCTAAACAGAGACTACGGAACGCCATCAGCTTAACTTGTTGTGTTTTTTATATAATTTTGCTATGAAGATAACCTTAACCTTCTTCAGGAATCACACTGTCTATTGTTGCACCGACGTTTCAACTTAGATGACACTAGCCGTAGTCATCAACATCCATAATTCATCGAATATTTTTAGTAGGATGAAACGTTGAACGTCCTAACGTTATCTCGATCCGCGCACTAGTCTTATCAGATATGAAAGAATATCAGCTTTTCCACAGAGCGACTGCCGTCTGACCTCCGCAATCGAAAGGGATAGCGATATTCCTTGGATAGTGTTATTTGAAAGACCATCCTATAAATATTTGAATATATACTAAGTATTATATACTATACTATACTTTGTATTATTTTAGTACCTACTGTAGGTACTAAAACAATACAAAGTAAGAACACTAACTTTATCATAGCAGTACATACGTCTAGTGAAACAGTTGCAGTACAGTCGTGGAATAAACAATCAAAGTTGTTGTAGTTAACAACTACGGTGCTAGTACTCCAGACATTTTGTGGTCGCATGTACGTTTGAACAACTGAAGGAGAACATTTCCTGTATATAAAGTCGTGTATTTGCTTGTATTTAGTGGCAGTTTTCAATCGACTTCAAAACGGGAGGAGGTTTTCAATTTGTTTGCATTTTTTATGTTTGCTATCACAGAACTCCAAGTTAAGCTGTCGAACCTGACTGTCTCCAACATTGACAGTTGTTATAGGGAGTCAGTACCTCTGATGCGCTGACTGCCTGTACCGTGGAATATCGCTATCTCTTTGAGGTGCGGTGGTCTGAAGGTAATCACTTTGTGGGAAAGCTAATATCCAGTCAAATATGGTTAGACTGGGATAACGCTAGGACCATGATTTAGAGATTAAAAATAGTTGAAACGCAATGATAATAACGTTTCATATTAACACTTTGACGGGTACTTTCAGCACTGCGGTGATATTTTTCTACATATCTTGAGACTGAAGCAATTTCTAAGTGGAACAAAACGAAGGAATCGTTTCCTTTACGTTCTTCTGTAGAATTGTTTATTGCTCCAACAAAATTCAAATTTAATTCATTGCAAGTTACAGAACAGAACAATTTTTCTATTTGCAATTTCTCTCCTCTCTACCCTCTGCCAGAAATATCCTCATAAAGTTATAAAAACCTAAGAGTTTTCCAGGTTTGCATTCAAGTATTTCGCCAGGAAATCAGCCTCACGTAGCTCTAGCCTAACGTAAGTTTTCTATGAGCCTTCTGTTTCGTACAACCTGATAGCATGGCGATATTCTATGGCTTAGAGTTGCCTCAGGATATTTGTATGTTAGTAATGTCTCTCTGTGGTGATGGAATATGAAGTGTCACTACCCCTTTTCATTCCGTAAGCTAGAGGCGACTATGAAAATAATATATTTGTGAGGAGATGAAAAGCTCCACAACATACGCTATAACAACCACTCTGAGCAACGTAGTAGGTATGGTAGGCCAAATCTTCCATTGATAGCCAATGCTCTATAAAGCAATGTTAGGCTTAAGTCTAGCAGAGAACTGCGAAGGGCTACATAAAAGGCTAAACAATCTACTTTCATAAGACGTACGCCCTTTACAAGGAAGATGTCTTATGAAAGTAGATTGTTTCGGTTTTGTTCCAGTGAATGTGTACGCTTTATTTATTTTCAAAATATCGTACATAAAATGATTCTTAGTAAGAGAAACACGCGGTCCACGTCTCAGCACTTATTTTATTAACAATACGTGTGAAAACATTTACACGTTTTATTACAAGCATAAGAGAAGTGCATTGTATTTTTAAATTCTTGGTTTAGCCATCGATTATGGTCCTTCGGGTGTATCACACGATTAAAATAAAGTAATTGCCTTGAAAATTATTCAATAGGCTTGTGAAATTGTAGCACAACATAGTAGTACATAGAGACCTCAAGTTATATATCATAAGTGCACTTCGCTAGAAGGATGATGACTGCACTGATGGTGTTGTAGTTTGAGCGACCGTCTCGCCGACGGAAACTGAGTTTAAAATTGTTAGTTTATACCATACCATATACTTTGCGAGATTCACAAATCGCTTGGAGGCAAAAGTGTATTTTGTGCCCACTGATTGAACGTTGTAAAGGCGTTAAATAGGATTTATTTGTTATGTCGTGGTAGGCTTTCTTAATATCTTTGTTCACAAACAGCAATCCTTGCAAAAAGAAACTCTTCACTACCATAAAACAAACTTCATACCAAATCACTACTATAATATAATTTTAATACTATACGTCAAACAATAACGATGAACTTAACTCTACAATCAAAACCTGATCTTCATAGTAAGCAGCTTTACTCCCGCTTAAGAAATAATAAGCATTACCAAATGATACAACCCACAGAGCAAAAATTACAAAGTCACATGTTTTTTATGACATCATCATTTATTTTAGGGCGTAAAAGTCTAAACAGAAATGTACAAAGTACAGTAATAAAGAAATAAATCGGTAGTACCTCAATGATTTACTTTAAAAAATGGCTCACTTTAGCATAACGATGTCAGTAAACCGACAATTTTGTTTATACCTTACGACACGGTGGCGACACGATACAGAAATATTATAGGCATTACTGGTTCCATGGTTTTGACCTATTGTAAGTCCCCTTACTCTATGTAGTGATGGATTAAGAATACCAAATCTAACTACCTCTTTCGTTCTGTGGGTATCCCAGGAGGCTGCGGCTAAGCAAAATACACAAAGCAAACAAGACTTTGGCCAGCGTGCTATTGTGGATCAAATCTACCTATTGACTCACTAAACACGGATTTGAAGCGCTCTTGTAATGAAACACCCGGTTGCAGTTAATCTTGTTATATTCACACAACGACTTATGTTAATTCCACTTTTGCTCACTAGGTTTCCGACAAAATCGTTTCACGTCGCCCCGTATTTATACGTTTTGGAATGTTATGAATTCTTGGTGTTTGTTGATTTTTAATGAAGTATCGTCATGTAAATTTAACTTATAATAATATAGGTATATATTTGTTTATCACATGAATAAACATGTTTTTTTTTTAGAATTTCTAAAGTATATTAACGATGACTTACAGCATAGGTATGAACCTTACCATCAATGAAAAATATTAACAAACTAAAATAGACCGATGATCACTGTGGGCATGTGAAAATGGCTGAAAGACCTAATGCTATTTGTCTGTATGGAATAGATATTCCTTTGCACTTTTATGACTTAGCCCCAAAGTTTTTTTTTCAGTTAATTGAGTAGGCATCATGACAATGGAAAATCGGCACGTGCATTACTAAGAATAGAACGTATGGAGTAGCATTAATTATATTTTCTGCCAAGAAAACGTCTACAGTATAATATTTATGTTCAACTTAAACTTAACTTAAGATTCCTAAAAGTCTGATATTCCGTTGCTTCTGTAAGTGCATGTCTACCGTAAAATTGAGTTCCCTTCCAAAGGATTGCGACCGATATGTACCGACATCGACATCAAAAATAAGCACACACTCTTTAACCCTCACAACAAGAACCAATTTGCTCTGATCAAAATAGGAAATAACTTTGCCAAACGCAAGAGCTTCGAGCATTGACCATTTAAACTTGAACCTTAGTTCACTCGAAACTCCTCCTGCAACGCCTTATTGAAAACAGTTTCGGGAGGAACGGGGTAGTCGAAGTTATATTGGTGTATTGTGCAGCACAAAATGTTTTATGGTACACGTTTGACACTTCTGGCTGAATGACGTCACGATATAGGTTGTACGTTATCTGGTGCCGGTGTTCGAGTGTTAAACATATTTTGAGAGTTTCCCCTGTCAGACTTGAGAAGACAAATTTTAAAGCGATCTCTTTGAAGGCGAGCTCAAATATTAAAAACGGTTTATTGCGGAACGGGAGTAGAAAACTTTATAGTAAAACACCGAAACTTTTTGACAGGGAATATTGGATTTTAAAACAAAAACAGAATATGTAATTAAGGTCAAAGTACTTACTTGATCTGTTGTGTTTCGGGGTTCGTTATCGAGAGTCGTTAAGTCGTATGTTTCTGAAAGTTGTTTAAGGATCTCTGTTGATTGTTTTTTTATGTATTCTTAATTGCTTTCTGCCTTCCGGTAATCTTCGTTCAATATAGCTGAAGAAAATGATCGGTGCTAAGCCTGTTATATATAATTCTAAAAGTAGAAGTTAGAATTCAATTGTGTTTTATATTCATTGTTTTGTACTGTATAAGATTTTGCTTTGATCTTTCTTTTTGGTGCTATAGATGTTAAAGAAACCGGTTGGGAATTTGGGGTTATGGACGCGTAGTACAATTTAAATGAAATTACTTGTACGATTCGGATTGTAAATTGTGACCGAAAAAAATATATGTTGCTTTAGTATTCAATAACTGTTTTCTCGGGACCAGAAGGCTGGTTTTATTTCGCAGAGTGAATAATAATTGCTATTCAACGTAGCAATGCTGCTAGCCTTCTCGGCACGGTAGCGGTCGACAGCGTTGCGGAGGAATGATTTGGCGCGTAGTAGTTGGCAATTTTAATATTAACTTTCAAAGTTAATAATATTAACTTTTCTTTATCACTCTAATATGCACTGTTAATTGAATTATGCGCAAATTTATGTTTTTAAGAATATTTAAGTTTTTGTTTATGTTTACCAGCTGCTTTAATGCCACAATGCAGGTTCTTTCTGGATTGGGATGACTTATGTCAGGGTATTGTTATGATTAAATAAACAGAGAGGTTGGACTAGGTATAGACTAGAGAGAACATGCCCTATAAATTTCCTTATACCGAACGTGCAACATGTAATGTCAGTTGGTCTTAGTTGGTTAATCATAACGTCAAATTACGCGTCTCATTTAAAGAGGCATAGACTCTTAACATACGCATATCTTTGACTACATTCTCTAAATAGCCATGATGTGATTTGTCATCAGTGTAAAATTTGTTGGACGTTTGCGTTTACATTTTTAATAACTTTTTTGCATTTAAATAGTAAGTAGGCTTAAAATAATTAAATTGTGTACTCATTAATTAATACACATCGTGTATGTACGGACATTGCACACCCGGTAGAATTATTTATCCAAAGCTAAACAAAAAGTGTGTAATTTTAGTTTGAACATATTAATAAAATATAATAATTACAACGATTTTAATTAATCTACCTACTTCTATATTATTGCTATCCTGACTGATCAAAGACGTCTTGCCTTGTAGTCCGCTTCATAATATTCTACCATAAAATATAATATTCTTCCACATTCACACAACATCATCTGGTCCCAAACTAAGCATATCTTGTACTACGGGTACTAGACAATCGATAAACATGCATATATACTTTTCTGTAAATATAGTACCATCCAGACCAAGACAAACATCCATATTCATGCACACAAATGTTTGACTTGAGCGGGAATCAAACCCGCAAGCTTCGGCGTGGCAGTCGGATTACCTACAACTCTAAAAAAATCGAGCAGTGTCCAACGTTAGCGATAGCAAGCAACGTGATATGATGCGACGCAAACAAATTGCCAAAGCCTGCCGTGCCGCATTAGCCAATCTGGTATAATTCGTACAATACATAATCTAAGTGACAGTTTCTTAGCATCGCATTGCAACGCATCGCTCATTAGTTTATGAATACTTTTTGCTAATAGATTTTATGGCTAAAACGAACAATAAAATTAAGCACGTGATTTTTTTAGTACTGTCTGTCTGGCAAGTCTTTGCAAATCACTGTCAGGCGTCGACAGCATTTTAGTTGTTTACTTCTACGGCTTAAATATATCGACACATACTAAAGTTAGACATTTGGCCAAAAATATTTATCGATAAATCACTGTTTCGAACAACACTCAGTTTCCTAACTCTATGTTTTGTCTACTGTCTGGCTACCACAAGACTGCTATAAGATCGTGCTGCTTAACCTATCGATAGCTCTTTCTATCATACTGCATGTGCCATAAGAAAGAAGATATCAATCATAGCAACCACTGTTGTTATTTTGAGTGTTGCTTCTATGACTTAATAAGGTTATATTTCTTTGGTGTGTAATATCATGTGTATGTCAATGCTCTCTCAACCACGGCATCGAAAATTCAACGCCGCTCCAACTTAATATGATCCAAATAGTAAGAAACTCCTTCAAAATACAATGCAGCATGGTCAGCGTAAGTTTTGCGTAAACAGAACGTTTGTTTAGCGTTGAAATAGAGAATTATCAAGGTGAATGTTCCTAATGTTTTCTGATAAAAATAAAGTGGGACATTAGAGATCATATCTAGATACGGAGGCGTATGTATATTGTCTAGGTCTTTCGCAGTTACGGCAGCTCTCAAAATGGCTTCTTGTTTATTTCTTAGTGATATATTATGCAATAGAGACAATACGCTTGTCTTTGTTTCTTGATACTGGGTTTTCCTACTTAACTTGTACATACATAAGTAGACTCATGCCTGTTTCCTGCAGGGGTAGGCAGAGACTACGGAACGCCATTAACTTAACTTGTTGTGTTTTTTATATAATTTTGCTATGAAGATAACCTTAACCTTCTTCAGGAATCACACAGTCTATTGTTGCACCGACGTTTCAACTTAGATTACACTAGCCGTGGTCATCAACATCCATAATTGGTCTCATATTTTTTAGTAGGCAGCATCATCATGAACGTTGAACCTCCTAACGTTATCTCGATCCGGGCGCTAGTCTTAGCAGATATGAAAGAATATTAGCTTTTCCACAGAGCGTCTGACCTCCGCAATCCAAAGGGATAGCGATATTCCCACCTTATAAATATTTGAATGTATACTAAGTATTACAGTAGGTACTAAAATAATACAAAGCAAGAACACTAACATTAGCATAGCAGCATATACCTACGTCTAGTAAAACAGCTGCAGTACAGTCGTGGAATAAGGAATCAAAGTTGTTGTAGTTGACAACTACGGTGCTCATACTCCAGACATTTTGTGGTCGCATGTACTTTTGAACAACTGAAGGAGAACATTGCAACGATTCCTGTATATAAAGTCGTGTATTTGCTTGTATTTAGTGGCACTTTTCAATCGACTTCAAAAAGGGAGGAGGTTTTCAATTTGTTTGCTTTATTTATGTTTGCTATCACAGAACTCCACGTTAAGCTGACTGTCTCCAACTTTGACAGTTATTATAGGGAGTCAGTACCTCTGATGCGCTGACTGCCTTTACCGTGGAATATCGCTATCTCTTTGAGGTGCGGTGGTCAGAAGGTAATCATTTTGTGGGAAAGCTAATATCCAGTCAAATATGGTTAGACTGGGATAACGCTAGGACCATGATTTTAAGATTAAAAATAGTTGAAACGCAATGATTATAACGTTTCATATAACACTTTGACGGGTACTTTCAGCGGCTGTGGTCATAGACAGACTGCGAAACTCCGTGGGGTCTCTACCTTGTCGTGGTGGGGGGGCTTAGTAACCGTGGCTTGGACACCCGCGGTGAAGCTAAGAGAGATCCCGGGAGTAGACGCTCCGCGTGGGCTTGGAGAGGGCCTGCCCAGGATGCATCCAAAGGTGCGGGTGCGGGGGACAGTTCTGTCTGTCCCTCGCAGTCAGGCGCGGTCGTGGGAGGAGAGGCGTGTCGGTGTTGCGTTGCCGCGTGCCCTATCTCCCGCGACCAAATGGGGGCGCACCATTGCTGCGTCGCTGTGGAGCCGCAGAGGAATAGGAGATGCGGTGTTGTCAGGGTGCTGTCCTCCCTATCCTCTGTGGCCGCTGGGTGTTTTGGCGGTGGAGCCCAACACCTTCATCCGCCGCCAAGGAGGTTGTTGAACGGTGCGGTTCGAGCTGCTAGATGTTTTGGGATGCTAAATGATAAGTCTAAGCGGAGATTTAGATATAGATTTATTCCGACACTTTACGTTAATTAATGCTAATGATGATTATGAGTGTTACAAGTAGGTCGGTTGATCGCACACTGGCTCGTGCAGAACGCGCGGTCCGCTGGTGCGGCCGCGTGACCTACTTGAGCCAAAACTGCTGATGATGATGTGTTCGATGAGTATCGAACATGTTCCCGAGGGGAGGATACGGATGATAAAAGATGAGAGGAGATGATGTTACAATTAAGGGGTTAGTAATACATAGGTGAACCAGTGGTTTGCTTATGATAAATGAATGTTAATACAATGCTGAATGTTCTTATCCTTAATGATAGCTAATTCCTATCTAGATCTACCATAAAAACCGATTGTCTTTTACTGATGGGTGATGTTGATTTGTCTTTTTTAAACCGTAAGCTGGACCACCGTTTGGTCCCACAAGCACTGAACCCCTGCTCGGGCACGGGTGATTCACGTGCACTTACACTCACACAACTATATCCATGTTCGGTCACGGACGGCTTACGCGCACTTGCACTGACACTCACACTGCTAATAGGCGCCGCCCGCGGCACGGCAGCCGCTGCTGCAGGCAGCGGCTCGCATGGCGCCTGCGGGCCACGCTCGGGCGCGGGTGAGGCTTGCTTGCCTCGCCACCACAGGAACCACAGGAATGCTGCGACGGTTGTTGCTAGTAACACGTATGATATGACATAGTGATGTATATCATGCGTAGTTATTGTCGCTTCATCCAAAGCTGCTTTTTTCATAGCGGCTATCTGATCGCCGAGACGTGTTAGTGAGTTGTTGATCTGTGCGTCCTCTGTTGTTTTCTCGAGAAGTGGCAGCGTAATATTGACCAAATGATGATGCTGTATTGGAGCTATATTCGCGATTAAGAGGTCAGGTTTTAAATTTAGCTTGTTTTCCTGTTGATATGAGTACAGAGTTATGTCACGACCTTTAGCTATGCATTCTTTGTCGAGTTGAATGAGCCCGGCCTTGCTGACTCGGCGCGCTCGGGTTTCAGTGTCACATATAATCGTAAATGAATAAGTATTACATGCAAAATACAGATAGGACGATAGGTCGTGTAATTGTAACCACATATTCTTGCAGGTTTCCTTCCTGGGCTGGCAGACACCTATTTGTTTGGTTTGACAGAACTTTTCTTCTGGGTCCAAACGCTTGATTGGACCTCGTAACTGACAGATGTAACTTTCATCCTGATAGGTGCAAGTTTGAAGGTCGTCGTCCTTGACTTCAATATAGCAGTCCCTCATCAGATTAGTTGCTATGTAATCTGTGCTAGGGGTAATGCTAACCATGTCATTTCCAACTTGAAGAGGTACCGGTATTAAGCGGTACAGTTGAAAACTGTCTCTGCTAATGAGTGGCACGGAGATCTCAAACATCAAGTACTCTTTACTCACTCTCGCCTTGATCTTAAGTAGCTTGTATATTTCATATAAATCGGACTGGATGTTACTGATGGGTAAAGTAAGTTCCTTTGATATTTGACCGGAAATGATTTGGAGTTCGTTGCTGACTTGCTCTGGAGTAAGTAGATGCATGTTAATTTTACCATAATAAATATCCGTCAAGGTGTCGATTAAAGTATCTTGTACACGCCTTAAGTTTTGTATCATGTTTGTCGTAGCCATGGCCGCTAGGGTGAATTCTTGTAAAATTGATGTGCTATGGCTTTGCATCTCAAAGTCAAAGTCAAAAATCATTTATTCATCTAGGTCACAAAGTGACGCTTATGAACGTCAAATTTTAATGTACATTACTTAATGCTTCTACATTTACTGCCCATTCGCAAAGCAATAGGTAGAACCACGAGAAAGAACGGGCAATAAAACTCGTGGCCACTCTTTTTAATCGCCAGTGTTGTGTTACATAGTTTTGTTTTTGTAAGGAGCTGCAACTGTTTCACATTGTAATTAATTACTTGTAAATAGTAATTAGGAACATACATAATACTTAAATAATTAATGCAGTTACCAATTTAACTGCTGTAGTAGCCTTCCAGTGTCAATATTGTGTAACAGGAGCATCCACTTACGTCTTATAATGTAGGCAACTCGCGACCATGTTCATAACTATATGGTGGAAATATATGTTACAGAAGTGACTGTATATGAATACACAAAATTACTAAAACATTAGTTTACAGCCCATAATCACGAGTTATCTTCATCTTACAGTGCAGTAAAACTTTAATAAAATTAGTGGAACAACAATGCAAATGTAAATGTAGTACCTAAGTTGAATGACCTAATAATACATGAACAGTAATTTAAAAGAACTAGAAATATTATATAAAGATTAACTGAAAAATGCAAAGTATCTATATAATTCTAATTAGGTATAAAGATCATGAGTTGTCTAGCGTAAGTGACCAGCTATCCTTATCACTGAAATAATCATTAATAGTATAATAACCTTTCTTAATAAGGCAGTCTTTTATTTTAGTTTTAAATGTACTAAATGGTAATTCTAAAAGACTAATTGGTATTTTATTGTATATACGAATACCTAGCCCTAGAAAAGAATTATTAACTTTATGTAAACGATGATAAGGGGCATATAACCTATGCCTGTTTCGAGTATTTATGTTATGTATATCGCTTTTTGTGGTAAATAAACCTATATTTTGCCTAATGTACAACATATTAGCAAATAAAAATTGCGAGGCTACTGTAAGAATTCCTATAGACTTAAAGCGTTCCCTAAGAGTATCTTTTGCACCTAACATGTATATTGCTCTTACCGCTCGTTTTTGTAGAACGAAGATATTCTGAATATCCGCAGATTTGCCCCATAACAAAATGCCGTAGGACATAACACTGTGAAAATAGCTAAAATAAACTAAACGAGCCGTGTCGATGTCAGTAAGTTGCCTAACTTTTCTGACGGCATACGCAGCAGAGCTTAGCTATCCTGCAAGACATGCTATATGTGCACCCCATTGTAACTTATTATCTAGTGTAATACCTAGGAACACTGTAGAGTCTACTGTGTCAAGTTCCTCCCTATCTAGCATAATATTAGGTCCCAGTTGTCTTACATTAGGTAAAGCAAATTTAACGCATTTAGTTTTCCTAGAATTAAGTACTAGGTTATTTGCTGTAAACCATTGTGTAACTTGTAATAGTGCATTATTTACATCATCAAACTGATTTCTATTCCTATCTACTTTAAAAATAAGTGACGTATCATCTGCAAAAAGTACAACATTACAGATGTTTTTTAAATAAAAAGGTAAGTCATTAATATATACAAGAAATAGAAAAGGACCTAAAATTGAGCCTTGTGGAACGCCTAGCTGTATAGGTAATTTAGAGGATGTAGTCCCATTTACATCGACACACTGAAATCTCTGCCGCAGGTACGAATCGACAACACTAAGTGCGGTTTTCTCTACGCCATAGTGGCGGAGCTTACGCAGTAGCGTGTCGTGCTGAACGCAGTCAAATGCTTTAGATAGGTCACAGAACACTCCAATAGCATTCTTTGATGATTCCCAAGCACTATAAACGTGTTTTATGAGAGTAACACCCGCATCAGTAGTGGATCTACCTTTAGTAAATCCGTATTGATCCTTGTGAAGCAGACTATTTAAATTAAAGTGGTTTAGTAGCTGCTTTAAAAGAATCTTTTCAAATATTTTACTAAATGCCGGCAAGATAGATATGGGCCTAAAATTATTAATTTCATTTTTACTGCCAGATTTGAATAAGGGTATAATTTTACTTAATTTCATCAAATCCGGAAATACGCCTAGGTCAAAGCATTGATTAAAATTATAGATAGGTAAGGCGCAACATTTTCAACTATTGTACCTAAAATTTTAATTGAAATGCCCCAAAAGTCACCGGTATTTTTAATATTAATTGAATTATATGCGAGCAATATATCTCGCGGGGTAACGTGCTCGAATCTAAACACGCTCTTGCATTCAGGTACACTGCTAAGCAAAAAATTTCCAGCGTCTAAAGATGATGATTGTAAACAGCTAGTAGTTGTTAAAGGTATGCTCGCAAAGAAACTATTGAACATATGTGCTACTTGAGTTTTATTGGTGACTAATAAATTGTTTTCTTTAAGTTCAAATTGGTTTTCCTGTGGTCGTGCTCTTCCTGTTTCATTATTTATAATTTTCCAAGTTTCTTTCATTATATTTGTTGAATGCTTAATTTTACTACTAATAAATTTTGATTTTGCCATGATACAAACTTGTTTAAAAATTTTTGAGTACTTTTTTACATAATCTCGAAAAGGTGTGTCAAATCTATGTTGTTTCATACCATATAATTCAAACAACTTGGCTCTACTTTTGTATATACCTATAGTGGCCCACTGGTTAAAAGATCCCATAGTACCCTTTAGTGTGACTGTTTTACTCTTGAAGGTATTTTGAAACTCATTATTTACTAGTCCAAAAAGTGAGTTATAAATTGTATTTGGATTTTGTGAGTTCAATATTGAGGTATCAATAATAGCAATAATATTGGTTTTGAAACGTATTAGACGATTGGTAGTCTGAGGCCTACATTCTACTGTACGTGATTTATCATATGTTGAACAGGGAAAGCTAGCTATCTGTCCACGGTGATCAGAAGGGAGAGAACTAATTACTACTGGGTTTGTGGCAGCACAAGAACTAAATATGTTATCTAAACAAGTAGAAGATGTTGCAGATACTCTAGTAGGTTCACAGAATAGGTAACTTAAATTAAATGACTTGAAAAGATTCAGAAATCTAATACACTGTGAAGAGTTCTCTAAAATATTAATATTAAAATCGCCACATACTATAATATTCTTATTACTACATTTAATTTTATTTATAGCATCTTCCATAACAGTCTCAAATAGATTATAGTCACCAGAAGGAGGTCGATATACACAAATTACTATATATAGGTCTAATTCCACACAGGACAACTCAATAGTGCGCTCAATAGATAAATTAACAATATCTTTACGTTCCTTACATTTTAAAAAATTTGAAGTTATTATGAGAGAACCGCCTCTAATAGCCTGCATTCTTATATACGAACTCTGCACTGTATAATATTGATTTATAACAATAAGCTCATGGTTCTTTAACCAATGTTCAGTTAAGCACAAAACCTTAACATCATATTTTTCTAGAAATAAACTTAACTCTAATTCTTTGTCAGATAGGCCCTGCATGTTTTGGTGTACTATATTCAAATACTGCAGCCTAACTGTTGTCCTATCTTGGAGTTTAAATCACAAGACGTGTCAATAAAAACGTTGTTAGTACAACGTTTTTATTGACACAAGACTATCAAATAAATTGTCAACACAAGGCTCTCTGCCTTGTTGTAAATTGTATGCTAATAGTTTAGCAATCTGTCGCTTAATATAAAATGGCAGATACATTGTATCTCTTGTTAAAGTAAATTTACTAATAAATTTATTAGCGTCAAAAAACAATATTGCGTCACTATGACGACAAGTTATATTATATAATAACATATTTAATGTGTGTATGTGCATGTTTTGTGTATGTGTTAAGTCATTTGAGTAAGGCAAAGCGCATAAAATAAATTTACAACTAAACTTGGAATTAAGGTCTAATAACATTTCAACACATTCTATGATATGCTGTCTTTTTACCGTTAAACTGTTACCAAACAACAATATGGCCGTACTACTCTCATCTAAGGGGTGCAATTTAATCTGATTAACTAAACTACTGTAACTATCCCCTGGCCTACAGTAATTTATAACACTCTGGTTTGTATTCTCACTGAGAAGACTACCAAAATTATGACCTAGCCTATCAGAAAAAATGTAGGTTTTGTTAGTTGATGTTGAAAACCTAGATTTAATCCTATTTGATTGCGAAGAGGATTGGTTTTGTGAATTATCAGAAAAGTTCTCAGGTAGTATGGTACTCAATGGCTCTGCTGGGGTTGGAGTGTGAATGTGAGCACACGGACATGAGAGCTTATTGGTAAGAGACTCATACATTTCTGCATTACATCTCACCAAGTCTACTAGCTCACCTGCCTCTACTATACGCTTGCTCAGCTCTTGTTGAGAAGCTTGATATTTGTTAAATATTTCATTTAAGGCGCTCTCCCTAAGTACTAGCTCTTCCCTCAAGCGATGAGTGTCAGTATCATACACTACCCTACTATGTTCTAAACTTCTAGAGTACTTAGACAGTTGATCAAGTAAATAAATGCGCTCCTTTCTGAGATTTAAATTAACTCTATGCACTTTATATTTCTTCATAGATTTATGTCATTTTTTAATTAGTTTATTAACTTTAATATAGCGTTTAAGTTTTTTGTGACTTGAAAAGCTGGGTGTCATAATAATGGTATCGTCCCTGGTCAGGTCTATTGTCACAACAGGCTCCCTAATACACACATGATCAGGCTCACTACTAACCAACTCATGATATAGACTGCAGGTATTCGCTATCTGTTCACTGCGTTTAAGATTTTCTAAGTTAGAGATGGTGTTATGAGCTTCACTCAATTCTCGTTCTAGTTCAGCAACACGCCTCAGAGCTTCTTCATGGGTGTCCATACACTGTTGAAAGTTGGACACTGTCAATCGAAGTTGTTCATGTTGCTCAAGTATTTCGAGATGGTGTGTGTGCATTTCAGCCAACTGTGCCTTGAGTTCAGTATTTTTGTTTACTATTTTCTGTACTTCTTCTTCGCTGTCCTCCCTTTCCTGTAGCAGCTGGTTACACAGGATTTTAGAGCATTCCAATTCCTTAAGCGTGATCTGTAGTTTGTCCTCCAGAACTGCCATCCTGCGGGTCATCATTCCACAGACCTACCCCGTAGGCACCTGAAATATATGGAAGAGTGAGTGAAGTGATGGCAGCTATGAAATAGGTGGATAGAAGGTTGAGAAGGAAATATTGTAGGTAGATCATAAAAAAGAAAAGAGACTAAAATTGAATAAATTTAGGAACAGCTTATTTTAAATAGGTACTAAGTATTGGGGTATTTGATATTCTATTCATAGAAAAGTAATGAACATAATAAGTTTGATATATTTATAAAACAATAATATGCAATTAAGAAGATGAGTATCACTTATTGGTAATTTATTGTAATTCACTATAAAAATACAATGAATCTATGAAATATCAATAAAATTGGAATGTAGGTACTTATATAAATGGGTCTGTGTAACACTACTGTACTATTAATATATTTTATAATAAATAATTATGTATTGTGTATAGTGTGTCATGTAGTATATGGTGTCTGAGGCAAATGTTTTTCGTCATCGATTTTGCTTCCACAATTTGTCAAGCAAAAGGAGACAAACGGTGCCACTGTGTATTGTAATTGACGTCGCTCACATATAATGAGCAGTGTTTATGTGATGTATAGTGTATTTTCGTAGTAGTTTAACAATAAAACAGTACAGGATTATGTATAGAATAATGAAAACAATACTCCGCGGGTTTCCAGATGATCTGATGAATCTGTACTTGCTTAGCTGCTTGATCTAAAAGGTTTAGGTGTCTATTTATGAGCTTATACTGAATATCAATAGTCTTCTCAGTTCGTTTCAGAATATTATACTCAGCTTCTACCACGGACGTTTGATTTTTCCAAAGTTGTAATAAGTGGTTTTCGTTGCCATTTATCTTTTCAATATCACGTTGGTATTTATCAGCGAAGCTTTGGTCGAGTACTCCAAATAAACTATTGGCTATAGAGCCGACTGCGTTGACAAGGCCGCGTCGAGTTCTTGACCGAGTGCCGAAATGCTGATTTAGCAGGAGTTTATTATGATAGAGTTTCGTATAATCATGCTGCACTTGCAATAAAATCATGTTACAATGGCTGTGCTCTTTGATTTGTTTACATGTTTGCTCTAGATATTTGATGAAAGTATCCACTGCTTTATCACCTTGCCAATAAGGTTGCATGTTGTAATAAGACACAATTTTCCATTGATCCCGTATTAAATTCAAGTTACCCATTGGATTGTAGTATAAAGATTGATTACCACTAAATTGGGTAATGCGGCTTGATGCTTCGTTGCTGCTCAAAATGCTCATAAAAAATATTAATGATAAAACTACGTTAACGAAATTACGAGGCTTTATCGTACTTGCTGGCGTTATATCCTTTGTGATCTTGGGTTTGGCCTTTTCTTCCTCTTGCTCGATAGGTAAGACGGATAATTTGATAATAGGTCGCTTTATTAAACCGTTCTTTATTTTTAATGTCACCACTCTTACATATCCGTCATTCCCTTGGTGCATCTCGACGACTCTCCCCACTGGCCATTTCACAGAAGGAAAATTATCATCGTGGATGGTCACCATATTACCGATCTTAATGTTGCTCTTTGATTTTAGCCACTTATTGCGAACTGATAATTGGCTAAGATATTCAGACCTCCATCTTCTCCAAAGGTCTTGAAAAATCTTGTTCGTTAAGTGCCACCTTGTCCTAGCGTCATTGGCTGTTTCAATAACGGTTAGACCTGCTCTACCAGTTAGGAAGTGCGCGGGTGTTAAAAAATCTAACTCGTCTATATCTTCAGATATTGGACACAGAGGTCTAGAATTGAGACCCGCTTCTATTTGCGCTAAAATGGTGCTATATTCTTCAAATGTCAATGCTTGATCCGCTACAACTCTTTTGAGGTGTTGTTTAAGACTTCGTATCGACCGTTCCCATATTCCTCCTGCACTAGGCCAGGAGGGACAGTTCCAGTGCCATTCTATGCCTATTTCCACTATCTGCTTATAAAATGAATCACCGAAAACTTGCTTTAGCTGCTCGTACTCTTCTTGCATAATTTTGTTGGCTCCCACGAAGTTAGTGCCATTGTCAGAGTACATATGTTTCGGAGCTCCTCGTCGTGCTGACATTCTTCTCAACGCTGCCATAAAAGAAGCGCTGCTCAAGTCCGAAACCAATTCTATGTGTACTGCTTTCGTGACCATGCATAGGAACAAAGCCACGTATCCTTTTGTTGTTTTTATTCCACGCCCTTTATTTGCCTTCACAGATATGAAACCCGTGTAGTCTACCCCCGTGTGATAAAACGCTGGAGCTGGGTTAGTGCGGACATCAGGTAGATCTCCCATAATCTGCTGTAATTTCTTGGGCTCTTTTTTCCTGCAAGTAACACATCTATGAAGTTGCGTTTTGACGGCTCGATTACCTTTGATTATCCAATACTTTTGTCTAAGAAAGGACATAGTCAGCCGAGCTCCTCCGTGAAATGTTAGCTCATGGGCTTGCGAGATGAGAAGCTCAGTCAGTCGTCTGCTGTACGGGATGATGATTGGATACTTCATTTCGGAGCTTATGTTTGCGTTCCTGAGTCTTCCCTTTGCTCTAAGAATCCCATCTTGATCTAAGTATGGATTAAGGTTGAGTAACTTGCTATCGAATTTTACTTCCTGGTTTTGCCATAGGCATTCAATATCTGTTTTAAACTCAACGCGCTGTACGTGTTTTATTATTGTAAGTTTTGCTGATCTAAGCTCGTGTAAGGTGATATGCCTTGTTTTCTGTTTACTAACAACAGGTGTCAATGCCCGCCGTATCCACGCTACAATGTATGTTATTTTTGTAAACGAGCTGTAACGATGTAATAGATCGTTAACTATGCTGTTATCTACGATAAGATTCTGAGCTATGTTTACATGCTTTTTTGTCTCTTCGTCAGTAGAGTATTTCGTTTGTTCTTTAGGTTTGAATTGTGATGATGATAAAAAGGTAGGTCCTTGCCACCACATTGCATGCTCCAGCAATTGTGAAGTCGTCAGGCCCCTACTAGCTGCATCCGCAGGATTCTCTTTGTTATTTACATAATACCAAGTGTTTGGTGGCATGATGCTAGTAATTTTCTTCACCCGGTTCGCTACGAAAGGCTTCCAGCGCTCCGGTGAACCCTGAATTCAGCTAAGATTTACCTTAGAATCACTCCAACCGTATGTCACGACGGCCACGCTGTTGATGCTTTTGACGATTTTTGTCATAAGATTTGCAAGTAATTCCGCCGCACATAATTCTAATCTAGGCAGCGATACGGCCTTGCTAGAGGGCACTAACCGCGTTTTCGTTGCTACTAGCACTACTGACGTAGAGTCCTTTGATACGATTCGTGCGTATACTACACAACCGAACGCTTTAATTGATGCGTCACAGAACCCATGTAATTCTATGACGTGGTTTTCTTTGCTTTGTAACCACTGAGGAACCTTGACCTGATTTAATAGATTTAAATCTTTCTTCAAGCTAATCCATTCTTCCTTGATCTTAATAGAAACTTCGTCGCTCCACTGAACCTCAGAATTTTGCCATACTTGTTGGAATAAAATCTTCATCTTTGTGGTTAGGGGTGCTAACCATCCCAAAGGGTCGAAAATCTTGGAGATTTCGGATAAAAGCATTCTTTTGGTCAGTTTAGCTGTTTGTGTGCTGTTTGAATCGAATTTAAAGATGAATTCGTCCTCGATGGAGTTCCATTGTAGGCCTAAAGTTTTTGATGAGCTTTCCGTTTTAAATGTAAACACTGCTGGTTGTTTGTTGACAATTTGCTCAACTGTTTCTAACAATCTTGTATCGTTTGAGGACCACTTTCTTAGTGAAAATCCGCCGGTTTTTAGGTATGCGTTTAACTCCGTAATCCTGCGCTTTCCTTCTTCAATGCTATAAGCCCCTGAAACCCAATCATCCATGTAGAGCTCTTCTTGGATGCATTTAGTTGCTCTGGGATATTTCTGCTGCTCATCTGAAGCTAATCTTCGCAGGGTCATCATTGTCAGGAATGGTGTTGCTTTAGTTCCATACGTTATAGTTGCTAATTTATAAGTTCTTATAGGCTGATTCGTACTTTGTCGCCATACGATCTGTTGTAGGCACTGATCCTGTTCATGAACTAAAATCATTCGGAAACATTTTTCGATGTCGGCTGTGAATGCGAAACGATATTGTCTCCACTTCAAAATAAGCTCCAACAGGTCTAACTGTAGATTTGGACCCCTGTACATTAGGTCGTTGAGGCTGTGGCCGGAAGTAGTTTTAGCCGACGCGTTGAACACTACGCATAATTTTGTTGTGCTAGATTCCGCTCTTTGCACCGCATGATGAGGAAGGAAGCATTTTATTTCCGCCTGCTGTTTGCTGCTAGCAGTCGATAACTTCATGTGTTGCAGCTGCTCATATTCGCGTATAAATTGTTTATATTGCTTCTCTAGATCTTCGTTCTTGCTAAACTTACGTTCTAGATTTTTGAATTGGGCTATTGCTATCTCTTTCGAGGTTCCTAGCTTCTCTTTTAACTCCGGCTGCATAGGTAACCTAACTACCTAACGACCGCTTTTAAGACGTTTCGTCGTAGTTTCATAGAAATCTAGGCATTGCTGATCTTCTACAGACATAGAATTCTGTTCTTGAATGTCTTCAATTTTCCAGAATCGTTGGATATCCTCAACGTTATTTAAGATGACGTTGCATTGGAATGAAGTGTTTGTATTGCCACCGCATAGCAACCATCCTAAATGAGTTTGCTGTGCTAGCGGTTCCGAGGACGTTTGTCCGCGAATTAATCCCTCTAACAGGATGTTGCTGTAGACTTCCGCTCCTAAAAGAAGATCCACCGGACGACTGATGTTATAATCTGGGTCCGCTAAATACAGATGTGCTGTATGTTGCCATGATGGCTTTGCGAACGTTTTATTTGGCAGATTTTTTATTAAGCTGTTCATTATTAAAACATCAGTAGAAAACTTGAAATCGGTATAAGTTGATTGACAAGCGATCGTTAGTTTTCCTTTGCAATTATTTTCACGTTCGCCTACTCCAGAAATAACTCCTTTACAAGGCCTACGCTTCAATCCTAGCTGCTGTGCTGCTTTCTCGCTGATCACGGAAACTTGTGAACCCTGATCGACTAGTGCTCGCATTAAGTGCTGGGTCTTGTCGGCTGCTGTTACCTTCACGATTGCCGTGGCTAATAAAATCTCCGATGCCTCTTGCTGAGAAGCGTGGATGCTTTTGATGTTCTCGCATTTTTCTTTCGCAATCTCGGTCAAGCTCTTAGACTTTGATTTTGTTGCGAAATAGTCATGCAAAATCGTATGATGCTCATCATTGCATTTATGACATCTTTTTGTCGAGTAGCATTCTGCACCATTGTGATCGTAAACACAATTTATGCAATAATTTAATTGTCTGATTATCTTAATTTTCTGCTCATTTGGTGTTTCTAGATTTTTTTTGCAGTTTATTAAATTATGTTTTGCCGAACAATGAGGGCATTTATTTCCTGACTCAGATACATGCATTGATTTCGCAATTTCCAGTTTCTTGTTATTTTTAGATTCATTGCTCAATTTATAATTATTTTTGCGATAAAAATTTGATGAAAGATTGGATGATTGAGATGAAACTGTCTTGGGCGTCCCATCTTGACGTCGCCGAGACGACTCTAGGGCCGTGTACTTGTTCTCTAAGAAGTCCAAAAAGTCTTGGAGTACTGGAAGCTCACGCGAATTCTTCAACGACTCTATGTACTCGGAATAAGACTCACTATCCATTTTTTGTGCTAGTATATAGACAAGAAGAGGATCCCACGTCGTAATATCTACGCCTAGGTTCTTTATGGCGTGAAGACTCTCTAAGGTGACGTCATGAAGTCGTTTGATGGCCGTGTATGACTGCTGCTGTATATTGGCAAGATTGTAAAAGGAATTTACGTGGGACATAAATATCTGCTTTTTGTTATTAAATCTGTGACTCAAAATCTCCCAACAGGTGTTGTAGTTATCCGCGCTAATCGGGAGATGCTGGATCAAACGCTCGGCTTCTCCTTTAACCTTACTTTTCAGGAACTGCATCTTTTGTGCCTTTGACAGAGAAGGATTGTTGTGGATTGCTTCATCGAAAAGATCTTTGAAGGATACCCACTGCTGATAGCTGCCTGAGAACATAGGGATTTCCATCTTTGGTGTGGATTTGTCACGATACGACGTTTCCCACATCTTGGAACTGATAGCCTTTCTCAAGCCGTTGTACGTACGCTCATGTTTTGTGTAGCTTAATTTGTACGCCTCGTCGTCTTCCAACTCCATCATAAGTTCCCAATGGCTGTTGTCTATGGCTGTCCACCGAGTTTGTAACAATCGCAAGACGTCTTCGAACTCCCATTTGTCGCACAAGGCTTCGACACATATGTTTTCTACGGTTCGTGCAAATGCCTTGAAGTTGATAGTCTGCTTGCGGAGCATGTCATCTAACTTACTAAAATTACCTCTAGACTCCTCAGCACGAGCGCGCGCGGGACTGGAGGATGCTGAGGGTGGCGAGTTATCCTGCTGCTGTAAGGATCTGCCCCCCGAAGGACTTGCTGCTGCTGCTGCTGGCTGATAAGAGGGATTTTCTTCCGACTCAGAGAAACCTTGCTGCTTTGCTTTGTAACATAACTCGTCATAATATTTGCATATGGCGTCTTTTGCTGCTTTATAAGACTCCATTGTTCGCTCGAACTCCAAATTGACGAAGTACTTATGACCTCTTTTTTCGAAAGGCAAAAGTTTCTCGTTGTTTACCTGATATTCTCCCCAATACGACTCTAAAAGATCTAGTCTCTTTTTGCAGTAGTCGATGGTCTTACGCTGTTTGCTATCCTTGTTGAAATTAATGAGGACTTTGGCAATGCTCTCTGCCAATTCAGTTTGTTGGAAATATATAGACTCCATTGTGCTGCTGTTAGATTAAAGTGAGCCAGAAATGACGGAACGTTCTTACTTGAAAGCCGCTTGTCCTACGGCTATTGTTCACACAAATACTGCGGCTGCTGCTGCTATGCTGCTAGGTAAGCCAGCGGCTGGTGCGGTGGTAGATCACAATGAACTCACGCCTAGTCTAGCGCGCGGCAACCCACAGGCTGCTGGAATTCTATAGGCACTACGCGTTACGATTTATCGCGGTCGCGGAGTCCTTGGCGGTTACGAAGGACCAGTATGAACGGTACGGTTCGAGCTGCTAGATGTTTTGGGATGCTAAATGATAAGTCTAAGCTGAGATTTAGATATAGATTTATTCCGACACTTTACGTTAATTAATGCTAATGATGATTATGAGTGTTACAAGTAGGTCGGTTGATCGCACACTGGCTCGTGTAGAACGCGCGGTCCGCTGGTGCGGCCGCGTGACCTACTTGAGCCAAAACTGCTGATGATGATGTGTTCGATGAGTATCGAACAGTTGTGGTCTTTGGGCTATTCGCCGGTGTATCAGGATAGAATGCTCAGGGGACCACCTGGTACCCCAAAAAAAAAAAAAAAACTGCCTCTCTAGCCTAACGTAACTTTTCTATGAGCCTTCTGTTTCGTACAACCTGATGGCATAGCGATATTCTATGGCTTAGAGTTGCGTCAGAATATTTGTATGTTAGTACTGTCTTTCTGTGCTGATGGATTAAGAGCTGGATATACGCCGTTGACCTTGGGTTCGTTCAGCACAACGTCTCGTCCCGCACTGGTTAGTTGCCCACGCGCGATTTGCGAGTATCTGTAACTTAAAAAATCCTTCGAAAATAAAAAGTAAAGTTATTTGCAAAAATAAGCTGAAGGTTCCTTTGGTGTTCTAATATATAATAGGCGGATTAAATTTAAAAAATCTTATGATTAGGAGAAAAAAGGTAATAAGTACAAAAACAGAGGTTACTTTGCATATTTTATTCAGATATTGTAAAGACTTTTTTTAGGATTTGGTACCGAGGAGAAAATGCTTTATATGATGTAGATTAAGATATATTTTTTTGAATTATTTTTCTATAACAATTACGGAGAAAAACGGTTTTAATTTACCCCTAATGACGCCCAATTCACATAAAGAATTGAAGAAGAAGATTTAAGAATATGAAGTGTCACTGCCCCTTTTCATTCCGTAAGCAAGGGGTGACTACGAAAATAATATATTTGTGAGGAGATGAAAAACTCCACAACAAACGCTATAACAACCAGTCTGAGCAACGTAGTAGGTATAGTAGGCCAAATCCTCCATTGACAACCAATGCTTCTATAAAGCAATGTAAGGCTTAAGTCTAGCAGTGGACTGCGAAGGGAAGGGCGACATAAAAGGCTAAACAATCTACTTTCATAAGACGTACGTCCTTTACAAGGAAGATGTCTTATGAAAGTAGATTGTTTCGGTTTTTTCGCAGCGAATGTGCTCATTTTATTTATTTTCAAAATATCGTAGATAAAATGTTTTTTTAGTAAGAGAAACACCACTTATTTTAGTAACAATACGTGTAAAAACATTTATACGTTTTATTACAAGCATGAGAGAAGTGCTTTGTATTTTTAAATTCTTGGTTTAGCCGTCGGTCACGGTCTTACGGGTGTATCATACGATCAAAACAAAGTAATTGCCTTGAAGATTATTCAATAGGCTTGTGAAATTGAAGCTCAGCATAGTAGTACATGGAGACCTCATGTTATTTATCATAACTGCACTTCGCTAGAAGGATGATGACTGCACTGATGTGATGGTGTAGTAGTTTGAGCGACCGTCTCGCCGATGGAAACTGAGTTTAAAATTGTTAGTTGATACCATACCATATACTTTGCGAGATTCACAAATCACTTGGAGGCAAAGGTTTCTTTTTTTTATGTCATAAGCGGCAAACGAGCAGACGGATCGCCTGATGGTAAGCAGTTACCGTCGCCCATGGACACAAGCAACATAAGAGGAGTCACAAGTGCGTTGCTGTCCTTTGGGTTAGGAAAAGGGATGGGAGAAGGAGTGGGATGAGGGGGAAGGAATAGGGGATGGGGCCTCTGGCACTCTCACTCACCGAGCGAAACGCAACAGTTTAGGTACTGTTACTTTACGTCGATTTTCTGTGAGAGGGTAGTACTTCCCCGGTCGAGGCGGCCCATTCATGCTGAAATCAGCAAGGCTCTAACTACCTATAAATTTTGTGCCCATTGGTTGAACGTTTATAAAGGCGTTACAGGATTTATTTGTTATTTCATGGTAGGCTTTCTTAATATCTTTGTTGATAAACACAGCAATCCTTGCAATAAGAAACTCTTCACTACCTTAAAACCAACTTCATACCAAATCACTACTGTAAAACTAACTATACGTTAAACAATAACGATGAACGTAACTCGACAATCAAAACCTGATCTTCATAGTAAGCAGCTTCACTCCCGCTTAAGAAATAATAAGCATTACCAAATCATACAACTCACAGCGTAAAAATTACAAAGTCACATGTTCTTTATGACATCATCATTTATTTTAGGGCGTAAAAGTCTAAACAGCAACAATTGAAACACCCCCGTTTTGTCACGTTAATGAAACGAAAATGTACAAAGTACAGTAATAAAGAAATAAATCGGTAGCACCTCAATGATTTACTTTAAAAAATGGCTCACTTTAGCATAACGATGTCAGTAAACCGACAATTTTGTTTATACCTTACGACACGGTGGCGACACGATACAGAAATATTATAGGCATTACTGGTTCCACGGTTTTAACCTATTGTAAGTCTCTTTACTCCATGTAGTGATGGATAAAGAATACCAAATCTTACTACTTCTGTCGTTCTGTGGGTATCCCAGGAGGATTAAAAGTAATTTGGAATTAAAGGCCACGAAAAAAAACACGGTCTACAGGACTACGAGAATGACTTGTGTGTTCAATCTTTACTCGAGACAACACTTTTGTCAGAACTGATAATTGTCATTTAAATCTGGATGTTCATTGATTGAATAATATATTATTAATTAGTGATATACAATTTATTCACGATGCCGGCTTTGTAAAAAATTAAACTGACTATAAAAATTGCTCACATTTACAATATCTTGCTAAGAAAAAAACGACCAGTAAAGCTATTTAAGACTAGCTTCCGTATTTTTGGTAGCAATATCGTATCGCAGACTGTGAAAGGAAATCGTAACCGCGAGATTTAAAATATCGGTGTAAATAATGAGACCCAGCAACCAATCCGTGGTATTGTAAGATATTTCGCAAACGTTAAATATCTGAGTTGTATAGTTGATTAAATCAGGCGTTATTTGGCGGAACTCCATTGTAACCTAATGAAAGGCATGGAGGCATCCTCAGAACCTCAGTCGTTGCCCATTGTTCCGGAGGATGCCTCGTGCAGAGGCGAAACACGTGTCGAGGAATAGTCGGCGCATACAGCGGGATACTGCAAGTCAGGTATCTTTCTGGAACCCATACCATTCCTATATCCCTTATCCTTTTAGAGGAGTTCGGTATTGTCAACCTTTTTCTATTGCAATAGTTGGGGTGGCCAATCCGAGGGTGCGTGGTGGGTTCCTCTTTCCTTCCATTAGTTTATCTGAGTTGTATTTTCAAAGCGATTGTATAAAATAGATTTAAGATCGGTGATAAATGGTATGTGTGTTGATCAACTCTAATATTTTTTTAAATTAAAAGACTAGTACTATGTCATTAAAACAGCCGTGGTCATCCGTTGTGGGTCTTTAAGGTTACATACATACATAGACTCACCCCTGTTTCCCAAAGATTTAGGTATCTATAGAGAAAATGTAATTGAAGTATAAGGCTCGGTTTAACCATTTCATGATCGGTATTATGTACCAGATAAATTTAGAATCAGAATGTGACTTGTAAAATGTTATCCGACTATTAATTTATGCGGAACTTATACTTTATCGGTTGTGAAATTGTTTAAGGTTAAAAAAAAAGGATAAAAGCGGCAATAGGCTCGCCACCTATTACGTGGGATCAAAACACTGGCGAAAAGTGGGCGTTTAATATGCCTCTGCCTACCCCTTCGGGGAAACAGGCGTGAGTCTATGTATGTATGTATGTATGTACAAAAAAGGATATAATAATAATGTATACAATATATGTTTGCACATAGAAGGAAACGAGGATTTTGAGAAATAGAATTTTAACAAGCATGAAGTAGTTAATGTGAAGTATAAACATATATAGTATAAGTTACTTACATATCCCTCTTGTTAGAAAATTTGTATGAAATGTAAGGTGACTGAAACTTTTTAGCTTGCGTTTACAATTTTACTCGAAGTTCTTGTAGAATTATAGTGAGACTCGTAGTATAAAACTCCTTCGCTACTATTATTACTTTAGCTACGGTGATGGAATATTATTGCGTTGAAAGTGCAAAGTTATTATGTCTGAACCACGAAATATCACTCATCATCAATTGATCTTCGCAACATGGAGGGATAGCCATATTTTTAGCTTTCGATCAGTGTTAGTAGGTATATTCAGGGGTTGTGACTACCTGTAACAACTGTCGAAGATATTCATGGCAGCGGGAACTGAGGGTTTGACATGCTCACAGAGGCATGGGGCAAACGATAATAAATTAACAATTGAATATGCCATATAGCCACGGAGGTAGTCAGTTTAATGAATAATATTTAAAGTAAATATCTAAGTGTATAGGTCTAATACAGATGTTTATCTGGCGTTAATTTCAGTTAATGCTTTTTGTGTTGCTAATATCATAACTACCTTGTCTCATTATACTTATGTTTTTCATGCTCTTAGACTATTCAATAAAGACTATATTACGTAATTTACATTTGTGTTAAATGTATCACTAAAAATTGGGTGCTCAATGATGCCGGCAGCCATACTTTTATAATATATGTTGGATAAATAAGGCGCTACTATTTAATTATATTTTCTGATTTACACACAAAGTACGCTATGGTGTTCTACTTTATGGGGTGGACAAAACTTGAGACATTTGTATTGTTTTATATGTACATTCGTCTCTTCCACGCCATTTAATGTCTACAGTAGTTTGTGTGAGGGTCAGGCTACGATAGGTAAGTCAGGGCTGTATAAATGGTATTTTGTCTTTTCGCAGTGTAATACTAACTACGTGCCGTGGTTTACAATCAGCACTCAGGCCCCAAGGGTAGGTTAACTCTTTTTATCATCGCAAAAACTGACTCCCACCCTGGCGGCGCCGCATGAGAAATCTAGTCATCTTATCAAATAACTACAAAGGAACGAATTAAAGCCATGTTACCAACATTAGCGTAACACTAAAGCATAGTCAGGAGCCAGCTTGCATTATTCTTAGAAAACTACGCACGTATGGAATTCGTTATTAGCGCGCGGGTTTATTTCGAGGTTTTCCCTTATCTTGAGTCGTGTGATGTATTGCGTATATTTTGTTGTACAATCTGCGCATGTATCGTGAGACAGGATAGAATGCTTCCGCCACTTACCACTCGTAGTTTGAGTGGGCTGCAACCTTCAGGGCTAAAACTGAAATATGTTTGCAGCTGACGTTTCGGAATGTTATGAATTCTTGGTGTTTGTTGATTTTTAATGAAGTATCGTCATGTAAATTTAACTTATAATAATATAGGTATATACTTGTTTATCACGTGAATTAACATGTTTTTTTTGATTTTCTAAAGTATTTTAACGATGACTTTAGAGCGTATGAACCTTGCCATCAATGAAAAATATTAACTAACTAAAATAGACCGATGATCACTGTGGGCATGTGAAAATGGCTGAAAGACCTAATGCTATTTGTCTGTATGGAATAAATATTCCTTTGCACTTTTATTACTGAGCCCCAAAGTAATTTTTTCAGTTAATTGAGTAGGTATCATGAAAATGGAAAATCGACACGTGCAATACTAAGAATAGAACACATGGAGTAACATTTATTATATTTTCTGTCAAGGGAACATCTACAGTATAATAGCTATGTTCAAGTCAAACTCAATTGACGATTCCTAAAAGTTCTGATATTCCGTTGCTTCTATAAGTGCATGTCTACCGTAAAATTGAGTTCCCTTCCAAAGGAATGCGGCCAATATGTACCGACTTCGACATCAAAAATAAGTATACATCAAACACACTCTTAAACCCTCACAACAAGAATCACTTTGCTCTGATCAAAATAGGAAATAACTTTGCCAAACGCAAGAGCTTCGAGCATTGACCATTTAAACTTGAACCTCAGTTCACTCGAAACTCCTCCTGCAACGCCTTTTTGAAAATAGTTTCGGGAGGAACGAGGTAGTCGAAATTATATTGGTGTATTGTGCAGCACAAAATGTTTTATGGTACACATGTTTGACACTTCAGGCTGAATGACGAAAGGATATAGGTTGTACGTTATCTGGTGCCGGCTCTCGAGTGTTAAACATATCTTGTGAGTTTCCCCTGTCAGACTTGAGAAGACAAATTTTAAAGTGATCTCTTTGAAGGCGAGCTCAAATATTAAAAACTGTTTATTGCGGAACGGGAGTAGAAAACTTTATAATAAAAAAACGAAACTTTTTGACAGGGAATATTGGATTTTAAAACAAAAACAGAATATGTAATTAAGGTCAAAGTACTTATTTGATCTGTTGTGTTTCGGGGTTCGTTATCGAGAGTCATTAAGTCGTATGTTTCTGAAAGTTGTTTAAGGATCTCTGTTGATTGTTTTTTTATGTATTCTAAATTGCTTTCTGCCTTCCGGTAATCTTCGTTCAATATAGCTGAAGAAAATGATCGGTGCTACGCCTGTTATATATAATTCTAAAAGTAGAAGTTAGAATTCAATTGTGTTTTATATTCATTGTTTTGTACTGTATAAGATTTTGCTTTGATCTTTCTTATTGGTGCTATAGAAATGAAAGGAATTTGGGGTTATGGACGCGTAGTACAATTTAAATGAAACTACTAGTACCTATAATTCGGATTGTAAATTGTGGCTGATGAAATTATGTGTTCCTTTAGTATTAAATAACTGTTTTTCCGTGACCAGAAGGCTGGTTTGTATTTCGCAGGGAGTATAATCATTCCTATTCAAAGTCGCGATGCTGCTAGCCTTCTGGGCACGCTAGCAGTCGACAGCGTTGAGGAGAAATAATTTGACGCGTCGTAGTGAGCAATTTTTAATTTACTTTTCTTTTTTATTTATTTACTTTTCTTTGTTATTCTAATAGGCACTGTTAATTGAATAATAATAAAATACATAATAATATGCAGAGGAAAAAGCGAGCAAATGCGTAAATGTATGTTTTGAAGAATATTTAAGTTGTTGTTTATGTTTACCAGCGGCCTGAATGCCACAATGCAGGTTCTTTCTGTATTGGGATGACTTATCTCAGGGTATAATGATAATTAAATAAACTATAGTATGTAATGTAATATGGGTATGTCCGTAGATTTTCGATTATTTCACCTAGAATTCAACGCCACTTCACCTTAATATTATCCAAATAGTAAGAAACTTCTTCACAATACAATGCACCGTAAGTTTTGCGTAAACAGAATGTTTGTTTAGCGAAACCGAGGGGATCAAGGTGAATTCTCCTAATGTTTTCTGATAAAAATAAAGTGGGACATTAGGGATCATTTCTAGATACGTTAGGCGTACGTATGTTGCCTAGGTCTTTCGCAGTTACGGCAGGTCTCAAAATGGCTTCTTGTTTATTTCTTAGTGATATATTATGCAATAGAGAGTCAGAAGCTTGCCTTTGTTGCTTGATATTAAGTAGTTCACGATTCCTATAAGGCTTATAATATGTTCAGATAATTTTGCTATAATATACGTAGCTCTGTCCCAAAAATAGAACATCAATTATTACACTAGTTTATTTGCAACGTAAGGTATTTGATCCCCAGGGGATAGTGGGCACAAAGGCTTACACCTGGGACATCGTTACGGGCCTCCAAAAGTCCCCGGCTCGGTAGGGATTTCCGGGATTCCGCGGTTTGATACGAAAACTAGGGATGGCTTAGTCCAATGCTAGTTCTTTTTTCTCGCGTTATGATCTTTGCGACCCCGTTTATGTCTTTAGACATAGCCATAAAAATATAAAGAGGGTTGTGAAATAAAAACACGAAAAATATTTTGTAGGATTTTCCGTTCGTTTCTCTGCCTGTTATTTGCATTATTTTATACTGTAGCCATATTGTCGGGTTTTTATATGCTTATAAGGTAAAAAGGTAGGGCCATAGAACGTTAGCTATTTACACCATGATATACACGTTCAATTTTCCATATTGGTTGGCGAATGGAGGTGGCTGCTCCTTAGTATTCAAATTGCCAAATTCATATAAGAGAAAATAGTGAGGGGCAAAGGTTATGAGTCCTAAAGGAATGATAGCCTGTCGTTACATTTTATCTTTGGGGTCTTTAGACGATTTGTTGATGGTCTTAAATTGTTCGTTATTATATCATAATACCTGATCCATGATAGCGCTTGGCGTTTTAATAAAGTTACAATTTGGATCTACAACTGCCTCTGATCATGGTGGATCTTTTGTCTCAATTTATTTAATCTTGTGTCTATTTAAGCTTTATATTCACATAGACTTTCATTTCGTAAGAATGTACAGACAGTTCTATATTTAATCTTTTGTTTATTTCTAGCTCCATTTAGTGTTCAGACTTGCTCTTCACAAGAATGCATAATAAATTCCACATATTCTGCTATTCCATCTAAAATTACAATTGTATTTGTATTGAAATCTGAATTGATCTTTCTAAGCATTCTAGAATATACGTTAGTATCAACATCTCGCAAATGTACTGCAAATATAAAGACCAAATGTATTCCATGATACGCCTCATACATCTCCTTAAGCATCATGTGAAGACAACCCTACGCAAACATTTTATTCAAATGACATCCTAAGTACCTCAAGGTAAATAAAGTCTGCTTTGTCAATTGTGAATTGTGCGCATACAAAAGCCTGATCCATACTAGTTTTTGCTGTCCCATGGGTACACCGCAAAGTTTGGCTACTGTTGTCATAGTTTGCAAGTTTATCGAGAGCTTGGGATGCCGAACAATGGTAGGTATAATGTTTTGCGCAATTTATCAGCGTTTATGTACTGTAGATGTACTGTTATATTGTGCGAACCAGAAATTGTTTGTGGTCCAGTTACAGATTGTTAAAGATAATACAAAGTTTTGGTCGAAGGTCATCTTGAGTTATTTCCAGAAATAGCTACAAACAATAATAACGGTTGGTCTTAGTGACGTAAACTTGATAATAATAATTTTCAATCAACCACAGCTAACCTGAAAGTTAAAGTTTCAAGACAATGGTTGGGTAACAATCTCCCGTAACTAGTACATTTTAGATAAGCCGGATTGGATTTTAGACACTAAATATTAGCCACTTAGATTAAAAATAATGAAAAGAAAACAGAACAAAAGTCATTTCTGAGATTCGGAGTTTACACAAAAGTGTTATTACTTTCTCAGGAAACACCATCACGGACGTTGAAAATATGTTCAATAGAAGGCAGTAGGTTTGTCATCTTATATTTGGGATACCCATTGCAATCCTTCGGGGATAAACAGGCGTGACACTGTGTTATGTGAAGATACAATTGTTATTCTGCTTGCGTTCCTTCCCCAACTATCAGTCTGTCCTTTCCGTTCAATAGAGGGCCACTCCAATCTACATTTTTCAATCCGTAGACGCCACTTGAAGGCCATCTGTCTGCATTGTCAAGCAGGTCTGATTGCCAATCGTTGAAGGGACAGAAATGTATTCATCACAATATTTTTCATTTTTATGTATGCGTTGTCCTGTGATGAAAAAATCTTGACAGAAAAACTTTATAGGTTATGATTTTATAGTTGCCTGTTTGTTTTCCATTTAGCAGAGGTAGAATATTCTGAAAAGCTATAAATTCATCTGAATTGTCGCCTGTCCCTGAAAACACTCAACTCCAGACATTATCAGAAAAAAAACGCCAAAATGTTAACACACAAAAAATAAATCCTTACATTACGTCACGTAAATATATAAATCCTTGTAACAAATTCAACAATTTTACAAGCACGCTGCTATAAAGGCGCGTACTAAATTGCGAACAACAAAAATTTTCCAACAAACGTTCCCTTGCCCAAAGGGCGGACTGACAAAAAGGCTATGTTCACACTGACACTGTGTTTTTGTCTCGTCCGTCATACACATGACAAGGGTCCCGGATAAGCTTCGCTTGTGTGTGTGTGTCTCTTTAATTATTCTAGGTTTTTGCACGACTAATTCCAAATATGAAACGAATGAACTCGTGACCTATGTTACGGATTACAATTAATTGCTTGACGATTAGACGATTGACGGTTAGACAATTAATTGATTTTGAGATTGTTGGAAAAATACCACATATTTTGTTGGCTATTTTAATCAAGGTAGCGCTCATAGCGTGACTTCGTTCTTAGAAGTTCGGGCAACGTCAACGTTAAACAAGTTGAGCAAGCGGGTCTCCACTACGATGGGTGACTGCGAGTGGTATTTACATTAGAGCACTACTGTCACAGAGGGCACGTAAAACCATCAAATAACACGAATCGTTAGTCCATGTTGGATGCCTTCGGGCGGTCTGAAAACACTAACACCAGAGTTGACCACATGAAACAATTTCGTAAACCTCTCGGTTTGATGCGTATCGATAACTTGCATATAGCGGGGGATGATAGCTGCCAAGGAGGATTTGGTCTACTATACCTCGCTGGCCAGACGGGTTGGTATAGATGTCCGGTGTTTTATCCTAATTGCCCTGTGTATTTTCCATAATGGCCTCTTACGACAACTGCGGAATGAATGGGATAGTAACGAAAATGATTCCGTCAGTGTCTTTAGCAGGCATACAAAAGTATTCTATTTTTATACAATCTGCATTATTATTGATTTATAGAAATAGGTATGAACCATGAATATAAACTAAATACAGATCAGTTTATTAACCAATGATAGACACAGAATGAATAAAGCTAAGTATATTGGTTTGCAACGTGCACAGAGCTTATCCACGGTACATGGAAAGGCAAAGCAAGATTCACAATGCATTACTACCCTCACATTCACGGGCTAATCAAGCTCGCTTCAAAAGTGAATGCCCTCCGAAACTTCAAAGAGCATAACATGCACTTTATGTGGTAAGCAAGTTCATTGTACCTACTGTACGCCTAATTAAGCTGGACAGATTGAGTTAAGCCTTGCTAATATCTTGATGATCTATGATTGGGTTGTAAAAGGGGTTGAATGTGAGTTTTTGCTGTATGTTGAGGTTAGTAAGCAGTACCTATTCGCACTTTGCATTCAGATTAGTTCCTTTAAAAGTTTGGAGCTTAATTACTTTCATCCTTTTTTATCCTCTAAGACACATTTTTGCTTCCTTTTCTTTTACTCTAAGAGTAAGGAGTGGCTTAGATATATTTCTTGTACCTTTGCGTTTGATAGAGAGCAAGTATTTGCCCTTATGTCGACCGTTGATGTGCTTACGGCTGGAATTAAACAAGTTGTACGATGGTAGGCAGAGATGGATGTTAACGTAGATTTCACATATTTCACTTAGTCACCGCTTTGTCGCTCTCTGTTACTTTAGTCTAGTCCACAGAAATCTTAATAATAAGGCAATAGAAATGCTATCTACTGTCTTTTAATACTGGGACGCGTGTCGCCGGTTCGCAGCTACCAACACATAGACAAACAATAAATACACAGTTTCGCCTACACATGCATTTTGCATACATGCAACAAAAATTAAACCTTTAATGATTACATTATGCAATATTTTCTAAAAACGCATAATCTCAGGAGACGGGACCAATAATAAACGTGTGCGAAAAGGAGAGAATGATATCGCGCGCTCACTCTCACTTATGCATAGTGCAGTGCATAACTCGTAATGCTTATATCGATATTTTTCCGTTGAGCTTTAATATCCAAGGAGTCTCGCAACAACAGATAACTAATTTATTGAAAGTTTTTCATTCCTCGACGCACTTTTAGATGATTTATTAATGAGAAAAGGGAATACAATAAAATATAAGTAAGTTTTGGTACATTTTTTATAATTATATTAATCAAACAACTCGCCCTTAGAATTTATTGCCCTGAAAAATGTAAAAATTTATTTAAAATTGTCTCTTTGGGATTAATTGGATATTATATTTCATAATATGATTCAGGCAGATATCCATATATTTTTCTAAAACATATTTCATTAATTGAATGACATGATTGTCATATGGAGACTGGTCATATTGGTGAAAATCAATATCTTCAAATAATTGTAGCCCAACGAAATGACGCATGGCCTTCGTAACAAATTCCCTTTTAAACTTTTTATTTGCTATTATCTTGTTGTCAAAGACAATACTTTTAAGTAGTACTTCTGTCTTTTTGCAAATCGTTCTCACGTCTTTGCTAGGTATAAGAAGACCTCCGTTACGTCATAGCGAAACTTCTTAAGCTGGGCGAATATTTGGTACGCGTGTTTTTACCGGATTTCAATTTTTGATTGTATTTTCCTAACAAATATTTCATTGTGATGTTCATATTTTCTAAGCACCACCCTTGATCTCCCGTAATTAATCTTTGATCTTCAAAATTTTTGATGAGGTCTTTCAATTTCAAGATTTGTTTGCTATATCGTCTGGCTTTACATTGTAAACGTTTTATTTTTAACCGCTGGTCTGCAATGACGACGCGACTTCTAATAATTTCAGAGCGTAATTTCTTTTTCCTCGGAGTATCAGCTTGACCAGAATCACTTACAGGGACCGTCAATTGCTGGTTACTGCGGACTAAAAGATGCGAATTACTTATCTATGTGATAAATTCAAATATTTTTGCGATTGCGGCAAAACCCCAAAGGATAGTATTTTTATTTTGTATTACCGCGTGGAAAGTGAAAAGTATATAAACTCAGTTATAAAATTGATATAAAATATCAATACCAATGTATATACCTACATCAGCATTCTCTGGCGATTCACATTTACGTGAAGAAGTGGCGTCAGCGTCGGCTTTCAATCCTCTGTTACCTGAAATTTATATTTATTAGTACTTCCCGTTTTATGAATTTTCTTGTTCAAAAATAATAGGACATAGATATAATACAATTTTATTCTTACCGTAATCAGTCTCCATATGTCGACTGTCGGTACAGCTGATTTGATCAAAGTCCGTCTTTTTGTTGACGAATTAAATTGTTCATTTGTGAAATGAGCAGAACAAATTCTGCTATAGTTTGTTGGGAACCAATCTCTTTTTCCACTAGCAGATATCCATTTATCTTTAATATCCGGATCTTTTGGAAACCTGTGATAATAGCATAAGATAAAGTAAACTGCTGCTTAAATGATATGAATATTTATGTTTTTTTCTTTCCCGGCTTCTCACCGATCGAATTTAATCAACAATCCTTACAATATAATAATAATTATGTATAATTTTACTTTGACATAAACAAAATATATTTTATAAATGTGGAACACGTCAATGGTACAAGGATACTCAACGCAGACTTTTTAACTTTCCCCCATACATAACAATAATAAGCCTATCTCCTGTAAATTTTATAAATAAAGAAATAATTTAAAAGTACGGATTAACAAAACGGATCAAATAAAATGTTTTCACCACCACTACTACGAAAATCATTGACAAACAATTTTTTTAAACTATTTAGATAATAAGAAAATCCGAAAACCCATCTTTCGTTCCCATTTTGGTAAATCTAGGTATTAAGCCACACGTAATAAATTATCGATATAAAATAGTAGTGGCACGAGCGGCACGACACTAATTCGCGCCGCGTGTTCCTGGAATATACCTACATACGCGCGGCAATATGTCTATTGCGATTTGCGCATGCCTGTAGTTTCATTGCTGCTTTTAGCAGTTGTAATAGTAGATATAAACAAGCTTAAGTGTTAATGGTTACTAAATTGAGAAAAATATCGTTTTTCTGCGATTATCGTAGTAGTGGTGGTGAAGACATTTGATTTGATTTTATTGACTAAAAACAACATTATTTCAAAAATAAAATACTTACATATGAAATGTTATCCCTTTATTTGTAAAGTTACAAAATTTTGGAAGAATTTCCGCAGTTGGATATGCTGCAAAACACCATGTTTATCTCTGCGCGTCCCAAACAACACAAACGACCGCAACAAACGCTCAACGCGCACTTGTGTTCTACGAGACACATGCGCGGCGACAAGGTCACGCGTCTTTGCCATTTCTATTGCCTTATTATTATGATTTCTATGGTCTAGTCCCTTTTCTTTTTTCTTTCAAGTCATCATCAGACTTTTGGGCGTAGACCTCTCTTCATTTAAATCACAACTATGTGCAAGGTTATTACCTTAGTCACGCTGGAAAGGCGGATGGCATAGGTTTTGATGTCGAGTTTTCTATCTTTCTACTCGTAGTCTGAGATCCCAGGGCCGCCAGACCTTACGTACATATACTTGTTAGCTTGGATCGTGGGTCAATTTTTAGGTACGAGGTGCTAAAGTTAGGTGTGAACAGTACTCACTTTTCTTAAATTCTCAGTGCAGATTTTTATGTTTGTTTTAGAAAATATTATTAAAAAATTATAAATAATACTGTCGTATTCATTTCGGCGGCGGTAATTTTTACCAGCTGCTTTAAAATATCAAACTAACTCCAAAATATCAAACTGTCAGTAGAGACCACTAGGGCGCGCATTAAGAAAATGTATGGAAATTGCTACCGTGGGTCTTTAGCACCTCTTAACTAAAAATTGGCCCACGATCCAAGATAACAAGTATGTGTACACTCATAGCAGATACTAACAATACATTATTCTATACATTTCGTTTCTGAAAAAATAAGTAAGGTCTGGCGGCCCTGGGATCTTGGACTATTGCTTCGTGTATTTTCCTTAGTCGTCTCTTACGACATCTACGGAATGAAATGGGGTAGTGACACTTTGGATTCTTAATCCGTCACTACTCTGATTCACACTTGCATCTTGGGTGTATTTTGTTTGATTAAACACAGCCATATTTATAGAATGATGATGGAGACCTAGCATAAGAAAAATAAATTTGGTAAAACTAAACTTTAACTAACGACCGTACAAACAATGTACGAACATGAAAACTGGTACATACGTTATCGTAGGCTTTAGAAAGTTCCACTTAGATACCGCAATCAGATTTGTATACAATCCAGATCACCTGCGCAAAACTATCAAACTGGCGCATAGTTATTTGGAGTACATTAGCGCAATAGAGACCTCAATTTGTGAGTTGGCGAACAGTTTAAAACTACTGTGCGGCCCCGGGCGGGGTTGATGTTTTAAACAGTGTTCAGAACAGCGGATGGCGTGGAGAGGTAAACTATTTGATGAAATGTAACAAAATTGTACGCGTAATCATTTTTGAATCATCACAAATTTTATCTTACTAAATTGAAATAACACAATTAATGAAATAAGTAGCACCGCAGAAAATAACATTGTCTTGTATTCCTGCAGTCAGTTACCTAGCGCGTTAAAGTATACTTGTGACCAATATTTTCTGCTTTACACTAGCTACTGAGTGATTATTAATATAAAGGTATATTGGATATAATTATTACTTACTCACTTCTCAATACATCATATTCAATACATCCGCCGTGTCAGAGTACCGTAGTTGTATTGATGTGACGCTATTTTAGCTTAAAGTAAGTATGATGCTGTTACATTGTAGGCTATATAATAATAATAATTCGTTTATTACATTAGAAAACAAGTTCCTTCCATATAACATCACCGAGAATTTTGAACGCTGCAGACAATTTTGCATGCAACAGTCAGAAAATTAAATATAAAGCCGCGGAGGTGTCTCTATGGAGTTCCAAGTCGGGATGTCCGTAGTACTTTGACGTAGTGACTGTTTAATGTTTAATTTCAGTGTATTAGATTACCAACAAACTGTTGTCGACTTTTGCTTGTATTATATATTCTAACACAAATGACTTTCCTGTCAGCGGTGGTACTAATGAAACTAATTAGTTTTGTTACCTATTATTAGACAAACAATTTTGATACATAGATATTTTGAAGGTTGAGTCATCAAAGCAATGAAATATCATAAATTATAATAGACCATAAAAGTTATTTATAGTCATCAAAGCAATGTACTTTTATGGTCTATTTTATCTGCGCTTGAGGTTGCATTTAATCTGATACATATTTAATTAGGCACCAATAGCTTAGTAGAGATACTGCTACGCTAAAGGTTTTGGGTTCAAAACCGAGGCGCGCACCACGTATTAAATTGTAATTTTTCGCCTGCTAAATTTCGAAGGAAAATATCGTGAGGACAAGTGCATGTCTGAGAAGCCCCCATAGACCTTTCGACAGACCTAAGGAGTCTAACAGCCCGCACTTGGCCAGCGTGGCAGACTATGACTTCTCATACCTAATGAAAAGAGGCCCGTGTCCAGCAGTGGGACAATTGATATAAAGGGCTGATAATGTAATTTTTAATGTGTAATTGATATAGACTTGACAGCTACCAAATGTGTATATACTTTAAAAGATATACATATATCTTTAAAAGTATAAATACGTTAAAAAGAAACTGATACAGATACGTACAACACTTTTCTATTGAAAAATTACTGCTTACAACACCTCGTTAAAATTTATTTCCAACCAAACCTTTTCCCAATAAACGCATGTGGTAATTACCATTCCACAGTTTTATTTTTGAAAGCAAATAGGTGACATACTGACCGAAAAGCCGGCCGTATTCGGCAAATCCGTAGTACCTTGAACGGTACCCCAGGGAAGCATGGCATGGTTATCCTTTGTTGAAAACACGGTTAAAAATGAAATGGAAAAAGCTATTTCACATTTTCCCAACGGAACAGTAAGTATCGTGGCTCAGTTATTTAAGTAATCAAACGATCTAGCTAAATAGTGATATGGTACAGATAGAGTCAGCATTGTCACAAGAAACACCTATAGTAAGCTACGCTCACGAGGTCGTTTCTTGGATGGGTGACCTTATTTGTGGTTTTTGCACCAAAGCACTTAAGTACTTAAGAAGGCACGTTAAATAAGAGGTGTCGTTTCTTCATGGGTAAGCTTAGTACGATTTGTGATTCACGACTCATGATCTTTTCGATTCGATCGGCGATCGTTACGCTGATTGGTCAGTTTTAAGGATATATCGTTGTAGAACTAGAAAAGGAAAAGGCAGCGATAGCCTAGTGGAGATACCAACAGACTGCCATGCAGAGGGTATCGGGTTCGAATCCATGTCGGTCCCGGTTGTCATGAAGATCTTTGACAGTTGATCCCAGACACACAGGGCATCAGTACCTTCTAAATAAACTGACACTAGTCTAAACCATGGAATATCGCTATCCCTTCGGGTTGCAGAGGTCAGACAGGCAGTCGCTCTGTGGAAAAGCTAATATTCAGACAAATCCGGTTAGACTAGTAAGCGGACCCATGATTGAAACTGGGATAACGCTTAGAGGATGATCGTTGTAGAACTAGAAGCGAGAATATCTATACGTCGAATGCTGTTTGAAACGAAGGGAGAACTAAGAAGTCATACTGAGCATAATAAAGATCCTGATAGACAGACGGACTAAAAACTGATCGTATAAGGGTGCCAATATTTTTGTAGGTACGTAACGCTAAAAGCCAGCTCTAAGGTCTGTAATAGTAATAGATGGAAAGTTAAATGGAAATAACGGTATTTTTCCTTTTTAGCTACGGAACCCTGAAAGCCTAAGGTCTATAGATGGAAATAACACTAATAAAATATAGTCTCTTAAATATTTTAATGTCCTTGTTGATCAACCCTGTAAATTGAAACTGCTATGCTTATGGCCTTTATTTTATAACTTGACCGTAATATAAAACATATAGCCCGTATACAGGATTTAGTAGTCCATAAAACTTTTAAACTGGTTTGGGCTGCTATTGAATAGAGTGAAACTAAATATACCATCAGTGAATTACATCATAATAAACTGGACTTCGATCACGCGTGGGACTGATTTACCTCTTGAGATGAGAATTTATTTCCAAAAATCTCCATGAGGAGTGAAGGGGAACACCCCCTATGGTTCGCAGGATTTTTGCCAATACATGCAAAAACATATATGTATTATGTCCAATTTCATGTTATTGTGCCAGTAATTTCAGTCATTTAGTCACGCGAGAATTCTATATACATAATTATGTATACAGATAATAAATATGTTTCTTTTGTAACAAAGGAGCACGTTGTTGTGGCAGGTGGTTACTGCGGTTAGCTATTTGCGCGTTTAGGACTAAGGAATATTAAGAAGGCATTTTGTTAGCCTGTACATTGTAACGTAATACTACACGTATTGCGTTATAATATCTCGCAGGCGCTTAACGCCAGCTTAGCCAGACATCGTTCGCAATATTACCAAATATGGTCATATTCACTAGCCAAAGGCAGTTGTGAGTCATAGGCCTACATCTATATAAGATGGGTGCGCGTTGTAGAATGGTCACTTTTCCCTAGACATCGGAACGCTGCCGCTACACCTCGCGATTATTCTACATTCTACTTCCTATCTACTGTCCCGCTGGGGTTCACCCTACGGGCTACGTTCACCCTACGAGCTCACTGCACCTGACGTTCTTCCTACGGGCTGACGTTCTTCCTACGGGCTACAAGCCACGAGCTGCTGGCGCCGTGCCGCTACTAGCCAGCTGCCACCCAAGCCTCCGTTCCTGCCTACGAGCTCCTACAGCCAGGCCACGGGCGCCTGAGCCTGACCGCTCGACCCACATCGGCTGCACCGCCTGAGACCCGCTCAGCCTGAACATCGACCACAGAGCTGCCTGCGCAGCGCACCTTGGCCAGCTCATCGGCGACCCTTCGAGCAGCTACCCTGCGAGCGTCGGAGAGCAGCAGGAGTCTACACTCCAGCCAGCTCAGGCCAGTGCTTACCTAGTTCGGTCATACTGTATGTAAGCGGTAGTGAGACATAATAAAGAACCTGTTCAGCCTAACAGTGTTTCTCTCGAACCCCGACATCCTACCTGAGATCCTCCGTCTCAACATCATACCATGTCACATGGTGTAGCTCATGGAGCTATTTTTTTTATGGCATTAGGCGGAAAACGAGCAGACGGATCGCCTGATGGTAAGCAATTACCGCCGCCCATGGACACAAGCAACACCATAGAAGACATAAGTGCGTTGCCGCCCCTTGGGGTTGGGAAAAGGGATAGGATGAGGAATGGGATGAGGGAGAAGGAATAGGAGATAGGGCCTCCGGCACTCTCACTCACCGAACGGAACGCAACAGTTTAGGGTACTGTTACTTTACGTCGATTTTCTGTGAGAGGGTAGTACTTCCCCGGTCGAGCCGGCCCATTCATGCTGAAATCAGCAAGGCTCTACTACCGTTTAAGCTATGGAGTAGCCACACTATCCTGTGGTGACGGATTATAAATACAAAGAGTCACTACATTGTGTCATTCCCCCAATGTCGAAAGAGGGCAACTCGTAATAAAACCCTATAATATACCAACTAGCCTGGCTAGCGTAGTTTACTATGCCACATCATCTTATTGACGTCAATTAGTAGAGGCCTATGTCTCTAGCTCAGATATTTACTTAGAGGTCCATTTCATGTGGGCGCTTTGAAGACAAACTTTCTGCAACTCAAATTGCCGCTTGGCGGTGTGGGAGTCGCGCTGCGGCAGCTGTCTCTCTCTCCTCCAGTGTATCTTAACTACGAGAGCGAGAGAGACGGAGAATGACGCCAGCGCCGCCAACGGCGCCAACTACGAACTAAACTGGAGATAGTCCCCACTTGGAATCAGCACACGAAATCCTTAAGAACTACGCTTCTATGTAAATTTGTATTCATTGCCTATGTCTAGCAGTAGACTGCGGAAGGCTTAATGACAGCAGACTGCTTGGCACGTCTAGAATGGAAGCTTTAGAACGATGTTCCGTCTACCTAAAAGGGCAAATAATTATAGATATTGTTCTCTATGAACAATGTTGATAATATTATAGTTTGACGGTGAACATTTACTCCGCTGCGCGTCTCTATATGTGCTATAACTTTGTAGAGGTATATATCCTTACCCTCGCATTCATACAATCATTCTGTATCCTTTAGTACCGCCTGACCTTGTGTAAGGTGTTTACGTCTAAATTATATGTTAATGTTCATCCTTACCGCATGACAAGGATAGTTCCCCAGTAGTCTAAATTCTCAAACTAACGGCCTAGTCCCAGGATCTGGGTTTGAAGTGAGTCAAATTATTTTACTAATCACATGTGAAGTGAGTTGTTAGGCGTAACGGGCGTGCTGTTAATGAACTGTAGCTGTACGTATTTGGTAGTTTCCGACGTATCAAACAGTGTACTTGTTCGTCCTAAATTACTACCTATTCATAAAGTTTATATAATATAGCTTGAAGTAGGTGTATTATATTTTGTCTAGAGCATGCATGAGGAATCTGATGGAAGTGAATGAAGCAAGAGAGATATGTCAGGATCCTTGTAAATGGCGTTCCGTAGTCTCTGCCTACCCCTCCGGGAAAAAGGCGTGAGTCTATGTATGAGTACGTCTGATAAACTTGAGCTTTCACTTGAAATGAGAATTCTTGGGCATATTCTGGAGAGCACTCTAGTGAAAGGACAGTAAATTTCCTATGAGCTTTTTGTCGATTAGAGCTTTCGCTAGAAAAGTTATGAAAATGTTCGTAGCGATGTTTCGTTCTCCTAAATGTTTATCGTCATCATCATCAGTCCTGTATATTAACTGTCCCACTGCTGGACATGGGAATCGTTTTACTATGAGAAGACTAAGGCCATAGTCAATAACGTTGGGAAAATGCGCATTGCCAGACTTTACCACATATCTTTCGAGAACATTATGGAGAACTCTCAGACATGTAGGTTTCCTCATGATGTTTTCCTTCACCGTTCAGCAAGCGGTAATTAACTTAATACTTATATAACGTCAAAAAGTCAATGATCCGCGTAGTGGATTTCTCAAGATGCTCGTTGTTCAATTGTGCTACGTTTCTAGCACTAAATGCTCGATATTTATAGTAACAATAAGTTCAAAATAAGAATCGTTGAGCTATGTCAGAGGCTCGCAGGCGGTCTAAAAACTCCGACAACAGAGTTAATCACACACTTACACAAAAAAGAAAGAAAAGAATACTGGCAAAGCTTTCGTACTAACTGCACCAATGGAGTTGCTCAAGCGATCACTACACCGATTAATACTGTGTCGCGTAAATGTCGTGGGTTCGATTGCCACATGAAACAACACTTTGTGTAATTCATAGATTATTCTTACACGTTAAGTGCTTGTTGTGTCCATTTTCAAATGATTTGAAGTCCCTCGCGACACAGGATTTATGCCTAAGCGGCAGTTATCTATCAGAATTTTATTATTACAAATATCGGCACCAGGTAACTTAGCCATGGACGCAAATAAGAGCTCAAACGAATTCTACGAAACTCATAAGATAGTATAACATATTAGTAAGTATTTACTGACATTTCTTTTTGTTGATTCACCCATAAAATTATTACTAATGTCTTCTTATTTAATTTAGCTCGAACGTTGACAATACATACTTAGTAAGCCTTATGAACAGCCAACACACGTAGCGAAGGCTTTTGATCGATAGCAATTGGATCACACCCACCACAGTATTACATGTGTAAGTGGAAATATAGGAGCTTCTATAGAAAAAGCTTATTTGCGTGGAGCTACTATTGTATGCTTAGAATGGACAAAAATATTCTGCAGTTATATTAACGGCGCGCACCACTGAATTTTTAAAGTTAATAGCGTACTCAATTGTTCATTTTATTATTGCTTGCTTCGTGCCTCGGAGAGTACGTTAAGCTGTCGGTCGCGGCTGAAAGCCGTAACAGGGTGTTGTCTGTCTATATGAACTTTATAAATGCAAAAAGGACCAAACGGGTTTTGTACGTTTTTTACCAATGGATGTTGTTATGCTTGAGGAAGGTGTATAATTTATAGCCACGTGCGACATCTTGTTGCTTATAAACGACCTCAAAACAAACAATCATACACACAAACATAATATATAAACTGTTGACTCTTGTAAACAGAGAAAAGAAGCAGAGAGGTATCAGAGGAATGCTGAGACTCCCTGTAACCTCACTCACTTTCCATAACAGTAGAGACATTACTAATCTACATTGATGTTCTAACAAAAAGTATCAACTTACCTGTTGAGAAAACGGTTTACATTTTGAATTCCTTTCATTTTGAAAAAAAAGTAACTTGCACTTATCATATTCTGTATCTTATTTATAATATAGACTTAGTCCAATGTCCACATTTAACGATATATACTCGTCTATATGTACGTATTATTTATCTTTCATATATAAATAAACATCTTAATGCCCTTTCGAATATCAATCATCCATCCCAAAATATCCTCTCACTGGACTAATATTAGGCTATTTTTGTGAAGCTAGCAGTTGTTGAGCTATGTTTAAGTTTGTACTTCGTTTCATTAATCGTTAGCCTAACTGTCAATAGGCAGTCAATTATTAATAAACATTGAACCTGATTAACCTTTTGACTGTAGGCTTCTTAATTGTAGATAATTAAATAGTAGTTTATTATTTATTTACAAAATAAATATGGCCATGGCTCCATTATCGGTGGTTTAATCTTTGGTGACATCAATAAACAAAAGCTTTTTTCTTACAGGGCGCAGGCTTACTTACAAAATTTCATCAAAATTGCTTTAGTGTCTTAGCCTTGAAAGAAGGCTATATAGATATACGCTTTATTGCACACCAACATAGCATTACACAGTTCATATGTATTACGTAAAGTGACTTAAAACTACGAAAATGTACAATCGGTGGCCTTATCGCCTTGGACGATCTCTTCCAGGCAACCTTGAGATGGATAGGAATGATATAAGCAAAAATATGGAGCGGTGGTGCAGTTTCAGTTATTTAACAGTGAAATAATACGAAAATTTCACATACACTGACATAGTTAGAATTGCAATATTGTTACGACATCTATCGGTGAATGGGGGTACTAGAAGAGATTGAATGTATCGGTGGTTTAAAGGTAATTCAGCTACTCTGTACTAGATGGCGTTGCTGTATCGAGCATCGACTGTTCGCGATTATTCGACAGTTTTGTGGAAGTATCTAGAATGCGCTAGTGATGTTATCCGGCCAGTATAAATAGAGTGCGAGCGAACGGACCGGACACAGTTCAATTGAATATGAAAAGCGATCAACATCAAGCGAAGGGAAATAAGTCGGAAGTGTTTAGTGTTGTTCTAGGGGTGTGAATAGTGTGTTTTATTAGTGAAGTGAAAATTAAGTGTGTGTATCTAGTGTTATTGTGTCAGTGAATAAAGTGCAGTTTTTCTGGCATAGTGTATATAATTTATCACGAACCCCAGCTCGTAGCAATATTAATATTAGTACTATAGGCAATTGCATATGCAATGTGAAGCTTTGCAGTTGCTCAACATTATTATATTCGACTATCTAACCGAATATCTCTCATATTAGCCTGTTGTCGTTTTTGATTGGTCGGCAAAGTCAGACAACGCTTGCACAAATCTCCAGATTATCAAAACGCTAACATGTCACAGTTCTTGTCTGAAAATGAGCATCGTTAGGCGGTGTTAGAGGCCTTCTATAAAAGCTTGAAACAATTGTTCAGTTGTTTTATTTTCCATTGCACAAGTATAACCGACGGTCCGGGTACTGGGTCGAGACCTTGTAGTTCTAGATGCTCAAGCTGCTCCCTTCGATAGTAACTCTTAGGTTATTCGAAAGTTTGCGTGACAGGCCACATGGTGCTGGGAAGCTCAAAGTTTCAGCGAGAAGGTGCTGACGCTAAGGTTTGCAAGAAGCTCGTATGAGGCGATACTCGTCGATAAATTGCAGGTGGTAACTCAAAGGCAAGTAGGTGATGAAGGAATAATATAAAAGATGAAGTAGGCAGAGTGTAGAGACAGAAAATTAAGATTTTATTTTAGTTAGCGACTAAGATAGCCAGAAATCGGAAACAAGTGCTAGTTTTATTTTAATATATATATTTCTTGTGTGCGTGTATGTGACTGATGTATGTCACTGAACTCCTCCTAAACGACTGGACCGATCTTGATGAAATTATTTGTGTGTGTTCAAGGAGACTTGAGAATGGCTTAGATTCACAATTTTGTCCACTGGAAAATGTTTTTGTTACTTAATTTTTAATTTGTAAGTAGTTGTGGAATTTGGAATGTTACACATTGGAACCGACGGACTGCGCTGATATCGCAGTGTCAAATATTATATTAATAAGTTCGTCAACGAGTACATCGAAACCTTATCTGAATAATAAAACATTAAAAAAAAAAGATTTCGAGTCGACAACATAATTATATCCGCAAAATTCGGATTGTCGAGTATTTTGTTAAATTCAAATGGTTCTGACAATCAAATCACAGTCGCCATATTGGCCACTCTAGCGAAACTGCACAGATACCGGATAACATTTTGAGTACTACTAAGTCTTAAGTACTAAGTAGTTTGTATGTTTAAATACATTTTGCAGTTATGTTTCTAAAAGAGTTGTTGAGAGCCACCATGCTGCAAGAGCTGTCAGCTCTTCTTAAAGAGTTAAAACGACAATTATAGAACTATCCGCCCAATAAAGGAGATTTGTGTTACCCCGAACATAGATGATATAACTAGAGAAGCCCGAATTCACGCGAGCGAAGCCGCGGGCAAAAGCTAGTATTATTATATATTAACATTGTTAATGATTGCGGACTTATAGTAAGCCGGAATTTTTTAACAGTAAAAACTCTTGTAACTTTTCCGTTAATAATGATTATTTCACTTCGGTCGATTGGGGGCAATATCTATAATACATAAATAATGATATAGATCTATATATCATTATTTATGTATTATGCACAGTACATAATTGATAAAATCATAAATAAACCGGCGAAACAAATGGAACGATCTTAAAACCGAAAAGGGGTCACTATAAATCCTACACGCGATGCCTCTATTATTTTACGAACTAGATATTTTTTAACCAGTACAGCAAAAAAAATATTAAAGATAATATTATTTATAAGTTTACTTCGAAAATGGCCGGTTGTTTGACTATCAAGTTCAATAAATTTCTGCGGATATTAAATGTATCGCAGAATTTGATATTGATTCTCAATATTTTTAGGGCGTACCTAACATGGCCTTTCAAAAAGTATATCACTAATAATTTTGGACAATAACATATTTCTCTTATGGCCTTACCCTTCTCATAGTGAGAAGAGGCCCGTGCCCAGCAGTGGGACAGTTTATATATAGGGCTGATGATGATGATAACATATTTCTCAATCGGATAGTAATAAATAATGCAGTTTCTAAATCACTCAGTTTATATTTATGTAATGTGTTTAAAACCAAAATATCGCTATAGAATCTGTAAACCGTAGATTGATTTCAATAGCATATTGATAGATATTCGTTCAACAGGCAAAATCGCGGGATCATCTGTCTTAAGTCTTATCTTGTATACCTATATTTTATATACAAGATGTCCCCGAGGAAACGGAAATGTGGTTAATAGGGGCAACTTGTCACTTTTAATCGTCACAGCTCAGATTCCTTTCGACGAAGTTTAACGTAAATCCTCCTTAAGATACCTGTAATTTATCAGTGACAAGTTTGGCAGCCTAAAAAAGCGCCTGAGATAAATTTCCTACTTTATTTTTTGAGCCTGCTATTTTGTTATAAACAGGGTGAAAGGAATTTTACTTTTCGATGATTTCGGGTAAAATTTAGCTTTTTTAACATTATTAATACAATATTTAGGTAAACATCGCGATTATGTAAAGCAACGTACTTAAAACAAGGAATAAAAAATGTTATAATCGGCAGGTATTTATTTAAAAAATATAAATAATTATAATATTAATTTAAGAAGTAATATGTGCTTTTAAATAATAATTATAATTTCTGTTCATCTATAACAATTAATGTGTCCTTGTAAACTGAAAAAAAAAACAGTTTTATAAGTATTCTTATAAAACAATTTTAGTAAAATTTTACTAATATTTTAAAAGTTTCGCGAAAAGCAGCGATAGCCGAGTGAAGAGACCGACAGATTGCTATGCAGAGGGTCTCGGCTTTGAATCCACTGCACGCACACGTGACTTTTTAAAGTTAAGTGAGTATTACATTTATTAATTATCGCTTGCTTTTCGGTGAAGGAAAACATCGTGAGGAAACCTGCATGACTGAGTCCATAATGTTCTTGAAAGACATGTGAAGTCTGCCAACCCGCACTTGGCTAGCGTGGTGGACTATGGCCTTACCCTTCTCATAGTGAGGAGAGGCCCGATGACGATGTATGAAGTAATGCTGAATATAATATAAAGTACAGCATTTATTTATCGGTCTTGATTTATCAATTTGATTGATAATCGCTAGATTGATGTTTGATGTAGATGACGAATAATGATTAATTTTGAATGTTATTTATATAATATACTTAGGTATATACACTGTGAATATGTTGTTGATGTATGTCTAAAGAGCAGGGACAGCCTATTGGAGAGACCAACGGACTGCTACGCAGAGGGTCTCGGGATCGAATCAACGGTGCGCTCCAATGTCTTTTCGAAGTGATGTGCGTATCAAATTGTTAATTATCGCTTCTTAAGTGGCGAAGGAGAACATCAAGAGAAAACTTGCATGTCAGACAGTTCTACATAATATTCTCGAAAGATATGTGAAGTCTCTCAACTTGCACTTGAGAAGAGGCCCGTGCCCAACAGTGGGACAGTATATATAGGGCTAATGATGATTGATAAACAATTTGTGTCCGAAATTTCATACAAAACTATTCAGTTGTTTTGCGATATTGAGTAACCCACATCTGAATACAAACACTACTTTGACATTATTCTCCAGGCAACAATTTAACCTCATGCATAGAATTTTATTTGTCAATGTCATACACCATCTTAGTCCACTGCTTGACAAAGGCTTCTCCTAATTTCCGTTTCAATTTGATTACTCATACCCATATAAGACAGGATAAAGGCTCTTTTTCATTATCATCATCATCATCAGCCCTGTATATAAACTGTCCCACTGCTGGGCACGGGCCTTTTCTCACTATGAGAAGGGTAAGGCCATAATCCACCACGCTGGACTAGTGCGGGTTGGCAGACGTCACATGTCTTTCAAGAACATTATGGAGAACTTTCAGACATGCAGGTTTCCTCATGATGTTTTCCTACACCGTTTAGCAAGCGATAATTAACTATTTATGTAATACGCACATAACTCCGAAGAGTCATTGGTGCGCGCCGAGGATTTGAACCCGGACCCTCTGCGTAGCAGTCTGTCGGTCTCTTCACTAGGCTGTCGCTGCCGTATGCCTCATGGTATTCTGTGAGTTTGTAGAAGGATTTGTCCTACCACGCTGGCCAGATGGGTTATCACAGGGTATCAAGATTACCATTTTTACATTCTGCAAGTTATCACAATGGAAACCCGAGTTTTATTTTTACTTTTGGTTGACTAATTTTATAACAATAAAGCATTTAAAGGCATGATCGTTTGTTGAACTGTTGAGATGTTTATATTGCTTGAAATAGACGTTCTTTCAAAATAATTTGAAAATGAAATGAAAAATAAGTAACTAGAACTGATATAGATAAAAAAATCTCAATACAATAACTACTAAAGTGTGGTTTCTGCAACAAAAAATTATTATCGATGTTTATCACGGATGAAGGACAAGGATGCAATAGACACGTTTTAATTTGGTCGTGTGTAACAGTATCCTCAAGATAGGCAAATTATTAACATTCTATTTTTATCATCACATATTATTATCATCAAATTACGTAAAAATAATTTTTTTCACGAAGCTAATAATAACGTAAACAAACGAATTGTATATATTTTTGGAAAACGTGCTCATTTTTTTTTCTTGCTCTATTATAAATTTATAACACACTGTTGAAGTTTGTTTTGATTTGGTCACAAAAGTCACGCAAAATGTACATCAATCATTTTCAGCCCACTAATGAGTTACGTGTTGCTCGTATTAAGTTTTTTATACAAATACGCATATTTTTATTTCACAAAATTAATTTTTAGCTGTAATATAATGTACTTGGAAATCCAAGAGCCATTCATGTACTGAGTACTGCTATTATAAACCCGAAAGTTTGAGAAGATGAATACATTTTTATAACGTCAAAACATAACTAAGAATTGTGATGAAATTTTACAGCAATATAGCCTATTCACATTTTGCAGCCTTTCGGAGGCCACTGGTGAACCTAAGCTAAACTAATTTGCTTCACAGTAGCACTGTGACTCAAAAGGAGAATTTGTGCTGCAATACTTCAAATAATGGTTGGTACAGGATTTAATGTGGAGTTTTCCATCTCTTCGCAAAGATACTATTGCTGCGTGTTAGTCTTCCTTAGTCGCCCTTTACGACATAAAAATGTAATAGGATAGGTACATTTTGTATTCTTAATCCGGACTCGTCACCATAATTCTTGTCCATATAGCTTTTTATCAGAATAATATCAAGTAATTTTTTTTTTACAACAGCCGGGTATTGGCTGTGGAGTTGTGGGAAACAGTTTACTCTGCCTACGTGGCCGTCTTCTAAGACCTATGGTTTTTTCAGTGGATCATTCTGATGTATTAGCGATACCACTGCAAAGTTTCGTAAAAAACTGTTCAGTGGTTTTGTGTGAAGGAGGAGCAAACATTCGTACTCACAATCTTTCACGTTTATAATATTTGTTAATAGAATATGCATCGATTTTACGGATAAATATTTATAACCTGGAATGGAAAGCGTGAAAGAGATAAAATTATATAAAACATTGATAAAAGTGCACCTGTAATGGATGGAATGCATAAAAATCATTCAATTTACGATGATGGTCTTTTATTATCGAAATGCATTATTCAAAACTGTACCTTACCTAGTATAAATTTGGTATAAGATTATGATATAGTTTAGTACTTTGGGTTTATGGAAGTCTAGAGGATAACCGCAGCTATGCTCGCAAGTGCGCGAATTTTAGTGCTCTCCTACGGTCCCCAAGTAACAAGCATACATATATACATGCCAAATATAAGCTTCCTGCACCTAAGGCCTTTGTCTTTATCTTCCACGGTGGAACACCTATACAAGTTATTGTATTTAATAACCAATACCAGGCACACTATGCGGATGATCCGTCGCTCCGATTGCTCTCAACGTTTACCGTAACGGAAGATCTGCGACGGAATTTGCGTCTAGTGTGGCGTAGGCCTAACAATTTCGGCTGTGGTGCATTATTTGTCGGTTAGTCATGCAGTAACTCAAGTACTCATAGGCAGTGCTACGACTTTTTTTATAATAGCAATTAATTGTTTTTCTGCACTCTGATGAAAAGTGACCAAATAATTTATCTTAGTGGTTAATTTTATCTATTTTATTAATATACGTTTACTTATATATTTCTATTTTATTAATTTGACGCAAAACTATTTCTATGACTCCTTTGTATAGGGGTTGTTCATAAGCCTAGTTGTGCATTCCGTTTAATCTTGGGATCTTTGAAACTTAGCTACCACCTCTACTTAATATCTTTAAAAACAGAGTATAGTTACTTTTTTACACCTTAAAAGTTATTAAATAAATAGGACTGCGTTTATAGGTCTGGCCTATGATCTGAAGTACCTAAGAATATTTTATTAAACGCCGACTATATAAGAGGTTTTTAAATAGTCCTGTATGTACCGTCCAATACATTAGGTGGTTAGATCATCACCAAATGCATTACCTTATCTACTTCCAAGAACATAATCATGTTTACTATTTAATCTATCATTAGGTATTTTGCCGGCGGTTTTATCATTTCACTATCTTTTATCTACGATCACTGATTTATTCACTAGGTGAGTAACTGGGTAATACTATTTGAGTTATTCGCGTGAATCGCAAGTAGGGTCCACTCATTTCTCATTTGGAACGAAGTGAACAAATTACAAGTAGTTACCGAGCCACTAACGTCCGAACTTCGGTCCTACTAAGGATCTTTCTGAATGTAATATGTCGAAAAAATTCTGTTGTGAGATATGGTTCTTTATTTCAATAAGACAATTTTTAAATTGTTATATTATTATACTTTCTTATAAATAATATGATGCTGTCTCAAATAAGAATTTTAATAATATAACTTAAAATGAAAATATAGACAGAGGTAGATATACCAAACTAAAATAAAAAGGAATTGTAAATTCTAGGCAGTATAATAAAGGGCATTGGAAAATTGACTTGAATTATATGAAAGTAATCGCTTCGTCAGTAGTGGTAAATGCGTTTTAAAATGACGATTCCTTTGGTGAAGGAAAGCTAAAAAAATCAAAGCAACAAAAGAAGAAGAGAGAAACTTAGCTTATGACGCCATTACTTACTAATCGAAAATACAAAGTTCAGATAAGTTATTCACAAGCAGAAGGAGTAAAAAATTTAGAAGTATTTTGGTAAAAAAAAAACAGATTTTTTTTTACCAAACGAAATTGAACGAATGCAAGTTTAACTAGCTGTTTTGTTTTTGTTGAGACAAGCAAGATTATAATTCTAAAAGTAGGCTTTGCGTATACAAGGTTCTGGTGAACATGATTGCAGATAAACTATTAACTAACTCCGAAATCTTTATCTGAATCTTAAGCAAACTATTTACGATGTAAAATGTTATAAAATTGTTTTGATCTGAATAAATTAAACCCTAGACAAAGTCATTGTAAACATTTGAACAGTTTATAATTGATTCAACCGTTCTTCAACCGGTCTTAGAACGACTTATTAGATCGATTAAGTCTATTTACTTTGTTTTATGGGTACTAATTGATTGAAATGGACATTCAATGTTCTGTAGCATACTAATGAGTGTCAATCATGGTCGTGCATAGGGTCCCCACCAAGAACTTAGGGTCCCAAGCCAACCTCACCTGCAAGTGGTGCACCTGCTGATCAACAGACGAGGCTCTGGCAATCAAAATATCCCGAAAAGCGGCAATAGGCTCGCCACCTATTACGTGGGATCAAAACACTGGCGAAAAGTGGGCGTTTAATATGCCTCAGCCTACCCCTTCGGGGAAACAGGTGTGAGCCTATGTATGTATGTAATCATGGTCGTATATATTTTTTATAGACTCACGCCTGTACCCCGAAGGGGAATGCAGAGGTGCAATATTAAACCCACATTTTGCCATGAAATTTGAGGTCTCACGTAATAGGGGGCGAGCTTATTGCCGTTACCGGGCAAATCCCCAGTCTCCATGCTACTACAAAAAAAATATAAAAAATCCGGTAACACTTTGGACCGACCCGGGGCTCGACCCCGGGACCTCCGATCAGCAGTTTCATACGCTATCCACTGGACCACGGAGGCAGTCTGGTCGTGTGTCGGCAAATATCAAAATTGAGCCAAGGCTTCTTTGACTTGCTTGTTAATTTTTTATAAGATTTTTTCCCAAATTCTTCTTCTATATAGTCTTCCTATGGTTTAGATTAGTATTTACTACGATTGTCAAACGTTTTCATTGTAATGAAGACTGACGGCTTAACGTGCGCTCGAATTCGAAAGGACTTGCGGACGGATAGCAAGGTATGACAATGCCGTTTTACATTTTGAGGAACGGAACTCTAAATTAGTAAAAATCTTAATAGCAAGTTGGATTGATGACAATTTAAATGGCCGAATTGCAACACCGTGACCGCGAACACAGTGAATATCAATCCAGCTGATGTTTAAAGATTACCACCTTAACGGAATGCAGCAGTTCAGATAAGTTTCTTCGTCATTGTTTCTATAATGATAATAATAATAAGACTTTTATTTCGGACCACTAAAATCCATACACTGTTAGTAATATAATTTGAAACTTATTTTCTATTGTTAGTATATTAACCTAGACACAAACTTTTTTAAAATTGGGGAATGAAGATCCTCTGCAACTGTTCTCAGGATGCTGTTAGGACTGTCCCTCACTCTTCTCAGTAGCGAGGCTGTCTTTTTACGAGAAAATCCCAGCAACATCCTGAAAGCATTGCTATATTGGATGCGCAGGGCGTCCAGCGACCTCTTCGTACGTATAATGATAAGAGACAAAATGAAATTGCCTAGAATTTATAAAAAGATATGGCAATAAAATTGCATAATTATTTCATTAGTTATAGCAATATTTCCATAATTTTAGATATCTTGAACACAAGGAGGAGATTGAGAAAGTAAAGCTTTTGTGGCATAGAATAGTATCTAAACTAATATTATAAATTGAAGAGTTTGTTTGTTTCTTGGTTAAACGATCTGATTTGTAAAAATATTTCAGTGTTAGATAGCCCATTTATAACTTCACGCTATGAGCCACGACAGCGGAGCAGTAGCTTTAAATAACGCGGGTGTTACCGCGGGCTCATCTAGTGTAGAAATAATCATCATGATCCTAAAGTTCTGCAGGTAGTAGAGCCTTGCTGATTTCAGCATGAATGGACCGGCTCGACCGGGGAAGTACTACCCTCTCACAGAAAATCAACGTAAAGTAACAGTACTTAAACTGTTGCGTTTCGTTCGGTGAGTGAGAGTGCCGGAGGCACTATCCCTTTTCCCAACGCACTTGTGACTCCTGTGGTGTTGCTTGTGTCCATGGGCGGCGGTAATTGCTTACCACCAGGCGTCCCGTCGGCTCGTTTGCTGCCTATTACTATAAAACAAAAAAAAAAGCAAGCTGTTTCGGTTGCGATCCAAATTAAACTATAAAATTGTTAACGTGTTTCGAATATTTTGAAAACGTTACTTGAAAAAGAGGCGATAATTTAGGAAACTGCTGGTAGCTTGCGAGGTATTACGGGGAAAACCCCAGAAGAAGGAGCTCAATATATTGGTCAGACCAATTCAGCTCCACGCTGAACACTACTATCTGCGACGCCGTACACGCTTCCGAAGGTAGGAAAAGGTAGCGAAAGACAGTCCAGGAGAAAATAATTCATAGAGGTCACAACCCACTGAAGGCACATTTGCCTTGCGCAAAGAAATTGAATTTAACAATTCAAAAAAAAAAAAATATCAGTTAAATATAATTTTCCTGATCATGGCAGATATTTTTTTAAATTGGCAATATTTAACTGATATTAATTACTACTTAAGATCCTCCCTTGTATAATGATACAATTTTTTTTTTCAATTGTTAAATTCAATTTCTTTGCGCAAGGCAAATGTGCCTTCAGTGGGTTGTGACCTCTATGAATTATTTTCTCCTGGACTGTCTTTCGCTACCTTTTCCTACCTTCGGAAGCGTGTACGGCGTCGCAGATAGTAGTGTTCAGCGTGGAGCTGAATTGGTCTGACCAATATATTGAGCTCCTTCGTCTGGGGTTTTCCCCGTAATACCTCGCAAGCTACCAGCAGTTTCCTAAATTATCGCCTCTTTTTTAAGTAACGTTTTCAAAATATTCGAAACACGTTAACAATTTTATAGTTTAATTTGGATCGCAACCGAAACAGCTTACTTTTTTTTTGTTTTATAGTAATAGGCAGCAAACGAGCCGACGGGACGCCTGGTGGTAAGCAATTACCGCCGCCCATGGACACAAGCAACACCACAGGAGTCACAAGTGCGTTGGGAAAAGGGATAGTGCCTCCGGCACTCTCACTCACCGAACGAAACGCAACAGTTTAAGTACTGTTACTTTACGTTGATTTTCTGTGAGAGGGTAGTACTTTCCCGGTCGAGCCGGTCCATTCATGCTGAAATCAGCAAGGCTCTACTACCTGCAGAACTTTAGGATCATGATGATTATTTCTACACTAGATGAGCCCGCGGTTACACCCGCGTTATTTAAAGCTACTGCTCCGCTGTCGTGGCTCATAGCGTGATGTTATAAATGGGCTATCTAACACTGAAATATTTTTACAAATCAGATCGTTTAACCAAGAAACAAACAAACTCTTCAATTTATAATATTAGTTTAGATACTATTCTATGCCATAAAAGCTTTACTTTCTCAATCTCCTCCTTGTGTTCAAGATATCTAAAATTATGGAAATATTGCTATAACTAATGAAATAATTATGCAATTTTATTGCCATATCTTTTTATAAATTCTAGGCAATTTCATTTTGTCTCTTATCATTATACGTACGAAGAGGTCGCTGGACGCCCTGCGCATCCAATATAGCAATGCTTTCAGGATGTTGCTGGGATTTTCTCGTAAAAAGACAGCCTCGCTACTGAGAAGAGTGAGGGACAGTCCTAACAGCATCCTGAGAACAGTTGCAGAGGATCTTCATTCCCCAATTTTAAAAAAGTTTGTGTCTAGGTTAATATACTAACAATAGAAAATAAGTTTCAAATTATATTACTAACAGTGTATGGATTTTAGTGGTCCGAAATAAAAGTCTTATTATTATTATCATTATAGAAACAATGACGAAGAAACTTATCTGAACTGCTGCATTCCGTTAAGGTGGTAATCTTTAAACATCAGCTGGATTGATATTCACTGTGTTCGCGGTCACGGTGTTGCAATTCGGCCATTTAAATTGTCATCAATCCAACTTGCTATTAAGATTTTTACTAATTTAGAGTTCCGTTCCTCAAAATGTAAAACGGCATTGTCATACCTTGCTATCCGTCCGCAAGTCCTTTCGAATTCGAGCGCACGTTAAGCCGTCAGTCTTCATTACAATGAAAACGTTTGACAGTCGTAGTAAATACTAATCTAAACCATAGGAAGACTATATAGAAGAAGAATTTGGGAAAAAATCTTATAAAAAATTAACAAGCAAGTCAAAGAAGCCTTGGCTCAATTTTGATATTTGCCGACACACGACCAGACTGCCTCCGTGGTCCAGTGGATAGCGTATGAAACTGCTGATCGGAGGTCCCGGGGTCGAGCCCCGGGTCGGTCCAAAGTGTTACCGGGTTTTTTATAATTTTTTTGTAGTAGCATGGAGACTGGTGATTTGCCCGGTAACGGCAATAGGCTCACCCCCTATTACGTGAGACCTCAAATTTCATGGCAAAATGTGGGTTTAATATTGCACCTCTGCATTCCCCTTCGGGGTACAGGCGTGAGTCTATAAAAAATATATACGACCATGATTACATACATACATAGGCTCACGCCTGTTTCCCCGAAGGGGTAGGCAGAGGCATATTAAACGCCCACTTTTCGCCAGTGTTTTGATCCCACGTAATAGGTGGCGAGCCTATTGCCGCTTGTTGGGATGTTTTGTTTGCCAGAGCCTCGTCCGTTGATCGGCAGGTGCACCACTTGCAGGTGAGGTTGGCTTGGGATTCTAAGTTCTTGGTGGGGACCCTATGCACGACCATGATTGACACTCATTAGTATGCTACAGAACATTGAATGTCCATTTCAATCAATTAGTACCCATAAAACAAAGTAAATAGACTTAATCGAACTATCTAAGTCGTTCTAAGACCGGTTGAAGAACGGTCGAATCAATTATAAACTGTTCAAATGTTTACAATGAATTTGTCTAGGGTTTAATTTATTCAGATCAAAACAATTTTATAACATTTTACATCGTAAATAGTTTGCTTAAGATTCAGATAAAGATTTCGGAGTTAGTTAATAGTTTATCTGCAATCATGTTTACCAGAACCTTGTATACGCAAAGCCTACTTTTAGAATTATAATCTTGCTTGTCTTAACAAAAACAAGACAGCTAGTTAAACTTGCATTCGTTCAATTTCGTTTGGTAAAAAAAAACAGATATTCTAAATTTTTTACTCCTTCTGCTTGTGAATAACTTATCTGAACTTTGGATTTTCGATTAGTAAGTAATGGCGTCATAAGCTAAGTTTCTCTCTTCTTATTTTGTTGCTTTGATTTTTTTAGCTTTACTTCACCAAAGAAATCGTCATTTTAAAACGCATTTACCACTACTGACGAAGCGATTACTTTCATATAATTCAAGTCAATTTTCTAATGCCCTTTATTATATTGCCTAGAATTTACAATTCCTTTTTGTTTTAGTTTGGTATATCTACCTCTGTCTATATTTTCATTTTAAGTTATAATTAAAATTCTTATTTGAGACAGCATCATATTATTTATAAGAAAGTATAATAATATAACAATTTAAAAATTGTCTTATTGAAATAAAGAACCATATCTCACAACAGAATTTTTTCGACATATTACATTCAGAAAGATCCTTAGTAGGACCGAAGTTCGGACGTTAGTGGCTCGGTAACTACTTGTAATTTGTTCACTTCGTTCCAAATGAGAAATGAGTGGACCCTACTTGCGATTCCCGCGAATAACTCAAATAGTATTACCCAGTTACTCACCGTGTGAATAAATCAGTGATCGTAGATAAAAGATAGTGAAATGATAAAACCGCCGGCAAAATACCTAATGATAGATTAAATAGTAAACATGATTATGTTCTTGGAAGTAGATAAGGTAATGCATTTGGTGATGATCTAACCACCTAATGTATTGGACGGTACATACAGGACTATTTAAAAACCTCTTATATAGTCGCCGTTTAATAAAATATTCTTAGGTACTTTAGATCATAGGCCAGACCTATAAACGCAGTCCTATTTATTTAATAACTTTTAAGCTGTAAAAAAGTAACTATACTCTGTTTTTAAAGATATTAAGTAGAGGTGGTAGCTAAGTTTCAAAGATCCCAAGATTAAACGGAATGCACAACTAGGCTTATGAACAACCCCTATACAAAGGAGTCATAGAAATAGTTTTGCGTCAAATTAATAAAATAGAAATATATAAGTAAACGTATATTAATAAAATAGATAAAATTAACCACTAAGATAAATTATTTGGTCATTTTTCATCAGAGTGCAGAAAAACAATTAATTGCTATTATAAAAAAAGTCGTAGCACTGGTGGTTTTGAGGGGCGTATGGGCTCTCACCCTCAGAACAGACGAAGACATGAAATATTACGACTCACATGCCGTCGCCTATTTATTCCTGACAGGCACCCTTTTCAGTTTTATTAGCAAAATAAAGAGAACTTCAGAGAGCTCTACGGATTAAATTAAATCTATTACTGAGCCTCCAAGTAGATATGCTGAAGACATCATGATATTTTCGAGTCTGTGTGTAAAATGCGAGTAAAGTTCTAGTTTATCAGATAATTATCCTGCTAAGAAAACTACAACAAGCCCAGATCCATCATTATAAAAAATAATCAAAAGCAATAAATACCGATTGAAATTATTTAAAAAAATCAGTTACTTGTAATAAACAGTAAATGTTTATTACGCCATCAGCTATTTTTGATACTTGAATATGATTACATCGTCACTATGTTACCTACATATTGCATTATCTTTCAGTAGCTTTATAGCTGCTGATAGCGTATCTACTATGATACAAGGCAGCGATAGCCTAGTGGAGATACCAACAGACCGGCATGCAGAGGGTATTGGATTCGAATCCACGGCGCGCACCACTGACATTTCGAAGCTATGGCGTATTAAATTGTTAATTAAGTATCGCTAGCCTCATGCCTCGGAGCGCACGTAAAACCATTGGTCCTGGCTCTTATGAAAAACTTTGACAGTCGTTACGAGGAGTCAGTACAATGTACGGTGGTGAAATTCTGCAGCGGGTATCAGGCCAAAAACTCCTCAGAACACTCTCCATGATACAGACGATAGAGAACGCAGAGAGACGCAACATCTCTACGCAGGTAAAGATGGTCGGTCCGGTTTGTAAGGACCGCTTCGTCTATGACTCGAGCCGCTCGACGTTCGATGCGGTCAAATGGAAGCAGTTGTTATTGTGGTGCCCCGGACCAAAGATAGAGCAAGCAGCAGTACTCCTGAGGGCCCTAACTTGAGCTTTGTAAAGCAAGAGGCGCTGCACCGATGTGAAGCATCTTCTTGCTTTATTGAGGACACCCAGTTTTTTGGAGGCTAGTTTAGCCATATCTTCCAGATGACCGCAAAATTGGACGTCTCACGTTAGACTGCCCTGTGATCTCAGCAATCCAAAGGGATTTCGGTATTCTATGGCTTAGACCAGTCTCAGTTTAAGTATTTGAGTGTACTGACTCCTCGTAACGACTGTCAAAGATTTTCATAAGAGCCAGGACCAATGGTTTTACGTGCGCTCCGAGGCATGAGGCTAGCGATACTTAATTAACAATTTAATACGCACATAACTTCGAAATGTCAGTGGTGCGCGCCGTGGATTCGGATCCAATACCCTCTGCATGCCGGTCTGTTGGTATCTCCACTAGGCTATCGCTGCCTTGTATCATAGTAGATACGCTATCAGCAGCTATAAAGCTACTGAAAGATAATGCAATATGTAGGTAACATAGTGACGATGTAATCATATTCAAGTATCAAAAATAGCTGATGGCGTAATAAACATTTACTGTTTATTACAAGTTACTGATTTTTTTAAATAATTTCAATCGGTATTTATTGCTTTAGATTATTTTTTATAATGACGGATCTGGGCTTGTTGTAGTTTTCTTAGCAGGATAATTATCTGATAAACTAGAACTTTACTCGCATTTTCCACACAGACTCGAAAATATCATGATGTCTTCAGCATATCTACTTGGAGGCTCAGTAATAGATTTAATTTAATCCGTAGAGCTCTCTGAAGTTCTCTTTATTTTGCTAATAAAACTGAAAAAGGTGCCTATCAGGAATAAATAGGCGACGGCATGTGAGTCGTAATATATCATGTCTTCGTCTGTTCTGAGGGTGAGAGCCTATACGCCCCTTAAAATTCGCCCCGTCATAGAAAATTGGCACAAATTTCTATGAAGGGGCAAAGGACAATGGGCATTATTGTAGGAGCTGTGTCCCAACCCTTGTAACAAGTTGCGACTAGTATAAACATGTTCAATTAAGCTCTTTCATGATCAATATGCTAAGTTTTTACTGTAATTGCGTGCAGGTCAAAAGTTACTGGGTTTCAAGTGAAAAAAAGGTTTTTGTTTTAAATAATGCTTTAATCTTACTTTATTACACTTTGCGTTACATGAAAACATAATTATTACATTTATAATAATTGTACAGTAATCACAGGCAGTAGAAGTTATTTTTTTGGCGTTATTAACAACTGCAGAGTTGAAAATATGTAAATAACGAAGGAAATAATACAATTCTGATAATTGTATTATTTCCTTTGTTATTTATATATTTTCAAATACATAAATAATAAAGGAATATAACCCTTACGTTAGAGTACAGCTTAAACATATGCAAATCGTTTACAGATACTTTTAATAGTGATTATTATCTATGATAACTTCATCTAAACATGTCGCGGGTAACAATATGCTATAGCCCAGCCAAGGTACCAAATGATACTCATTATGTGAGCACAACTTCATGTCGAACTCGCTGTCGAGTCAAAGGCCGACTACAAGTCACACACAAATGTTCCATAGTTCGTAATAAGCCAATCAATAACAAATCAAGTCCATAAAACAAGCCGAAGTTGATAGTTGCAAATGTATAAACACCAGAAGTCCTTTAACAATGCGTAAGTCGACAATGAATAAACAGGGTAGTAACAATTTAAAAAACGGAAGTGCAGCACAGCTACCAAAAACTGAATGTGCATATAGCGCTCGCTAAACAATAGCATTTGCGGCAATCATCTCTTTCTAACGTATAGCGCTGTCTCATAAAATATCGTTCGCTGCTCCTGCGCTTACAATATGGCAGCGTGTGGCGCGCGGTGGGCGGGGTGGTGTTGGGTTAGAGTAGGCGCACAGTCGCCCGTGTGGTTTTCCACTTGCTTTTTAAAATAGTTTCAGCTCTTTCGTCACTAAAATACTAATTGATTAAGTTTTATTTAATATTTTATTAAATAAATGAAACCACTATAACAGATTCCCTGCACAAGATGCAGAGTTACGCCCATACAAAAAAACATAACACTAATTGAGATCTTTCATATGATATAGGTAAGAAAATGTTACAACACTTGGGACGAAACCGCCCACTCTTCTTTGTGAGTTATTGTGCTTTTATTCAGCTTTTACTCGTCTTAGGTTTTATCGCCAAATCCTGCCCACTTTTTTCCTATTCTTATTATTGTACAACTTAACTCGTACAACTTAAAGGCGAGTTCTCCGTGAGAATGAGTAGTACTAGCTTTACACTGAATAATGTGGAATAATGCTGGGAGGCCGACGTCATTACGCAACCCAAACGAGATTGTTCAGGCAATGAGTGTTGTATTTTTGTTTGTTCTCTACCGTTCTTTTAGCGAGCATCCTCACGTAGAATTTTGTGATCATTGTGTGATAGAGTTTATGTAGTATCATGAGAATGCTTCACCTGTTAAGATGTTTGTATTGTTGATATTGGCTATCAAACCGAACATGCGGGTGACCCGTTGTGTTTGGAGGCTTATCAGAAAAGTGACCGTGTGGTTAGCTCAAGGAGCCAAGCCTGTCAGCGTAACTATTTCTAAGAGAGCCTAAAAATATTATTCTGTAAAGGCACGTAAATCAGAACCGTGATGTGATCTTTGTACTCTGTAGGTACTTTCTCGGCCACGTGTATCGTCTATATTGCGTGTATCCTAAAAACAAGAACTACGTAATATTGGAGTAGCCACGAGAAAGAAAGAAGATATCTGTAGCTTTTAAATTTTCAGTGTCCTTTTACGATCTGCATTTAGGCCCTAAGGCCCTATCTAATGGTTATTCATCTTAATCCCTAATGGGTATTCATGAATCAATATAGAACAAAGGCAGTACAAGTAGTATTCGTAAATGCGAATGTAGGTTAGTTTGTATATAGTAAATCTAGTCATCAAATCTTATTACTACAAAGCAACGAATTAAAGCCATATTACATACCACCATTTACGCTAATGGTATTTGGTGGTATGTAATATGGCTTTAATTCGTTGCTCAATCTCGACACCAAAACATAGTCAGGAGCCAGCTTGCATTATTATTAGAAAACTACGCACGTATGGAATTCGTTACTAGCGCGCGGGTTTATTTCGACGTTTTCCCTTATGTAGTAATAATAATAATAACGTTTATTGTGTCATAAAGATATTACAAACAGTTGTGTTTGGAGTCTTTATTTAAGCAAATAATGCCTGTATTAAAAGACCCGCTCCTTCTCATCGTTATTGAAAATTAACACAATAAAACTAAAACTGAACATTAAGATGTAATAAGACGTGTGCATACTGTGAGTGAGTATGTATGTATACATGTAGTGTATGTAGTACATACATACATACACATACATAGACTCACGCCTGTTTCCACCAAGGGGTAGGCAGAGGCATATTAAACGCCCACTTTTCGCCAGTGTTTTGATCCCACGTAATAGGTGGCGAGCCTATTGCCGCTTTTCGGGATATTTTGATTGCCAGAGCCTCGTCCGTTGATCAGCAGGTGCACCACTTGCAGGTGAGGTTGGCTTGGGACCCTAAGTTCTTGGAGGTAACCATATGCACATAGTGTATGTAGTATGTAATTAAATAATAAGCGTCTTTATAATAATATCGTTTACTTTATAATAACACATTAATTATATAATCTCACAAACTAATATTCCTAAACTAGCTTTTGTTTTAGAGTCGCCATCGTAGTCATAGAGAGATAGAGCTTTGACGCCCTCGTGTAGTCCAGACGATGCCAACAAAAGAGTATTGTGCCTAACACTCTCTTCCTCGTTATAATTATTGTGTTACAGGTTCAGGCGATTTGGCGGTCTTCTAATTCTAATACTACGGCGTGGTGCCATCTCTGCGGTGGCTGGTGTATCTTCGGATGCTGGTGTATCTTCCTGTTGTAAGGCACTCGCCTGCTCTGACTAGGTATCTCTATTGTTTCAGGAACTAGCGGCCCCCTTGCCTGTTGCACTGTTTTGTTTATCCTTACTGGACTAGGCTGCACTGGTGTCTCAATATTGTGGTCGCTTTGGATAGGTAGAACTTTGCTTTGAGTTATGAATGTAGGTCATGTCCGGATTCTCTCTCATGCATGCAGTCTTTAAGATTTGATCCACGTCTCTTTGGTGTATCTTGCCATCTACCTCCACCTCGTAATGTAGTTTCCCTGTTCTGCTTCTTATGTTTCCGAATTTCCATTTATTGCATTCTTATCTGTACTCTATCGCCCTTTTTGAATTCTTTATGTACTTTAATTTCTTCATTTTTGGATTCTTCTGCCTGTTGTCTCTTTACCAAATCAATCTTCGTTCTGTATAGTCTCTTGAACATCATCTCAGCTGGGCTCAACCCTGTTGCGCTATTAGATGTTTTTCTGTACATCATGAGAAGTTTCTGTAATTTATCTTGTAAGGCTCCTTCTTCATTTGCCATAGCTTTTAACTTATTTTTAAATGTTTGTACATATCTCTCAGCTTGGCCATTCATCGCTGGATGAAAAAGTGCTGTGAACTTAGCCTGGATTCCATTTTCTTTCAGAAAACGTTGCATTTCCTTTGATCTGAATTGTCTTCCGTTGTCAGAGACCTGTGTAATTGGTAGACCAAATGTTGTATATATCTTTTTTAATATGTGAATAGTAGCTGTAGCTGTTATGGATGTTGTGGGTACGACCTCTAGCCACTTTGTGTAAGCATCCACAACAATCAGGAAGTATTGGTTCATGAATGGTCCTGCATAGTCAATATGAAAGCGGCTCCATGGTTCCTTGGGATGCTCCCAGGTATGTATTGGTACTTTAGTAGGGTTCTTCTGCATTAAACAACACTCTTTGCATTGCTTTACCATGTATTCAATGTCTGCATCAATATTTTTCCACCACACGTAGCTTCTTGCTAGTGCTTTCATTTTTACAATGCCTGTATGGGCAGTGTGCAGTTCTTGTAAGATCTTGGGTTGTAGCTTCTTGGGAATAATTATTCTTATGCCATAAAATATGCAGTTACCTTGTAAGGAAAATTCATGGAGTCTTTTAGAATCTTCTTTGCCTGACTGAATGTCAATATAAACTTTTTGTAATTCTGTATCTTTAGCAGTGGCTTCTTTAATTTCATGTAAATTATTGGCATTTCAGCTATTTGATTTGAGTAGTATGCATCATCATCTGTAAGATTGTCTTTATTGGTATTATAAGAATTTTGTAATCTTAATTTAAAAAGTAGTCTGCATTTGAATGTTCAGAAGTCTTACGTAGCTTTATTTCATAGTCAAAACCGGCTAAAAAATTAGCATAGTGTACTAGTCTTAATGCTGTAGTAGCTGGCGTAGCTTTCTCTGGATGTAGGATTCTTGCCAGTGGTTGGTTATCTATGATCAGTATGATTTTCTTCCATAGCAGTATTGAAAGAATTTCTTGAGTCCCCATATTAGTGCCGTTGTTTCTTTATCTAGTTGGCTGTAGCCTATTTCCGCCTTTGTAAGGGATCTTGATGCGAATGCTATTGGTCTTTCCGTTTTATCTGGCATAATATGTGACAACACTGCTCCCAATCCGGTTGGAGATGCATCTGTGGCAAGTGTAACAGGTAAATTGTCATGAAATGGTATGAGTACCTTCTCTACCCAAATCTCATCTTTTAATTCTTGGAAAACGTTCTGTCATTCTTTCGTCCATATGAATTTCGTGTCTTTCTATAATAGTTTGTAGAGTGGATTTAGCTTCGATGCCAAGTTGGGTATAAATTGTTGATAATAGTTGATAAGTCCAAGAAAAGTGCGAAGAGATGATACATCTGTGGGACAGGGACTATTCTTTATATCATTTACTTTTTCGTCTGTAGGATGTAAGCCTTTTTCATTTATTGTATGTCCCAGGTAAGTGATAGATTTTTATTTATTTTAATTAATATTTATATATTTTAATAGAAAAATTTACATTTCTTCTTATTTAGGCGTAGACCACATTTCTGTAATTTCTGAAATATTCTGATTCTTTGTAATAGTTGTATGTATGTTTTTCCTTGTATGGCAATGTCGTCAAAGAAACATGCTGTACCTTCCATACCCTGTAGGGTTGCTCCATATACCTTTGCCACAAATTTGGAGCAATTTTCACTCCAAACATTAATCTTTTTACCTTGTAGGTCCCCTTGCATGTACTTATGGATTGCATCTCTGCAGTCTCTTCATTAGTTGTCATATGTAAGTAGGCCTGATTTATATCTAGTGTGCAAAAATTCTTTCCCCCACTTAGCTTTGAAAATACTTCTTCTATTCTTGGTATTGGGTAGTTATCATTCTCCAAATTTTTATTCAATGTTGCTCTATAGTCAGCACATAATCGAACTTTTCCATTTGGCTTGATTACCGCAACTACTGGTGTGTAGAATTCGGGCTAAGAATGGGTATTTTTTAACACAGATCAGTGGAAGCGATTAATTCATCCAGTCTTAGCCCAAGACAAAGGATCTGACACATGGGCCAAGTTTCTTGGCGCTAAGAATTAAACAACTTACTTACCAAATATCTCCTGGTGATGTTCTTGAGTGGAGTCCTGGAGGCAAGTTAGACACACACGAGACTAAAATTGGCCAATATTAGCAAGTGAATTATCTTTACTTTACCAGACTCCACGCAGCGTCTTCAATCAGCAAATTCTTCCGACACCAACCACGTGCATCGGATTCACTCAAGTTTTACAATGTTCGTTAAAATGCTATTTTTATCACAATTAACCGGTGCCAGTTATTGATCAAGGAAGTGGCAATCAAACGGGTTCTAAATACAAGATCAAAACGCTCACAACACGAAATCTATCCAGAGCAGATTTTTTTTGCTGACCGCGGGAAACGACAATGAATGAAAAGATTGACAGTTCAGTGTGACCATTGTCAGAAATTTTCAATAGACTAAACAAAATGTTACTCAATCGATCTAATCGATTTGACTTATAATAAAAACTAATTCTATTTCAAACATCCACCCGCCCCGGACCGGCCTACCGGTCCGCTAATCGGTTGGTAGACGTGACAATGTTGCAACCGCTCTCCTCAGAATCGAACCGTCCACCAAGACCTCAGCAAATCGGGGAACTCCATCAGCCCCAGTTACCAAATGAAGGATGCGCCCCCTGCGCCATCTGAGTGGCGGAAGGTTAGCCTCCTTGATCAAAACGAGGTCTCCAATCTTGGGTGGATCGGTCTTGTCGGTCCACTTAACGCGTTGCTGGAGTATGTGCAAATATTCCAAATTCCAGCGTTTCCAAAAGCTCTGAGTAATCTGGCGTACCAATTCAAAACGCGAGAGACGACCAGGTCTCGTATCAATATAGGGGTACTCAGGCAAGGCGACAAGTGGGCGACCAATCAAAAAATGGCCCGGCGTAAGGGCCTCCAAATCATTCGGATCTGAGGAGATCGGGCACAATGGCCGAGAGTTCAAAACGGCCTCAATCTTACAAAACACAGTTGCGAGTTCCTCAAATGTAAGAACAGACTCACCGATTGTCCTGCGCAAGTGTGTTTTGGCCGATTTTACGGCGGCCTCAAATATACCACCCCAGTGTGGACAATTTGGTGGGGAAAACAACCAATTTATCCCACGTCGGGCAAGCCTATCACCTATATCAGCTTTGTTGGTTTCAAGGAAATTAACAACATCATTCAAATAATTATAGGTGCCCTTGAAGTTAGTGCCGCAGTCAGAACGGATCAAGGAAGGCATCCCTCTGCGGGATACAAATCTGTCAAATGTGGCTACAAACGCCTCGGTCGTAAGCGAGGAGACCAGTTCTAAGTGTACGGCCTTTGTGGAGAGACAAACAAAAACACACAAGTAGGCCTTAACAGTCTTGCTGTTTCGAAGTGTCGACGTTTTCACCAAAAAAGGACCAGCGAAGTCCGTGCCAACACCGTCAAACGTCCTGCTTTCAGTTACGCGATCTGCCGGTAAGTCCCCCATCAAGGGCTGCATGGTAGAAGCCTTGAGCTTATAGCAAGGGATGCAGCGAAAGACTACACTCCGAATAATTCTTCGGGCAGACAAAATCCAAAATTCGCGTTGCAAAATGGCCAAGAGCGCATTACAACCAGCATGCGAGTTCTTAAGGTGACGGTCAGTTACCAACAAGCGTACCAAATGACCGTCCTTAGGTAACAAAAGGGGGTGACGAGCCCCGTAAGGGAGGTTGGCGTTCTTGAGACGCCCTCCAACGCGCAAGAGACCCGTTTCGTCCAAAAAGGGGTTCAATTTAGAGACAGCTCCCGACAATTTCGATCTCCCTGATTTAAGGATAGCAATCTCCTTTTCAAAATGCGCCAATTGCACAGAACGAACCCAAAAGGTGAGGGACTCCTGTCGTTCCTGTGGTGAGAGAAACGGTGTCAGTCGTTTCTGTTGTGGGTGCCTAAAATTAAAAACAAAACGCTTTATCCAAGCAGTGACACCTAACAACTTGTCGAGGGAGCTGTAACGATTCAACAAAAAATCGGGGTCGAAGGCGCATTCTACCTTCTCAAGAGCGAGTGTTCGTAGACCCGGCAAATTAGAAGTATTCAAAACTGGCGTTCGAGGCCAATCAATTTCTGGTCGACTCAACCATTCCGGACCCCACCACAGCGAATGGCCTATCAAACTAGGCGTCAAGCATCCGCGCGAGGCACAATCAGCGGGGTTGAGCTCACCTGGCACGTGTCTCCAAACAAGTTTGACTTCGGATTTCTGGATTTGGGAAACGCGATTAGCGACAAATACCTCCAAAGTGTGGACAGAAGCCTTCAACCAACAAAGAACAATTTGGCTGTCTGTCCAGGCGTAGGTCCCATTAATGCAAATGCTTTTACCCAAAGTACTGGACACGTGGTTCAACAAGCGTACAAGAAGGGCTGCTCCCGAGAGCTCCAATTTCGGAATGGTCAGAGATGTCCGAAGGGGTGCAACCTTGCTCTTTGCCATGATCAGGGAAACCCTCACCTGACCTGAGGCACTAACTGTGCGCAAGTACACCACGGCCGCGTGCCCACGTTCCGAGGCGTCACAAAACCCGTGAAGGGTGGCCTTGTACTTCCCGGGAGGAAGGATGGGACGAGGCAAGGAGATCTCATTGACGGCAGGAAGCGAGGATACAAAAGAGGTCCATTCCTCAACAAGAGTGCCGTGCAGAGGTTCGTCCCAGGTCAATCCTGCTGTCCAAAGCTTCTGCAAGAAGCATTTTGCCCAAAATATAATTGGACAGATCCAACCGTTCGGATCAAAGGTTCTGGCGACAGTAGACAACACGAGACGTTTAGTCCAAGAACAAGGCAGTTTCAAGTCTACGTTATACGTAAAGATGTCTTGGACTGGTCTGTACTGAACGCCGAGAACAGCCATCATGGCGGGGTTGTCAACAATTTCAAATAGATGTGGATCTTGCTGATGATCCTCTGGCAAGCCTTCCAAAAGCGCTGGTGAGTTGGAAATCCATTTACGCAACTCATAACCAGCGGAGGCCAAAATACCTATCAATTCGTCCCGCAGGAGGATCGCCTCGTCCGCTGTGGAGGCGCCCGAGCAAATGTCATCGACGTAAATATCGTCCTTCAAAATGGCGGAGGCTCTTGGGAAACGTAGGCCTTCGCGGTCTGCGAGCTCCCAAAGAGAACGTATTGCCAAGTAGGGGCTTGACCTTAACCCGTACGTATTTGTATTGAGCTCGTAGACGACCATGGGATCGCGAGGAGACTCTCTCCAAAGGATCAGCTGGAAGCGACGGTCATCAGGGTGGATAATCGTCTGCCTGAACATCATTTTTATGTCGGCCACAAAAACAACCTGATGTCGTCGGAAGCTGGTGATGACGTCACAAAGGTCCTTGACCAACTTGGGACCAGAATGCAAGCACTGGTTCAAGGATACGCCTGTTGAAGTCTGCGCAGAACCATCAAACACTGTGCGCAGCTTGCCAGTCGATGGCTTCAATACCGCATGATGCGGGAGAAAGTAATGCTCCACCGAACGCCAATCCAAATTTGACACAGACATGTGTCCCAACTGTTCATATTCCCTCATGAACTCAATGTACTTCTGTCTGAGCTCCGGATCACGACCCATGCGGCGCTCCATGGCCAACAACCTCTTTTCGGCTAAAGGTCGTGACTCACCAAGCGGAGGCCGAACAGACAGGAAGGGAAGCCTCGTAATAATCCGACCAGAACGGAGTCGACCAGTGTTGTTCTGGAAGAACAGCTCGCACTCCTCATGTTCTGGATTCAAACGGGCAGCTTGAGGGGGCTCCTCTACCTCCCAAAACCTCTGAACTGCATCAGAGAGAGCAGAGCCTACAGCCAACAAATTATCAAGTTCGGGTGGAGGGGGGTCCCTAGGTACAGGTCCCATCAAAGCAAATCCAAATATGGTCGGGATGGCAGTCAAACCATTTGGCACCAAGACCAGTTTCCCTTCAATCAAAATTCCACCGAGGACATCAGAGCCAATCAACAAGTCGATTTGTCCCGGTGTGTCAAATTTGGGGTCTGCCAGTTCCAATCCCGATGTCAAATTCACCACAGCAGCAGGTAGCTGCTTCTGTGGGTGCATGCCCAAAATATTCTTCAGCACAATAGCCGAGGTTTTAATCCTCGGGTGTGAAGATTCAACAGGGCCAAACAAAACCTTGACTTGCCCTTCAACATTAGAGGCTACGTCCCCTATGCCCCGTATACAATTTGGAAAAGAACCCATATTTAATTTAACCTGCCCTACCAAATAAGTGGAAACAATGCAACCTTGTGAACCTGTGTCCAATATAGCACGGACAACAACAGAGGTCCCCGTGGGTCCCCAGACCCTAACACCAACCGTTGGTAGAATAACTGTCTCAATGGGGGAGGTTGGAGTTATAGGGCAGGGGTCAATGACCTATTGTTGCCTGGGCGGCGACCGTTGGCCAGGACCTGGCAAGTCAAAATGAGGGTGCGGCTTGAAGTCCTCAAAGGCGCGATGACTCGATCCGCGCGCCATCTGTGGGGGGTCATAGTGACGCACCCGCCCAAAACGAGGTGGGCGCGAGTCAAGGCGGGGACGCTCCGCCAAAGGAGGGGAGTACCTGGGGCAGCAGTCATGGTGCTGGTGACGCTGAACAGCACATTCAGGTGCGCGAGAGAGAGGAGGCGTGCGCACGCTACGGTTCTCCACATGGGGCGAGTGGCGATCAATTGAGCGAGGCGACTCTCGGCTACGCGCCGGTGAGCCTCGGCTGCCACCTTCAAAACACCCGCCCGTGCGCGGCGTCGGCTGGCTGGACAAGCGGCCAACCTCTCTGGCATTCATACAAAGAATGTCCAAATGCTGTCCTCCACAGTGAGGACAGGGGCGAGAATTTGGGCAGTCTCGCTGGTAGTGGGACCCCAAACAAGAGAAGCAAAGGCGGCGGGCATTCGCGATGCGCCTACGAGAGGCGACATGCAGGTCCAAGAATGCCCTACAACTGGCCGTTCTGTGCCCCGTGACCTTGCAGTAGGAGCACTCCACTGGGCTCTGCGTGACTGCAAAGCGAGGAGGGCGCCGGTCAACACTGGCTCGGGTGTGAACGCGAGCCTGCTCCTTGACCTTGGGCGGCTGCGACTTAGCCGGCGTGTCACCACCGGAGTTGTCCAAGACCCGGCACTCATCCTCCAGGAACTTCTCCAGGTCAGCAAAGGGGGGCAGATGGGTCGCGCTATCCCCACCAAAGCGCTGTTCAAAACGCGACCTCAGGTCGGCAGGCAGCTTCTTCAGCACAATGTGCACCAATAGATAGGACCATTGGTCCACGGGCAGGTCAAGGCACTTAAGTGCGTTGATGGCCACCAAAAGCGGGTTCAACAGTTGGGTGCGCAACCCAGAGACCCGGGTGAGCGTCGGCAAGCCCAAAATCTGCTCAATATGCGTGTCGGCGAGGCCACGCTTGTTATGGTACCTAAGGGTGATTAGGTCCCGAGCCGTCTGGTACGCCTCGTCAGACACGGGCAGATGCTGGATGAGGCCCTTAGCCTCCCCATCCAGTACCGACATTAGATAGGCCAACTTTTGTGCCGGCCGAAGGTCAGCCCTATCATTCACCAGGCTGTCGAACAAGTTAATGAAGCCCAGGTAGCTTCCTAGGCAGCCATCAAAATGGGGGAGGTCCAAAGTAGGGAGCCTACTCACCAGCCCCGGTGCTGACCTAGGAAGCTCCTGCTTCAGGCCGGGTTGCCCTTCCCTATCGGCAACTAGTTGTCTCGCAGTATTGGAGACAGCATCATACAGGTCTAAGACCTGGGCATAGTCTTCGCTGACCTTATTTCGCTGGTCAGCGGTGAAATCATTGATTGACACTTCAAGACAGCAAGTGCTGAAAGTGCGGAATTGCTGTTCCACACTTGCCAGGCGATCGTCAATCCGCTCGTACCTTTGAAGTAGGGCCTGCTGGCGATCAGGCCGGTTCACTAAAGCACTGGCTGAGGCAAACCAGCGCAAATCTGATGCAATAGCACCAGCAGCCGCACGCAAGTCCTTGATAGCTGACATAATCAAAATTTCAAAAGAGCCCGGACAAGCGTTAAACAATATTAACAATCAAACTTAATTTTTCTTAATTCTTTGAAACCAACAAGGTATTAGCCTGTTTATTGCAAGTGCAGGCAAGTGACAGGTATTTACTGCCCAACAAAATTAAAAGTTTCAGTATATTGAAACAAACACAAAAGTTATCAAAGTTATAACTTATAACAAATTAATAAAGTTGAAACTTCAACTTAATTAGTTAATTATTTGCAACAGACAGACTAACTGTGTTATTTATGATATACAATATGAAGTAAGCACAGAATATGTGTTACCTAGCAATATTATCTATATTCTAACAAACAAAGTTTATTAATGTGACCCGCCCAAGTGGCAAGGTCAAGTTTGATTATTACAATGTTTATGAATAATTATGCAATAAACTAAATTTACTAAATTTATTGATACATACAGCTGTTATGTATCCAAACAAACTGACTTATTAATGCAACAACAAATTTAAGTTAGATTTTCCAACAATACAAATCAACAATTACTGATTGAGGTTATGTGACAATGTGTTTCAAATTATCTAGGTCAACTTATACAATTAAATATTATGTATTTTAGACAATAACTGACCTGAAAAACACTACAATACTGTCTACAAGGTGATAAGATACAAGCTCATACCAATCTGAGTTTATACTCAGTAATGCAACAGCGGCTAAATTTCAACTACAGCTCTGCACCAAAAAGTTATGTGTAGAATTCGGGCTAAGAATGGGTATTTTTTAACACAGATCAGTGGAAGCGATTAATTCATCCAGTCTTAGCCCAAGACAAAGGATCTGACACATGGGCCAAGTTTCTTGGCGCTAAGAATTAAACAACTTACTTACCAAATATCTCCTGGTGATGTTCTTGAGTGGAGTCCTGGAGGCAAGTTAGACACACACGAGACTAAAATTGGCCAATATTAGCAAGTGAATTATCTTTACTTTACCAGACTCCACGCAGCGTCTTCAATCAGCAAATTCTTCCGACACCAACCACGTGCATCGGATTCACTCAAGTTTTACAATGTTCGTTAAAATGCTATTTTTATCACAATTAACCGGTGCCAGTTATTGATCAAGGAAGTGGCAATCAAACGGGTTCTAAATACAAGATCAAAACGCTCACAACACGAAATCTATCCAGAGCAGATTTTTTTTGCTGACCGCGGGAAACGACAATGAATGAAAAGATTGACAGTTCAGTGTGACCATTGTCAGAAATTTTCAATAGACTAAACAAAATGTTACTCAATCGATCTAATCGATTTGACTTATAATAAAAACTAATTCTATTTCAAACAACTGGTGTACCCCACTGTGAGTAAGTAGCCTTTTCGAATATGCCTGCGGCCTCTAATCTGTCAATCTCATTTTCCACTTGACTTTTGATTGCGAATGGTACTGGACGAGGTTTCAAGAATATGGGTACTGCTCCCTCCTTTAATTTGAATGTAGCTTGATAATCATTTATTTTTCAATCTGTCCTAAAAACAACTCTTTATATTCTTCTAGTAATTTGTGTAACTTTTCTGTGAATACTTTTTCTGTAATATAATTTTCTTCTTTAATGATGGTGTTTATATCAAATGTTAGATTAAGATTTCTTATCCATTCTCTTCCCACAACGGGGTCAACTTTCCTATCAATTACAAAAATTCTTCCTTGTATTTCTTTGCTTTGTATGTAATATTTAGGTGAGCAGTTCCAATGGATTGTATTATTTCACCAGTATATTTTTTCAGTTTAACCAATGTTTTGTTTAGTTTCAGGTTACTGAAGTGGTATTTAAAAAAATCTGTAGAACATGTAGTAACTGCCGCTCCTGTATCTAATTCCAAGTTAAGTGATTTTCCATTTAATTTTAGTGTAATGTTGAATTTATCTGTATTATTATTTACTTCCATAGGTATTTTATGTATGTAGGTTTGCTTGTTGTTCTTGCATGCCTTGCATGGTTTTCATCATCTGAGTTAGTACCGCTGACAGTTGTTCCATTGTGAATTTTATATAAGGATAAGGAAGTTGTGAAGCGGGCTATCATTACAGGATAGAAGGATATCAAGGAATATGATTGGGAAACTAGTAGGTACCTACATGCCAACGCCCATTTTTCTTGTTTGACCACGGTTTCTTGTGAGTTCGTATTTTTCCTCTTTCTCGTCGCCATAAACTGTAGTGTATGTAGTATGTAATTAAATAATAAGTCACTTTATAATAATATCGTTTACTTTATAATAACACATTAATTATATAATCTCACAAACTAATATTCCTAAACTAGCTTTTGTTTTACGGTCGCCATCGTAGTCATAGAGAGATAGAGCTATGACGCCCTCGTGTAGTCCAGACGATGCCAACAAAAGAGAATTGTGCCTAACACCTTATCTTGATTCGTGTGATGTATTGCGTATATTTTGTTGTACAATTTGCGCATGTATCGTGAGAATTGATACAATGCTTACGCCACTTACCGCTCGCAGTCTGAGTGGCCAGGCTTCAGGGCTAAAATTTAAATATGTTTGCAGCTGACGTTTCGGAATGATATGGATTGTTGGTGTTTGTTGATTTTAAATGAAGTATCGTCATGTAAATAGTAATTAATAGAAATATAATCTATACTTTAATAAAGTGGAGGAGTTTGTTTGTTTGTTTGTTTGTTTGTTTGTTTGTTTGAACGCGCTAATCTCAGGAACTACCGGTCGGATCTGAAAATATCTTTTTGTATACGTTAGCCCAGTTATTCCGGGAGGCTATAGGCTATATAACATAAAGCTTCGACCCTTTGGGGCCGGGCAAAAGGCTAAAAAGGCTAAAAGATAATGTCGGCTAATCTCAGGAACTAGCAGTCGGCTTTTAAAAATTGTTATTGCCTATGATAGCCCAATTATTCCGAAAGACTATAGGCTATACAAAATTACGTCACAACTTCTAGGGGCCAGACTAAAATAATAAAATGGTCAAATGAGAATGGGTTGGGTCAAAGGCAAAAAAAAGGCTAAACGAATAGGATACAATCAATATGGGTACCGTTTTCGAGATTTTCGGGACGCTGATTAATAATATGAAATTTATTTAGTGATCCAAGATGGCGGACGGGAAATCAAAGATGGCGGATGAGAAAATTTTAAAAATCAATATGGGTATCGCCTTCGATATTTTAAGGGGTGGGGAATCGAAATACATCATCTATTTCGTGATCAAAGATGGCGGATGGGAAATCAAAGATGGCGGATGGGAAAATAAAAAAAAATCAATATTGGTATCGTCTGCGATGTTAAAAGGGATGGGGAATCCAAATACAACATCTGTTTTGCGATTCAAGATGGTGGATGGAATCAAAGATGGCGGATGGGATTTTTTTTATAGTCGATATGGGTATCGTCTCCGATATTTTAAGGAATGGGGAATTCAAAAACACTATTTTGTGATCAAAGATGGCGGATGGGATTTTTTTTTAAATCATTATGGGTATCGTCTCCGATGTTTAAAGGGATGGGGATTCCAAATACAACATCTATTTCGTGATTCAAGATGGCGGATGGGAAATCAAAGATGGTGGATGAGAAAAATTTTAAAAATCAATATGGCTATCGTCTCTGATGATTTAAGGGATGGTGAATCCAAATTTAATTTATTAATTTAATTTATTAATTTCAATGTTTTTATAACTTTCAAATTTAATTCTAAAATTTGTAATGTTTAAAACTTAATTGAATATTGTGCATTATTATTTATTTTGTTTACTATAGTGATATTGTCATGGTACCCAAGATACAGGCCTAGCCTAGTTTGGGACCAGTGGAACATCTGTATAACGTTTGTAATTATTTTGGGAATAAACTTATTATTATTATTATAATTAAAATACAACATCTATTTCGTGATCAAAGATGACGGATAGGAAATCAAAGATGGCGGACGGGATTTTAAAGTCGATATGGGTATCGTCTCCGATATTTTAAGGAATGGGGAATTCAATATTATATAAAAATCTATGTTTGTTTTTTCATCATTTATACTCTGAAATGATAAGAGATTAAGCGCCAAGTCAGTGATAACTTTGGAAAAGGGGCTTGAAAAAGGGAATTAAATAAAAACTCTTAAAAAGGCGATACGGAATTCGCTGGTTCAGCTAGTAAATAATATAGGGATGAACTTGTTAATGGCATGAATAAACATGTTCTTTTTTAGATTTTCTAAAGTATATTAAAGATGACTTACAGCATAGGTATGCACCATGCCATCAATGAAAAATATTAACTAACTAAAATAGACCGATGATCACTGAGCATGTGAAAATGGCTGAAAGACCTAATGCTATTTGTCCGTAAGGAAAAGATATTCTTTGCACTTTTATTACTGAGCCCCAAAGTATTTTTTTCAGTTGATTAAGTAGGTATCATGACAATGGAAAATCGGCACGTGCATTACTAAGAATAGAACATATGGAGTAGCATTTATTATATTTTCTGCCAAGGAAACGTCTACAGTATAATATTTATGCGTACAGTATAATTTAAACTTAACTGACGATTCCTAAAAGTTCTGATATTCCGTTGCTTCTATAAGTGCATGTCTACCATAAAATTGAGTTCCCTTCCAAAGGAATGCGGCCAATATGTACCGACATCGACATCAAAATAAGCATACATCAGACACACTCTTAAACCCTCACAACAAGAATCACTTTGCTCTGATCAAAATAGGAAATAACTTTGACAAACGCAAGAGCTTCGAGCATTGACCATTTACACTTGAACATCAGTTCACTCCAAAACTCCTCCTGCAACGCCTTATAGAAAATAGTTTCGGGAGGAACGAGGTGGTTGAAGTTATATTGGTGTATTGTGCAGCACAAAATGTTTTATGGTAGGTACACATGTTTGACAGTTCAGGCTGAATGATGTCAGGATATATAGGTTGTACGTTATCTGGTGCCGGTTCTCGAGTGTCAAACATATCTTGTGAGTTTCCCCTGTCAGACTTGAGAAGACAAATTTTAGTGATCTCTTTGAAGGCGAGCTCCAATATTAAAAACGATTTATTACGGAACGGGAGTAGAACACTTTATAATAAAACACCGAAATTTTTTGACAGGGAATATTGGATTGTAAAACACAAACACAAACAGAACATGTAATTAAGGTCAAAGAACTTATTTGATCTGATGTGTTTCGGGGTTCGTTATCGAGAGTCGTTTAGTCGTATATTTCTGAAAGTTGTTTAAGGGTCTCTGTTGATTGTTTTTTTATGTATTCTAAATTGCTTTCTGCCTTCCGGTAATCTTCGTTCAATATAGCTGAAGAAAATGATCGGTGCTAAGCCTGTTATATATAATTCTTAAAGTAGAAGTAAGAATTCAATTGTGTTTTATATTCATTGTTTTGTACTGTATAAGATTTTGCTTTGATCTTTCTTTTTGGTGCTATAGAAATGAAAGGAATTAGGGCAGCGATAGCCTAGTGGAGATACCAACAGACTGCCATGCAGATGGTACCGGGTTCGAATCCTAGGCGCGCACCACTGACTTTTCGGAGTTATGTGCGTATTGAATTATTAATTATCGCTTGCCCCATGTGCCTCGGAGAGCACGTAAAGCCGTCGGTCCCGGTTGTCATGAAGATCTTTGACAGTCGTTATAGGGAGTCAGTACTTATCTCTGAATGAACTGACTCTAGTCTAAACCATGGAATATCGCTATCCCTTTGGGTTGCAGAGGTCAGACAGGCAGTCGCTCCGTAGAAAAGCTAATATTCAGTCAAATCCGGTTAGACTAGAAAGCGGACCCCGGTTGAAACTGGGATAACGCTAGGAGAAAGAAAGAAATGAAAGGAATTTGGGGTTATGGACGCGTAGTACAATTTAAATAAAACTACTAGTACCTATAATTCGGATTGTAAATTGTGACTGATGAAATTATGTGTTCCATTAGTATTAAATAACTATTTTTCCGTGGCCGGAAGGCTGGTTTGTATTTCGCAAGGAGTATAATCATTGCTATTCAAAGTCGCGATGCTGCTAGACTTCTGGGCACGCTAGCAGTCGACAGCGTTGAGGAGAAATAATTTGACGCGTCGTAGTTGGCAATTTTTTATTTACTTTTCTTTTTTATTTATTTACTTTTCTTTGTTATTTATTTACTTGTCTTTGTTATTCTAATAGGCACTGTTAATTGAATAATAATAAAATACATAATAATATGCAGAGGAAAAAAGCGAGCAAATGCGCAAATGTATGTTTTGAAGAATATTTAAGTTGTTGTTTATGTTTACCAGCTGCCTGAATGCCACAATGCAGGTTCTTTCTGTATTGGGATGACTTATCTCAGGGTATTATTATGATTAAATAAACTATAGTATGTAATGTAATATGTCCGTAGACTTTCGATTACTTCACCGATAATTCAACGCCACTTCACCTTAATATTATCCAAATAGTAAGAAACTTTTTCACAATACAATACACCGTAAGTTTTGCGTAAACATAATGTTTGTTTATCGAAACCGAGGGGATCAAGGTGAATTCTCCTAATGTTTTCTGATAAAAATAAAGTGGGAAATTAGAGACATCATATCTAGATACGTTAGGCGTATATATATTGCCTAGGTCTTTCGCAGTTACGGCAGCTCTCAAAATGGCTTCTCCTTTATTTCTTAGTGATATATTATGCAAAAGAGAGTCAGAAGCTTGCCTTTGTTGCTTGATATTAAGTAGTTCACGATTCCTATAGGGCTTATATTATGTTCAGATAATTTCGCTATAATATACGTAGTTCTGTCCCAAAAATAGAACATCAATTATTACACCAGTTTATTTGGAACGAAAGGTGTTTGAAATAGAATTAGTTTTTATTATAAGTCAAATCGATTAGATCGATTGAGTAACATTTTGTTTAGTCTATTGAAAATTTCTGACAATGGTCACACTGAACTGTCACTTCCGTTGCCGCCTTGAAAATTAACACGCCGTCTTGGTTTGTCTCGCGAGATAAATTGATATAAATTGATCGCCTTTTGAATTAACGCGAATTGAATTAACTTGTAATTACTAACGATTGCCGCTTTTGATTTCCAGCAAAGTTTGTGGTAAATTGGTGATATATTGAATATTGAACTTTGTAAAACACGTGTGTGAATTCCTGATTGGTGCCCGAGGAGGACTACGCTGAACTGGAGACTGGTATCTATTCGATTCTCTTGTTATTTTGGCCAAAATTGTGAGTTAATCCTATAGGTCCTCTTCAAGAATATCACTAGTGAAGATATCGGGTGAGTTGAAACATTTTTTTTTTTTTAATTTTTTATTTTTTATTAAGGACAACAAGCAGTAGTATGTTAAATATTACACTTGAATGGAGTAATAAATAATAAAATTAACAAATACACTACTCACGACGTTATCCACAGATTACTAAACAAAATACTTAGCATACTGTATAATAACATTAACACTAAACTTAAAGCTAGTAAATACAAATTTGGTTTAATTTTAATTCAATATTCAATATTGAATTAAAATTATATTCAATATTATGGAGAACATAAGAAGAGAAAAATAAGTAAATAATATAAATAAAATAAAATACACCCACACACATATACATACACACATACTTATAAATACACACATATACATATACATATACATATACATATACATATACATATACAGTCATATACATATACATATACATATACATATACATATACATATACATATACATATACATATACATATACATATACATATACATATACATATACATATATATACATATACCCATGAGAGACTTTACGTGGAGTAAATATTAGAGTTATGGCTGTTCCTTTAAAGAGTTGACAATTTGATTTTTGAACTTATTCTTAGTTAAAAATATAATGTCAATGGATCCGAACTTTTTATTGTAAGTGTCCACCAATCGGTGCAGCGGTGAGCGTGCACCTGAGTTGGTACGACAGATATTGGTTGCAAACAGACATCGTGAACGTACTTCTCTACCATGTACTGTGCGAGGGACCAGGTAGCACAAACTTTTCACAAGATCAGAACAGTCAAACTTGTTGCGGCATATGCTGAAGAGGGTCATCATTTCCAGAAGAGTGCGCCTAGATTGGAGGGTCAAGACATTGTATTTTTCAAGCAATACCTGATAAGAAGCCTTTTTACGATAACAGCTATAGTGCACAGCGCGAAGGTATTTACGTTGGACTAATTCCAATATTTCGATATCGGGTGAGTTGAAACATTTTTTTTTTTTTTTTATTAAGGACAACAAACAGTAGTATATTAAATATTACACTTGAATGGAGTACTAAATAATAAAATTAACAAATACACTACTCACGACGTTATCCACAGATTACTAAACAAAATACTTAGCATACTGTATAATAACATTAACACTAAACTTAAAGCTAGTAAATACAAATTTGGTATAATTTTAATTCAATATTCAATATTGAATTAAAATTATATTCAATATTATGGAGAACATAAGAAGAGAAAAATAAGTAAATAATATAAATAAAATAAAATACACGCACACACATATACATACACACATACTTATAAATACATACATATACATATACAGTCATATACATATACATATATATACATATACCCATGAGAGACTTTACGTGGAGTAAATATTAGAGTTATGGCTGTTCCTTTAAAGAGTTGACAATTTGATTTTTGAACTTATTCTTAGTTAAAAATATAATGTCAATGGATCCGAACTTTTTATTGTAAGTGTCCACCAATCGGTGCAGCTGGGAGCGTGCACCTGAGTTGGTACGACAGATATTGGTGGCAAACAGATATCGTGAACGTACTTCTCTACCATGTACTGTGCGAGGGACCAGGTAGCACAAACTTTTCACAAGATCAGAACAGTCAAACTTGTTGCGGCATATGCTGAAGAGGGTCATCATTTCCAGAAGAGTGCGCCTAGATTGGAGGGTCAAGACATTGTATTTTTCAAGCAATACCTGATAAGAAGCCTTTTTACGATAACAGCTATAGTGCACAGCGCGAAGGTATTTACGTTGGACTAATTCCAATATTTCTATGTATTTTTTGTAAAAAGGATTCCAAACAGGGACTGCGAATTCTAATTGTGGACGGATTATGGACTTATATAAATGCAAATAATTTGAAGGGCGACGGAAATCTCTAGACGCACGCATTACAAAGCCGAACATTTGATAAGCTTTATTAACTATATTATTCACATGCGCATCGAGATGAAGCTTCGAGTCTAACTGAATACCAAGATCGCGGAGACAAGTAACATTATTAAGAACAGTATTGCCAAAACAATAATTAAATTTGGTAACTTATTTCTTTTTGGTAAATGTAATACTATGACATTTAGAGTAACCAAGGTGAAGTTTATTGGAAGTACAATATTCTAAGAAACGATCAAGGTCTTTCTGGAAATCGATACAATCAGATTGATTAGTAATATTTTTATAAATCTTCAAGTCATCTGCATACAGGAGAAATTTTGAAGTTTGGAAACAATTTTTAACGTCATTAATGAATAAAATAAACAATAATGGACCAAGAATAGATCCTTGCGGAACGCCTGATGTGACTTGAATAGGGATAGACTCGTAGCCGTTTATCACCACTTTTTGAGTACGATTGGTGACATAAGAAACAAACCAGCGAAGCAGATTTCCTCTGATGCCGTTGTATGCAATTTTGTCAAGTAGCAATTTGTGATCCACTTTATCGAAAGCTTTTTGGAAATCAGTATATACCGCATCAATTTGCTGTCTATTATCAAGGCCTTCAAATAAATGTGATGTAAAGATAAGGAGGTTAGAACATTTTGTTAGTATTGGTTGTGACTCGCTGTGCAACGCAGTGAAGGTGTTTAGATATATTGTCTATCGTGGTCAGGTAGATGTATTACACCTTCCACTGCAACTCTGTTCTGAAAATCCCTACCTGGCTACGGTAATTCTAGACATAATTTTTGGTGCAGAGCTGTAGTTGAAATTTAGCCGCTGTTGCATTACTGAGTATAAACTCTGATTGGTAGAAGCTTGTATCTTATCACCTTGTAGACAGTATTGTAGTGTTTGTTAGGTCAGTTATTGTCTAAAATACATAATATTTAATTGTATAAGTTGACCTACATAACTTGAAACACATTGTCATACATAACCTCAATCAGTAATTGTTTGATTTAAATTGTTGAAATCTAGCATAGATTTGTTGCTGTTACTATTAATAAGTCAGTTTGTTTGGATACATAACAGCTGTATGTATCAATAAATTTAGTAAATTTAGTTTATCTCATAATTATATTAAGTTTGAATCATTACTTATAACAACCAAACTTTTGATAAACCTTTGTTTGTTATAATATATAGATAATATTGCTAGGTAACACATATTCTGTGCTTACTTACTATTGTATATCTCAAATAACACAGCCAGCCTGTCTGTTGCAAATAATTCATTAATTAATTTGAAGTTTCAACTTTTAATTTGTTATAAGTAACAACTTTGATAACTTTTGTGTTTGTTTCAATATATTGAAACTATTAATTTTGTTGGACAGTAGATACCTGTCACTTGCTTGTACTAACAGTAAACAGGCTAATACTTTGTTGGTTTCAAAGAATTTAAAAAAAAATAGTTTTGATTGTTAATATTATTTAACGCTTGTCCGGGCTCTTTTGAATTTTGATTATGTCAGCTATCAAGGACTTGCGTGTGGCTGCTGGTGCTATTGCATCAGATTTGCGCTAGTTTGCCTCGGCCAGTGCCTTAGTGAACCGGCTTGATCGCCAGCAGGCCTTACTACAAAGGTACGAGCGGATTGACGATCGCCTGGCAAGTGTGGAACAGCAATTCCGCACTTTCAGCGCTTGCTGTCTCGAAGTGTCAGTCAACGATTTCACCGCTGACCAGCAAAATAAGGTCAGCGAAGACTATGCCCAGGTCTTAGACCTGTATGATGCTGTCTCCAATAGTGCGAGACAACTAGTTGCCGATAGGGAAGGGCAACCCGGCCTGAAGCAGGAGCTTCCTAGGTCAGCACCGGGGCTGGTGAGTAGGCTCCCTACTTTGGACCTCCCCCATTTTGATGGCTGCCTAGGAAGCTACCTGGGCTTCGTTAATTTGTTCGACAGCCTGGTCAATGACAGGGCTGACCTTCGGCCAGCACAAAAATTGGCAAATTTAATGTTGGTTCTGGATGGGGAGGCCAAGGGCCTCATCCAGCATCTGCCCGTGTCTGACGAGGCGTACCAGACGGCTCGGGACCTAATTACCCGTAGGTACCATAATAAGCGTGGCCTCGCCGACACCCATATCGAGCAGATTTTGGGTTTGCCGACGCTCACCCGGGTCTCTGGGTTGCGCACCCAACTTTTGAACCCGCTTTTGGTGGCCATCAACGCACTTAAGTGCCTTGACCTGCCCGTGGACCAATGGTCCTATCTATTGGTGCACATTGTGCTGAAGAAGCTGCCTGCCGACCTGAGGTCGCGTTATGAGCAGCGCTTTGGTGGTGATAGCACGACCCATCTGCCCTCCTTTGCTGACCTGGAGAGGTTCCTGGAGGATGAGTGCCGGGTATTGGACAACTCCGGTGGTGACACGTCGGCTAAGACGCAGCCACCCAAGGTCAAGGAGCAGGCTCGCGTTCACACCCGAGCCAATGTTGACCAGCGCCCTCCTCGCTTTGCAGTCACGCAGAGCCCAGCAGAGTGCTCTTACTGCAAGGTCACGGGGCACAGAACGGCCAGTTGTAGGGCATTCTTGGACCTGCATGTCGCCTCTCGTAGGCGCATCGCGAATGCCCGGCGCCTTTGCTTCTCTTGTTTGGGGTCCCACTACCAGCGAGACTGCCCAAACTCTCGCCCCTGTCCTCACTGTGGAGGACAGCATTTGGACATTCTCTGCATGAATGCCAGAGAGGTAGGCCGCTTGTCCAACCAGCCGACGCCGCGCACGGGCGGGTGTTTTGAAGGTGGCAGCCGAGGCTCACCGGCACGCAGCCGAGAGTCGCCTCGCTTAATTGATCGCCGCTCACCCCGCTTGGAGAACCGTAGCGTGCGCACGCCTCCTCTCTCTCGCGCACCTGAATGTGCTGTTCAGCGTCACCAGCACCATGACTGCTGCCCCAGGTATTCCCCTCCTTTGGCGGAGCGTCCCCGCCTTGACTCGCGCCCACCTCGTTTTGGGTGGGTACGTCATTATGACCCCCCACAGATGGCGCGCGGATCGAGTCATCGCGCTTTTGAGGACTTCAAGCCGCACCCTCGTTTTGACTTGCCTGGTCCTGGCCAACGGTCACCGCCCAGGCAACAATAGGTCATTGACCCCTGCCCTATAACGCCAACCTCCCCCATTGAGACCGTTATCCTACCAACGGTTGCTGTTATGGTCTGGGGACCCACGGGGACCTCTGTTGTTGTCCGTGCTATATTGGACACAGGTTCACAAGGTTGCATTGTTTCCACTTATTTGGTAGGGCAGGTTAAATTAAATATGGGTTTATTTCCAAATTGTATACGGGGCATAGGTGACGTAGGCTCTAATGTTGAAGGGCAAGTTAAGGTTTTGTTTGGCCCTGTTGATTCTTCACACCCGAGGATTAAAACCTCGGCTATTGTGTTGAAGAATATTTTGGGTATGCACCCACAGAAGCAGCTACCTGCTGCTGTGGTGAATTTGACATCGGGATTGGAACTGGCAGACCCCAAATTTGACACACCAGGACAAATCGATTTGTTGATTGGCTCTGATGTCCTAGGTGGAATTTTGATTGGTGGGAAACGGGTCTTGGTGCCAAATGGTTTGACTGCCATCCCGACCATATTTGGATTTGCCTTGATGGGACCTGTACCTAGGGACCCCCCTCCACCTGAACTTGATAATTTGTTGGCTGTAGGCTCTGCTCTCTCTGATGCGGTTCAGAGATTTTGGGAAGTAGAGGAGCCTCCACAAGCTGCCCGTTTGAATCCAGAACATGAGGAGTGCGAGCTGTTCTTCCAGAACAACACTGGTCGACTCCGTTCTGGTCGGATCATTACGAGGCTACCATTTCTGTCTGTTCGGCCTCCGCTTGGTGAGTCACGACCTTTAGCCGAAAAGAGGTTGTTGGCCATGGAGCGTCGCATGGGTCGTGATCCGGAGCTCAGGCAGAAGTACATTGAGTTCATGACAGAATATGAACAATTGGGACACATGTCTGTGTCAAATTTGGATTGGCTTTCGGTGGAGCACTACTTTCTCCCGCATCATGCAGTATTGAAGCCATTGACGCTTGAAGATGCGCACAGTATTTGATGGTTCTGCGCAGACTTCAACAGGCGTATCCTTGAACCAGTGCTTGCATTCTGGTCCCAAGTTGGTCAAGGACCTTTGTGACGTCATCACCAGCTTCCGACGACATCAGGTTGTCTTTGTGGCCGACATAAAAATGATATTCAGGCAGACTATTATCCACCCTGATGACCGTCGCTTCCAGCTGATCCTTTGGAGAGAGTCTCCTCGCGATCCCATGGTCGTCTACGAGCTCAATACTAATACGTACGGGTTAAGGTCAAGCCCCTACTTGGCAATACGTTCTCTTTGGGAGCTCGCAGACCGCGAAGGCTTACGTTTCCCAAGAGCCTCCGCCATCTTGAAAGACGATATTTACGTCGATGACATTTGCTCGGGCGCCTCCACAGTGGACGAGGCGATCCTCCTGCGGGACGAATTGATAGGTATTTTGGCCTCCGCCGGTTATGAGTTGCGCAAATGGATTTCCAACTCACCAGCGCTTTTGGAAGGCTTGCCAGAGGATCATCAGCAAGATCCACATTTGTTTGAGATTGTTGACAACCCCGCCATGATGGCTGTTCTAGGCGTTCAATACAGACCAGTCCAAGACATCTTTACGTATAACGTAGACTTGAAATTGCCTTGTTCTTGGACTAAACGTCTCGTGTTGTCTACTGTCGCCAGAACCTTTGATCCAAACGGTTGGATTTGTCCTATCATATTTTGGGCAAAATGCTTCTTGCAGAAGCTTTGGACAGCGGGATTGACTTGGGACGAACCTCTACACGGCACTCTTGTTGAGGAATGGACCTCTTTTGTATCCTCACTTCCTGCCGTCAACGAGATCTCCTTGCCTCGTCCCATCCTTCCTCCCGGGAAGTACAAGGCCACCCTTCACGGGTTTTGTGATGCCTCGGAACGTGGTCACGCGGCCGTGGTGTACTTGCGCACAGTCAGTGCCTCAGGTCAGGTGAGAGTTTCCCTGATCATGGCAAAGAGCAAGGTTGCACCCCTTCGGACCTCTCTGACCATTCCGAAATTGGAGCTCTCGGGAGCAGCACTACTTGTACGCTTATTGAACCACGTGTCCAGTACTTTGGGTAAAAGCATTTGTATTGATGGGACCTACGCCTGGACAGACAGCCAAATTGTACTTTGTTGGTTGAAGGCGTCTGTCCACACTTTGGAGGTATTTGTTGCTAATCGCGTTTCCCAAATCCAGAAATCCGAAGTCAAGCTTGTTTGGAGACACGTGCCAGGTGAGCTCAATCCCGCTGATTGTGCCTCGCGCGGATGCTTGACGCCTAGTTTGATAGGTCATTCGCTGTGGTGGGGTCCGGAATGGTTGAGTCGACCAGAAATTGATTGGCCTTGAACGCCAGTTTTGAATACTTCCAATTTGCCGGGCCTACGAACACTCGCTCTTGAGAAGGTAGAATGCGCCTTCGACCCCGATTTTTTGTTAAATCGTTACAGCTCCCTCGACAAGTTGTTAGGTGTCACTGCTTGGATAAAGCGTTTTGTTTTTAACTTTAGGCACCCATAACAGAAACGACTGACACCGTTTCTCTCACCACAGAAACGACAGGAGTCCCTCACCTTTTGGGTTCGTTCTGTGCAATTGGCGCATTTTGAGAAGGAGGTTGCTATCCTGAAGTCAGGGAAATTGAAATTGTCGGGAGCTGTATCTAAATTGAACCCCTTTTTGGACGATACGGGTCTCTTGCGTGTTGGAGGGCGTCTCAAGAACGCCAACCTCCCTTACGGGGCACGTCACCCCCTTTTGTTACGCTTGTTGGTAACTGACCGTCACCTTAAAAATTCGCATGCTGGTTGTAATGCGCTCTTGGCCATTTTGCAACGCGAATTTTGGATCTTGTCTGCCCGAAGAATTATTCGGAGTGTAGTCTTTCGCTGCATCCCTTGCTATGAGCTCAAGGCTTCTACCATGCAGCCCTTGATGGGGGACTTACCGGCAGATCGCGTAACTGAAAGCAGGACGTTTGACGGTGTTGGCACGGATTTCGCTGGTCCCTTTTTGGTAAAAACGTCGACACTTCGAAACAGCAAGACTGTCAAGGCCGACCGAGGCGTTTGTAGCCACATTTGACAGATTTGTATCCCGCAGAGGGCTGCCTTCCTTGATCCGTTCTGACTGCGGTACTAACTTCAAGGGCACCTATAATTATTTGAATGATGTTGTTAATTTCCTTGAAACCAACAAGGCTGATATAGGTGATAGGCTTGCCCGACGTGGGATAAATTGGTTGTTTTCCCCACCAAATTGTCCACACTGGGGTGGTATATTTGAGGCCGCTGTAACATCGGCCAAAACACACTTGCGCAGGACAATCGGTGAGTCTGTCCTTACATTTGAGGAACTCGCAACTGTGTTTTGTAAGATTGAGGCTGTTTTGAACTCTCGGCCATTGTGCCCGATCTCCTCAGATCCGAATGATTTGAAAGCCCTTACGCCGGGCCATTTTTTGATTGGTCGCCCACTTGTCGCCTTGCCTGAGTACCCCTACATTGATACGAGACCTGGTCGTCTCTCGCGTTTTGAATTGGTACGCCAGATTACTCAGAGCTTTTGGAAACGCTGGAATTTGGAATATTTGCACATACTCCAGCAACGCGTTAAGTGGACCGACAAGATCGATCCACCCAAGATTGGTGACCTCGTGTTGATCAAGGAGGCTAACCTTCCGCCACTCAGATGGCGCAGGGGGCGCATTCTTCGTTTGGTAACTGGGGCTGATGGAGTTCCCCGATTTGCTGAGGTCTTGGTGGACGGTTCGATTCTGAGGAGAGCGGTTGCAACATTGTCACGTCTACCAACCGATTAGCGGACCGGTAGGCCGGTCCGGGGCAGGTGGATGTTTGAAATAGAATTAGTTTTTATTATAAGTCAAATCGATTAGATCGATTGAGTAACATTTTGTTTAGTCTATTGAAAATTTCTGACAATGGTCACACTGAACTGTCACTTCCGTTGCCGCCTTGAAAAATTAACACGCCGTCTTGGTTTGTCTCGCGAGATAAATTGATATAAATTGATCGCCTTTTGAATTAACGCGAATTGAATTAACTTGTAATTACTAACGATTTCCGCTTTTGACTTCCAGCAAAGTTTGTGCTAAATTGGTGATATATTGAACATTGAACTTTGTAAAACACGTGTGTGAATTCCTGATTGGTGCCCGAGGTGGACTACGCTGAACTGGAGACTGGTATCTATTCGATTTTCTTGTTATTTTGGCCAAAATTGTGAGTTAATCCAATAGGTCCACTTCAAGAATATCACCAGTGAAGATATCGGGTGAGTTGAAACATTTTGTTAGTATTGATTGTGACTCGCTGTGCAACGCAGTGAAGGGTTTTAGATATATTGTCTATCGTGGTCAGGTAGATGTATTACACCTTCCACTGCAACTCTGTTCTGAAAATCCCTACCTGGCTACGGTAATTCTAGACAAAAGGTATTTGATCTCCAGGGGATAGTGGGCACAAAGGTTTACACCTGGGACATCGTTACGGGCCTCCAAAAGTCCCCGGCTCGGTAGGGATTTCCGGGATTCCGCGGTTTGATACGAAAACTAGGGATGGCTTAGTCCAATGCTAGTTCTTTTTTCTCGCGTTATGATCTTTGCGACCCCGTTTATGTCTTTAGACATAGCCATAAAATATAAAGAGGGTTGTGAAATAAAAACACGAAAAATATTTTGTAGGATTTTCCGTTCGTTTCTCTACCTGTTATTTGCATTATTTTAATACTGTAGCCATATTGTCGGGTTTTTATATGCTTATAAGGTAAAAAGGTAGGGCCATAGAACGTTAGCTATTTACACCATGATATACACGTTCAATTTTCCATATTGGTTGGCGAATGGAGGTGGGAGCTCCTTAATATTCAAATTGCCAAATTCATATAAGAGAAAAGAGTGAGGGGCAAAGGTTATGAGTCCTAAAGGAATTATTGCCTGTCGTTACATTTTATCTTTTGGGTCTTTAGACGATTTGTTGATGGTCTTAAATTGTTCGTTATTATATCATAATACCTGATCCATGATAGCGCTTGGAGTTTTAATAAAGTTACAATTTGGATTTACAACTGCCTCTGATCATGGTGGATCTTTTGTCTCAATTTATTTAATCTTGTGTCTATTTCTAACTCCATATAGTTTTCAGACTTGCTCTTCACAAGAATGCATAATAAATTCCTCATATTCTGCTATTCCATCTAAAATTACAATTGTATTTGTATTGAAATCTGAATAGATCTTACTAAGCATTCTAGAATATACGTTATTATCAACATCTCGCAAATGTACTGCAAATATAAAGGCCAAATGTTTTCCATGATACACCTCATACATCTCCTTAAGCATCATGTGGAGACAACCCTACGCAAACATTTTATTCAAATGACATCCTAAGTACCTCAAGGTAAATAAAGTCTGTTTCGTCAATTGTGAATTGTGCGCATACAAAAGCCTGATCCATACTAGTTTTTGCTATCCCAGGGGTACACCGCAAAGTTTGGCTACTGTTGTCATAGTTTGCAAGTTTATCGAGAGCTTGGGATGCCGAACAATGGTAGGTATAATGTTTTGCGCAATTTATCAGCGTTTATGTACTGTAGATGTACTGTTATATTGTGCGAACCAGAAATTGTTTGTGGTCCAGTTACAAATTGTTAAAGATAATACAAAGATTTGGTCGAAGGTCATCTTGAGTTATTTCCAGAAATAGCTACAAACAATAATAACGGTTTGTCTTAGTGACGAAAACTTGATAGTAATAATTTTCAATAAACCACAGCTAACCTAAAACTAAAAGTTTCACACTGGCTGAGTAACAATCTCCCGTAAATAGTACATTTTAGATAAGCCGGATTGGATTTAAGACAGTAAATATTAGCCACCTAGACTAAAAATAATGTAAAGAAAACAGAACAAAAAGTCATTTCTGAGATTCGGAGTTTACACAAAAGTGTTATTACTTTCTGAGGGAACACCATCACGGACGTTGAAAATATGTTCAATATAAGGCAGTAGGTTTGTCATCTTATATTTGGGATACCCATTGCAATCCTTCGGGGATAAACAGGCGTGACACTGTGTTATGTGAAGATACAATTTTTATTCTGCCTGCGTTCCTTCCCCAACTATCAGTCTGTCCGTTCCGTTCAATAGAGGGCCACTCCAATCTACATTTTTCAATCCGTAGACGCCACTTGAAGGCCATCTGTCTTTATTGTCAAGCAGGTCCGATTGCCAATCGTTGAAGGGACAGAAATGTATTCATCACAATATTTTTCATGTTTATGTATGCTTTGTCCTGTTATGAAAAAATATTGATATAAAGAATTGTGTGATAAGAGAGTGTTGTGTGGTAAAATAAGATGTAGTGACAAGCATCGAGAAAGGTATGCTAAGGTGGTTTGGGCACGTGGAGAGGATGGATGACGAAAGATTGACCAAGCAGATATACAAGGCAAGTGTGAATGGTACCTAGGCGAACGTTCTCTGACCAGATTGGAGACATCCTAAAACAGGACAAGTTTGAAGTACCCTGAACAGAAGAGCATGCATGAGGAATCTGATGGGAGTGAATGAAGCTAGAGAGATATGTCAGGATAGTTGCAAATGGCATTCCGTAGTCTCTGCCTATCCCTTCGGGAACAGACGTGATGAGTCTAAGGATGTATGTAAAGACTTTATAGGTTATGATTTTATAGTTTCCTGTCTGACCGGTTGGCGCAGCGGGAGTGTAAGCGACTGCTACATCGAAGGTCGTGGGTTCGATTCCCGCTCAAGTCAAACATTTGTGTGCATGCACATGGATGTTTGTCTTGGTCTGGGTGTTTCTATGTATTATATGTATGTATTTACAAAAACTCTGCTTAGCTTGGGACTAGATGGTGATGTGTGTATGTGGTAGAATATTATTATTATTATTATATGTTTTCCATTTAGCAGCGGTAGAATAATCTGAAAAGCTATAAATTCATCTGAATCGCCGCCTGTCCCTGAAAACACTCAACTCTAGACATTATCAGAAAAAATACGCCAAAATCTTAACACACAAAAAATAAATGCTTACATTACGTCACGTAAATATATAAATAATACACGTAAATATATAAATAAGTAATCCTTGTAACACATTCAATTATTTTACAAGCACGCTGCTATAAAGGCGCGTACTAAATTGCGAACAACAAAAAATTTCCAACAAACGTTCCCATGCCCAAAGGGCGGACTGACAAAAAGGCTATGTTCACACTGACACTGTATTTTTGTCTCGTCCGTCATACACATGACAAGGGTCCCGGATAAGCTTCGCTTGTGTGTGTGTCTCTTTAATTATTCTAGGTTTTTGCACGACTAATTCCAAATATAAAACGAATGAATTCGTGACCTATGTTACGGATTACAATTAATTGCTTGACGATTAGACGATTGACGGTTAGACAATTAATTGTTTTTGAGATTGTTGGAAAAATACCACATATTTTGTTGGCTTTTTTAATCAAGGTAGCGCTCATAGCTTCGTTCTCAGAAGTTCGGGCAACGTCAACGTTAAACAAGTGGAGCAAGCGGGTCTCCAGTACGATGGGTGACTGCGTTTGGCATTTACATTAGAGCACTACTACCACGGAGGGCACGTAAAACCGTCGGTTCCGGTTTTTGTCTCTTAACACGAATCGTTAGTCCATGTTGGATGCCTTCGGGCGGTCTGAAAACACTAACACCAGAGTTGACCACACGAAACACTTTCGTAAATCTCTCGGTTTGATGCTTATCGATAACTTGCATATAGCGGGGGATGATAGCTGCCAAGGATGATTTGGTCTACTATACCACACTGGCCAGACGGGTTGGTATAGATGTCAGGTTTTTTATCCTATTTGCCCTGTGTATTTTCCACAATGGCCTCTTACGGCAATCGCGAAATGAATGGGATAGTAACGAAAATTATGCCGTGAGACTCGTTAGTCTCATATACAAAAGTATTCCGTATTAAAATTAAAGAAATCTGCTCATATTTTTATACAATCTGCATTGTTATTAATTTATAGAAATAGGTATGAACCATGACTTTAAACTGAATACAGATCAGTTTATTAACCAATAATAGACACAGAATGAATAAAGCTAAGTATATTGGTTTGCAACGTACACAGAGCTTATCCACAGTACATGAAAAGGCAAAGCAAGATTCACAATGCATTACACCTCACATTCACGGGCTAATCAAGCCCGCTTCAAAAGTGAATGCCCTCCGAAACTTCAAAGAGCATAATATGCACTTTATGTGGTAAGCAAGTTCATTGTACCTACTGTACGGCTAATTAAGCTGGACAGGGTGAGTTAAGCCTTGCTGATATCTTGATGATCTATAATTGGGTTGTACAAGTGATTGAATGTGAGTTTTTGCTGTATGTTGAGGTTAGTTAGCAGTACCTATTCGCACTTTGCATTCAGATTCTTTAAAAGTTTGGAGCTTTTTTTTATAGTAATAGGCGGCAAATGAGCAGACGGATCGCCTAATGGTAAGCAATTACCGCCGCCCATGGACACAAGCAACACCAAAGGAGTCACAAGTGCGTTGCCGCCCCTTGGGATTGGGAAAAGAGATGGGATGAGGAGTGGGATGAGAAGTGGGATGAGGGAGAAATAATAGGGCATAGGGCCTCCGGCACTCTCACTAGCCTAACGAAACGCAACAGTTTAGGTACTGTTACTTTACGTCGATTTTCTGTGAGAGAGTAGTACTTCCCCGTTCGAGCCGGCCCATTCATGCTGAAATCAGCAAGGCTCTACTTAGCAGCTTAATTACTTTCTTCCTTTTTTATCTTCTAAGACACATTGTTGCTTCCTCTTCTTTTACTCTAAGAGTAAGGAGTGGCTTAGATATATTTATTATACCTTTGCGTCTGATAGAGAACAAGTATCAAGCATCCTTATGTCGACCGTTGATGTGGTTACGGCTGGAATTAAATAAGTTGTACGAAGGTAGGCAGAGATGGATGTTAACGTAGATTTCACATATTTCACTTAGTCACCGCTATGTCGCTCTCTTCTATTTTACTCTAGTCCCATTATCTTTCAAGTCATAATCAGCCTTTTGAGCATAGACCTCTCCTCATTTACATCACAACTATATGCAACTATTACCTTAACCACGCTGGAAAGGCGGATGGCATAGGCTTCGATGTCGAGTTTTCTATCTCTCTATTTGTAGTCCGGGACCCAGGGCCGCCAGACCTTATTTATTTTCTCAGAAACTAAATGTATAGAATAATGTAGTGTTAGTATCTGCTTTGAGTGTACATATACTTGTTAGCTTGGATCGTGGGCCAATTTTTAGGTACCTACACTTGCATCTTGGGTGTATTTTCTTTGATTATACACAGCCGTATTTATAGAATGACTAGCTGACCCGGCGAACTCCGTATCGCTTTTTTAAGGTCTTTTTCTCATTAATTTTTTTTTCAGCCATCCAACCATCCATCAGGGTTTTTTTTTTGCTGTCGGGTTGGAAAATCCTCATGGAGTCCCTTCGCCCTGGGGGGGTAGGACGAAGGGGACTGTCAGACTCTTACCGACTAAAAACCAACCCGTGCTCCTCATGTACCCATGTGTCGGAGGGTAGGGTTTCACCGAAGCATTCCTCGCTACCCCCCAACGTCAGGCGGGCCCCGAACGAAACCCCCTTGGCGGCGGGTGAAGGTGTTGAGCTCCGCCGCCAAAACACCCAGCGGCCGCAGAGGATAGGGAGGACGGCAACGCAATACCGCATCTCCTCTTCCTCTGCGGCCCGACCGCGACGCAACGATGATGCGCCCCCATTTGGTCGCGGGAGATAGGGCGCGTGGCAACGCAACACCGACACGCCTCTCCTCACAGACAGAACTGTCCCCCGCACTCGCACCTATGGACGCATCCTACGCAGGCCTCACGCAAGCCCACGTGGAGCGTCCCCTGCCGGGATCCCGCTTAGCTTCACCGTGGGAGAAAATCAAATCCACGGTTACTAAGACCCCCACCACGATAAGGTGGAGATCCCAAGGGGGGGATCCATCAGGGCTTAAGAAATTTACCAAAAAAATAAAAAAGTTAGTGTAATAAATTACGACCAATACTCAGACCTAAAGAATATACATAAGTATTAAATTTCATGCAAATCGGTCCAGCCGTTTCAAAAGAGTATTGTGACTAACACTGTGAAACGATTTTTTTTAATCCAGTTTGCACCTGTCGTGGACAACTGATCTAGTGATATGATTCAACTACTAATAAGACTATTAAAAATAGGGGTTAGTGTTAAAAGGGGGAAAATTAAGGGTTCTTTGTATTATTAATGCCACATCATAAAGGAAATAAAAAAATATGGCGAAAAGAACAAAAAAAAATGTTTGTGTTTGACCACTTATGACTTAGCGGTTTCAAAAATAGATTACGACCGACTTTTAGATCTACCAAATATACATAGGAAGCGAAATAAAATAAAGTTGAAAAAATAAATAAATTAAAATGCGTGTACTTATGTACGCGCGTGAAAAGTTATACTTCTTTGGCATCATTGAAAATATTCACTTTTTATTTTTATCAAAAGAATTTCAATCCATTTGTTAATTTATTTTTATATATATTTGTTATTTATTCAATTTCATACCTAATAATAAATATTAAAAATAAATATTTTAATTTGATGTTGGTTTTTAATTTTTATCACAATTTTTTTATTAAATTTATTTCTTTATTTTGTAGATATTATATAAACAATAATAAATATTTAACAGTAATAATTTAATAATACTTAGTATTAATTATATTAAATAACTAGAGGACGCCAGCAGCTACGCCTGCATATTTTTTAAATTTACCCGTTTTGGCCGATCCCGTGGGAATTTCGGGAAATCCCTTCTTAGTGCACCCCTACGGTCCCCAAGGAACATACATGCTAAATTTCAGCTTCCTGCGTCCAATAGTTTCGGCTGTAGCGTGTCTGTCAGTCAGTCAGTAACGCAAGGATTTTATATATTAAGATATTATGTACCTATTTTAATTTATATCAATAAATAATACATAGGGTTAACTATTAAAGTCAATTATGTTGGAGCACTTGAAAAAGTATATAAGCACAATTTTTTTCACTAATATTTATGAATAGTGAATAATATTAATCAAAATATTCAGTTTAAATCACTACTGCATATAATTTATCAGCACATTTATAATTCGCACTTGTACGAAACTAAAACACGTGTTGTGAATGTAGAAACTAAAAACTTCTCCCGTAAGAATTTTGTGTAACACATGCGCGCACATCGTAAAATTTCACTCTCTTATTTTTTTATAACGCGCCTAATGAAGTATAACTTCAAAAAAGTTGACACAGTAAAACGATGCCAAATGATAATTGGACCAATTATATTATGACGTTAAAGATATTAATTTTACTTAAAATGTCCCGTCCACCATCTTGGATTCCCAAATAGATGTCATTTTCGGGATCAGAATCCATGAAAACCCCGAAAATGATACCCATATTAATTTTATTAAATATGTCCCGTTAGCCATCCTTGATTCCCAAATAGATGTAATTTTCGGGATCAGAATCCATGAAAACCCCGATAATGATATCCATATTAGTTTTATTAAAAATGTCCCGCAATCGCCATCTTGTGAATGTAGAAACTAAAAACTTCTCCCGTGAGAATTTTGTGTCACACATGCGCGCGCATCGTAAAATGTGACTCACCATTTTTTCATAACGCGCCTAAAGAAGTATAACTTCAAAAATATATGTTTGGGTTGGCCCGTCCTTATTACTTGCTTGGGGTTTAAAAACTAAACTGCGGCCGATTCTCAGACATAAAAAATATACGTTTAAAATTTCATACAACTTGGTCTAGCCGTTTCGAAGGAGTATTGTAACTAACACTGAGAAACGATTTTTTTGACTCCGGTATACGCGTGGCGTGGATAGCAGAATTGATCTAGTGATATGAATAAATTACTAATATGGCTATTAAAAACTAGGGGTCGATGTTAAAAGGCTTAAAATTAACAGTTGTACATATTTTTAATGCCACATAATAAAAAAAAAATGTCCAAAAAAAAAAAAAATTTATTGCGTTGGCCACCCTTATGACTTGGGGGTTTGAAAAATAGATAACGACCGATTCTCAGGCCTACCAAATATACATACAAAATTTCATACAAATCGGTCCAGCCGTTTCGAAGGAGTATTTTAACTAACACTGTGACACGAGAATTTTATATATATAGATAGATAATGGAGACCTAGCATAAGAAAAATAAATTTGGTAAAACTAAACTTTAACTAACGACCGTACAAATTGGACTCCATGAGGATTTTCCAACCCGTCACCAAAAAAAAGTCTTTATAAAGTTATACTTAGACACCGCAATCAGGTTCGTATACAATCCAGATCACTTGCGCAAAACTATCAAACTGGCGCATAGTTATTTGGAGTACATTAGCGCAATAGAGACCTCAATTTGTGAGTTGGCAAACAGTTTAAAACTACTGTGCGGCCCCGTGCGGGGTTGATGTTTTAAACAGTGTTCAGAACAGCGGATGGCGTGGAGACGTATATTATTTGATGAAATATAACAAAATTGTACACGTAATCATTTTTGAATCATAACAAATTTTATCTTACAAAATTGAAATAACACAATTAATGAAATAAGTAGCACCGCAGAAAATAACATTGTCTTGTATTCCTGCAGTCAGTTACCTAGCGCGTTAACGTATACTTGTGACCAATATTTTCTGCTTTACACTAGCTACTGAGTGATTATTAATATATCTACAGGTATATTGGCTATAATTATTACTTACTCACTTCTCAATACATCATATTCAATACATCCGCCGTGTCAGAGTACCGTGGTTGTATTGATGTGGAGCTATTTTAGCTTAAAGTATGATGCTGTTATATTGTTGGCTATATAATAATAATAATTCGTTTATTATATTAGAAAACAAGTTCCACCCATATAAAATCAACGAGAATTTTGAACGCTGCAGACAATTTTGCATGCAACAGTCAGAAAATTAAATATAAAGCCGCGGAGGCGTCTCTATGGAGTTCCAAGTCGGGATGTTCGTACTACTTTTATGTAGTGACTATTTAGTGTTTAATTTCAGTGTATTAAATTACCAACAAACCGTTGTCGACTTTTGCTTGTATTATATATTCTTACACAAATAACTTTCCTGTCAGCGGTAGTAATATTGAAACTAATTACTTTTGTTGTCTATTATTAGACATTAAATTTTGTTATATACATAACTAGAGGACGCCAGCAGCTACGCCTGCATTTTTTTTAATTTGCCCGTCTTGGCCAATTCCGTGGAAATTTCGGGAAATCCCTTCTTAGTGCACCCCTACGGCCCCCAAGGAACATACATGCCGAATTTCAGCTTCCTGTGCCCAATAGTTTCGGCTGTAGCTTGTCTGTCAGTCAGTCAGTAACGCAAGGATTTTATATATTAAGATATTGTAATTTATTGATAACTTAACGGTACAGGAAAATATCGTGAGCAAGAGTGCGTACCTTAGCATTCTCCACAACGTTCTCGAAAGTAAAGTCTGCCAACCGTAAAGGGCCCGCGTAGTGGACTATGATTTTACCCTTCTCAAAGAGAAGTGAGGCCTTACCCAGCAGTGAAAAATGTATGTACAGACATAAAGACATATTTATTTCTGCATTTTGGTTGTTTACAACACTTATACATGTCAAAACCCTATTCTAGATGATGCCGGCTTTTCCTAGTTAAATGACTTCTTGAGAAGAAAGGCCGAAACAAACTCAGAGTCATTGCTTTTTTTGTCACTTCAATTTCTTTAGTCTTTTCTTCATCTTTTAAATTCCAGACAAAAAAAGGGTTTTGTATGCAAGTACAATTCAGGAAATCATCTGACGCTTTTGACTGACTCGGCCCACTGATGGCCCGCATTCAACAGCAATCGTACTGCTCAACCTTGATTGACGGAGCCAGCACGATCTGTATCACTATGCCTCCACGCCATCAGAAGGTGAAATGCATAAGCATGTCAGCCTAAGCCATCACACAGGTTGCCACAACTATTTGTTTATATGTTTAATAATGTCCACATCGTACTCACAACTTTACATGGTAATAGGTACATAGTAAAATACATGTTGCAAACAATATGTAAAAATAATAAAAATTTAAACAATAAAATGTCATATATTTAAAATGTCAGAAAATATTATTGAATGTCAATTTAGGAATAATAATATATTACTTAAGTAATTTTAAATGTCAAAAGAAAATAAATAAAATAACAAAGTCAAATCAAACAATGTCAAAACAAAATAAATAAAATTACAAATGTCAAATTAAAAATGTCAAAATGTAAAAATATAAGTATTACAAATGTAAATAAAAATATCATGTCACTAATTTCAAAATGTCAAAATTCATAATTTTTAAACTCAATTCCAGGCATTTTTGTCTGCTAAATAATCTTTTACTGTGTAATAACCTTTTGAACACAAGCTCTGTTTAATAAATACTTTTAATTTATTAATACTTAGTTCCTGAATATTGCCTGGGATTTTGTTGTAAAAACTTATGCTTTGACACTTGTATGAGTTACTTATTTTTTATAGTCTAGTTGAAGGTAGAACAAGTTTGTTTTTATTTCGTGTGTTTAATTTATGAATGTCGCTGAATTTAGAAAACATATTTATATTTTTCCTGACATATAGCAAGTTCTCATAAATGTATTGAGATGCGACAGTAATTACCTTAATTTCTTTAATTTTGTCCCTCAGTGAATGCCTTGAACCAAGACTGTAGATCGCACGAATAGGCCGCTTCTGCAGTACAAACACAGTTTGAATGTCAGCTGCGTTGCCCCATAATAAAATGCCATATGACATTATGCTGTAGAAATAACTAAAATATACTAATCTGGCCGTATCTTTATCAGTTAACTGACGAATTTTATAAACCACGTACGCTGCAGAGCTAAGTCTATTCGACAACTGACCTATACATATAGGTATAGGTATACAGTGGGCCCCACTGTAGCTTAGAATCTAAGGTTATGCCTAAGAATACGGTGTTATCTATAAGATCCAACTCTTCTCCATTCAAACATATGTTAGGTTTAACTTGTTTTACATTCGGTCTTGAAAATCGTATACATTTTGTTTTTCTTTCATTTAACAAATTGTTAGCAGTAAACCATTGAACTACTTTAGAGAGAGCGTTATTTACATCGTCATTATTTTATTGTTTTTGTCTAAGTTTAAAAATAAGTGATGTATCATCAGCAAATAAGACTATCTCTTTATTATTTTGCATAATGTATGGCAAATCATTAATATATACAAGGAAAAGGAATGGACCAAGAATTGAACCTTGCGACACTCCCATTGTGACCACTGAACCCATAGAAATTTTTCCATTTACCTCAACTCTCTGTGTAAGAACACTGCTTTGGATCTCCTAACTCAAATATGATGTTAGGAGATCCAAAGCAGTGTTCTTAACTCCATAGTAATGTAATTTCCTGATCAATGTTTCATGAAAACGCAATCAAAAGCCTTAGATAAGTCACAAAAGACTCCCAGAGCATCATGCGACTCCTCCCAGGCATCAAAAATACTGTCTAAAAGCTCAACTCCAGCATCGGTAGTTGAGCGACCCCTAGTAAAACCAAATTGTTTTTCATGTAACAGCTTATTGTTATTAAAATGAATTTAAAGCTGACCAAGAATTAATTTTTCAAAAATTTTTCTAAATGTGGGTAGCACAGATATTGGCCTATAATTTGTGGGGTCAGATGTGCTACCTGATTCAAATAACGGAATTACTTTACTACTTTTCATTTGATCAGGAAACACACCACAGTCAATGCATCTATTGAAAATCATTGCCAGTTCAGGTGCTACTGTGTTGATTATGGATTTCGTAATCACAACAGAATTACCCCAAATATCACTAGTCTTCTTCAAATTAAGGGTATTAAAAGTTTTTACAATATCTCTGTCAGTGACATAACTAAAACTAAATGCAATGTTACACCTATTGACATTTTGTTTCAATAGAGAAATTCGGCGTCATTAGGGGACGAGTTAAGGAATTTAGTGGTTGAGACTGAAATGTCTGTGAAGAAATTTTCAAATGCTGTGGCAGCCTCAAAATCTGATTTTAATATCTTTTTATTTAATTGAAAACTGTAATAAACAGGGCTGGTAATAATGATGTTTACTTTCTAATTGATATGGATTTGCAGAATATGCATACCACCAATAAATGTGTATCTCTACTTTAAAAGGCGTATTATAGACATACAGACGGTGCTAGATACAAATATGTAATACTTTTCTAATGCGAAATTACAGCTTATAACAACTCGTTAATATTCATTTCCGACCAAACCTTTTCCCAATAGACGCATGCTGTAATTACCATTCCACACTTTTATTTTTGAAAGCAAACAGGTGACATACTGACCGAAAAGCCGGCCGTATTCGGAAAATCCGTAGTACCTTGAACGGTACCCCAGGGAAGCATGGCATGGTTTTATCCTTTGTTGACAACACAATTAAAAATTAAATGGAAAAAGCTATTTCACATTTTCCCAACAGAACAGTAAGTGCGGTGGCTCAGTTTTTGAGTAATCAAACGATCTCGCTAAACAGCTTTGGTGCAGCGCTGTGGTGCAGCGTGATATGGTACTAATAGAGTCAGCATTGTCACAAGAAACACCTAGAGTAAGCTACGCTTGCGAGGTCTTTCTTGGATGGGTGACCTTTTTTGTGGTTTTTACTTCAAAGCACTAAAGTACTTAAGAAGGCACGTTAAATAAGAGGTGTTGTTTCTTTATGGGTAAGCTTAGTACGATTTGTGATTCACGACTCATGGTCTTTTCGATTCGATCGGCGATCGTTACGCTGATTGGTCAGTTTTAAGGATATATCGTTATAGAACTAGAAGCGAGAATATCTATACGTCGAACGCTGAAACTATGAAAAGAACTATGAAACGAGGGAAGAACTAAGAAGTCATACTTAGCATAATAAAGGACCTGATTGACAGACTGACGGACTAAAAACTGATCGTATAAGGGTACCAATATTTTTGTAGGTACGTAACGCTAAAAGCCAGCTCTAAGGTCTGTTATAATAATAGATGGAAAGTTAAATGGAAATAACGGTATTTTTCCTTTTTAGCTACGGAACCCTTAAAGCCTAAGGTCCATAGATGGAAATAACAGTAATAAAACATAGTCTATTAAATATTTTAATGTCCTTGTTGATCAACCCAGCCCAACAGGGTCCATAATTGTATCTAGCTTAATAATTTATGTACCTACCACCTGTAACCACATTATGGAAAAGCAATAAAGTATTGAAATATTGAGAAAAAGAGCACGTTTTTGTGTTAGATAGTTAACCTGTGGTTAGCCATTTGTCATTTAGGACTAAGTGAACATTGGGAAGGTATTTTGTGAGTTTGCACGTCATACCATATTATATGGAGTAGCTATACCATCCTGAGGACGGACGGAGCGGCAGATGTGAAATACTAAGTGCTAATACGTTATATCATTATGCAGATGTCGAATGAGGGCAACTCGTCATAAGACCCTATACCAATTAGGTAATAATAATTTAGGTCCCACGTAATAGGGGGCGAGCCTATTGCCGTTACCGGGCACATCACCAGACTCCGGGCTGCTACTGAGTATTCGGATCAACCCAGTAACACTTTTGCCCGCCCCGGGAATCGAACCCGGGACTTCCGACCAGCTATCGCATACGCTATCCACTGGCGGTACGATGTTCGCCGGGTCAGCTAATTTTAAATAACGTGCAAAATCAATCAACAAAACAACAACTATTATGAGATAATTGATTCTAGAGTATATTTTTAAATGAAAATAATGTTGAAAATAGTTTGACGTTGAAACATACTCTCCACTGCGCTTCCCTATAATTTTGTATACGTATATAGTAGTATTATCCTTACTCTCGTATTCATACAATCATTCTGTATCCCTTATGACCTTGTGTAAGGTGTTTACGTCTAAATTATATGTTAATGTTCACCCTCACCGCATGACAAGGATAGTTCGTCAGTACTCTAAATTCGGAAACTAACGGCCTAGTTCAGGGATCCGCGCTTGAAGTGAGTCAAATTATTTTACTAATTTCATGTGAAGTGAGTTGTTAGGCATAACGGGCGTACTGTTGATGAACTGTAGCTGTACGTACTTGGTAGTTTCCGACGTATCAAACAGTGTACATGTTCGTCCTAAATTACTACCTATTCATAAAGTTTATATAATATAGCTTGAAGTAGGTGTACTATATATTGTCTAGAGCATGCATGAGGAATCTGATGGAAGTGAATGAAGCAAGAGAGATATGTCAAGATCGTTGTGGCGTTCCGTAGTGTCTGCCTACCCCTCCGGGAAAAAGGCGTGAGTCTATGTATGTATGTATGTATGTCTAAACGTGCTGATAAACTTGAGCTTTCACTTGTAAGAATTCACAAGAATTCTCATTCTTGTGAATTCTTGTGAATATTCTGGAGAGCACTCTAGCGAAAGGACAGTAAATTTCCTGTGAGCTTTTTGTCGATTAGAGCTTTCGCTAGAAAAGTTATGAAAATGTTCGTTGCGATGTTTTGTTCTCCTAAATGTTTATCGTCATCATCATCAGCCCTGTATATTAACTGTCCCACTGCTGGACACGGGAATCGGTTTACTATGAGAAGGCTAAGGGCATGGTCAACCACATTGACAAAATGCGAATTGCCAGACTTCATCACGTTTCGAGAACATTATGGAGAACTCTCAGATATGTAGGTTTCCTCATGATGTTTTCCTTCAACGTTCAGCAAGCGGTAAATAATAACTTAATACTTATATAACCTCAAAAAGTTATTGGTGCGCGTCGTGGATTTAAACTCAAAATATTCGTTGTTCAGTTGTGCTACGTTTCTAGCACTAAATGCTCGATATTTATGGTAACAATAAATTTAGAATAAGAATCCTTGAGCTATGTCAGAGGCTCGCAGGCGGTCTAAAAACTCCGACAACAGAGTTGATCACACACTTACACAAAAAAGAAAGAAAATAAGACTGGCAAAGCTTTCATACTAACTGCACCAACACGAATGGAGTCAGTGGCTCAAGCGATCACTACACCGATTAATACTGTGCCGCGCGAGTGTCGTGGGTTCGATTGCCACATGAAACAACACTTTGTGAAATTCATAGATTATTGTTGCACGTTTAGGTGCTTCTTGTGTCCAGTTTCAAATGATTTGAAGTCCCTCGCGACACAGGATTTATGCCTAAGCGGCAGTTATCTATCAGAATTTTATTATTACAAATATCGGCACCAGATAACGATTTGTTCCCTTGATGTCGAGTCTCGCCACGTCGAGTAGCCGCTACGTCTACTCCGAAAAAAACACGCATTTATTCCCGCCTCGTCGAGTCGTTTAAAAAGTCTATTTTATTACCGCTACGTCTACTTAACCGTTAAATTACTACCACAAAAAAATTTAGCCTAGTGCCTCCACGTCGAATGTATGGAATGGTACAGTCAATGAAACAAGTGATTTCAAATCATGTAATCTTTATTTAAAATAAACAATTTTATTACTGTTAATAATGAGAATAAATAGATACGATTCATATATAATGTACGTATATTAAACCTAAAACTGCGGTTTCAACCGCAGAAACAGTTTCTGCACTTTAGTGAGTTAGTATATTTAAAATTAAACCCTTAATACCTAAAAATCAGGGCATATACATATAACAGTCATCGAGTAAGTGATATCAATAGAGTAACAGTTAAAACTTATTATGGTTTAGTTATCAACTACTAGATCTGTTGTCACTATGTTAACATCTGTCAAATTTTATGATATTACGTCGCCAGAAAGAGATATTATTATACTCGTAATTTTTTTTGTCTCTCTCTTACGTCTTGTATGCAAGAAGGCGTCGTCATTCGAATCGAATGACGAAGCCTTTCGACGATTCGATAGAAGTGAACGGACGCGTGATCATGAGTGATGTCTGTGTTGTGAAAGTTTCAAATAAAGAAAAGACAAGGTAAGTTAATTTGATAATTTTGTACTTAAAATTATTTAGAAAACTAGTTTCATTGTAATATGTTTAGTAAGCTAGTAGTTTGTTTTGCAGTTAAAACCATTTACATAATCTTGAAATGCACCAATGTTTAGACATGACATGAAGACATTTGGTGACAAATGGCCAAATATAATATGCTATTTGCAAATCCTTAAAATACCCCTACCTAGTTCCATGGTATACTTCAAGATAACTTTGTTGTAAAGGACAATGGCAGAATTTGGTCTGGGTTTGTTGTGGCGACCTTAAACTTCATATGAACAAAACAAATTGTTTTTTTTTTCTACGATTTTTAATATTTTCACTTTGTCTCGTTAAAGCTGGAGTATTTTATGATGATAAAAAGCATTCCAATTGATTACGAATACTTTTTTATTTGATTGTTGCCATAGACAATGGTGTGACAGGAATAGACGTGAGTGCTATATCCGTATCGATTATTAAATAAGTAATCGATACGATCGACCTTTATAGAGTTGGTTTGGTTTAAAATGCAGTTATTAAATATTTAATCAACATTATATCAATAAACTAATATTTTTGAAGCAAAACAACGTTTAAATCAAATAAAAACATCACAGCATCATTTTAAAGTTGTATCGATTTCACATAAAATCGATATAAAATGTGCAGCTCTGCTTTTGTCTTTGGCTGTGACAGTTAGATGCTACAAAATACTTCCGCGTTTTGATGTCAATCTGACATATGTCATTTGGTAATTCAAACTTACCTACCTACATTGTTTAACTTTCATACTATAACTTTCATTGTACCCACATTATTCATTCTTAACTAAAACTTCAAACACCAATATCTTCTTTTTCCACCTTTCCTGAGTGAAAATAGAATCATTTGTAGACTCTGTTACTTACGCCAAATTTTTTGATATATTTTTCATTACTGTTCGCTGCAATTTAATTTCAGACATTTTGATGTATGGAGATCTGCCATTGTCCTTTATACAAACTATGTAAGTATGTACTTAATTGTTCCGATAGATTGTAGATAACACGCGTTATTTGTCAAATCAAAATGGCCGACTTTCGACCGTTTCATTAGATAGATAAGTTAAAAATTATTAATTTATTGCTGCTAGGAAATGAAGGTGTCAAATAGTTTTAAACACCATTTATCTACAAACTAATTGAAGAAATCTATTTCAGCAATGGATTTCGTTAGAATATCAGAAATCTTAAGAGGGATTAATAATGAAAATATTATGGTCGATGAAGAATACGCTGTTCAAAGAAATTCAAGTGAGTTTTGATGAAAGCAATATCAAATTGTTATTACAATAATTATTTACATTATGTTAAATAAGTGTAGTTATATTATGTTCTATCTTCACTAGAATCAAAACGACAAATCATGCCGAAGGGTGGCATAGTCGCCTTAATACAAAAAATATGAAACGTCCAAACCTTTGTCTTTTAATAAGTGTTTTAAAAGAAGAATCAAGCAATAGTGATTTAAAACTTGAACAAAATAGAATAGGAAGAATAAACAGTCCAAAAAGAAAAACATATTTCACATATGAACAAAAAATCACAAAAGTTGTTGATAATTACTTGAAAGACAAAATTGATACTCATATATGCTTATCAAGACTGGGAAACATCAAAATATTAAACTAAAATGATATCAAGCTGAGCTGAAATTAATAATTGAAAAGTATTATGTTATTTTTTTTAGATTTTAAGTGAGGAATGAATGTACATATAAAATCTAAACGTATTTTTATTAGTAATAGCCTATTTTATTTAGCACATAAGAAACTGTGATTATAAATAACAATAGGTACAGAAGTACCTTTATATAACTAATTATAATAATTCTCTAAAGGGAACTTCGTCGTATACTTATCCGCTTGACCGCGCACAAGTGACTATTCTCGCATTTTCGAAGTGCCGTAGACCGCGCACAAGTGACTATTTTCCCTTTTTGGTTACAGCGCTATACTCGGTCTGAATTTACTGTTTCTTTCTATAACGTAATGTTTTAAATTATTTTTCTCTGTTCTATTCAAATCATTGAACATTTCTTCATGCTAGAAATACGAAGCGAGTCTTAAAATCGTTAAACCGGAACGAAAAAATAATGTCAAATGCCACTCTTTGTTTCGCGCGCTCCGTGATTACGTGCTTATCGTATGCGTGTAATTAAATATTTTTATACTATGATACATGTTTTTTTTATTTAATTCGGTGTAGGTAGAATCCTTCTACAGTTACAACTCATAAAATATGTATGTCATTGATTTACTTTTTAAAATAATCCTGTTTAAAATACACAAAGTGTTTTTTTCAACGATAGTCAATGTTCGCTGCTAAGTATAATAAATTAGAAAGTAAATATCAACAAACAATTAATACGACTTGAAAGAGTCATTTATAAGGTTGAAGAAAAACATCACTTCAGTTCACTCATGTTACCGACTTATCAACAATAAATGTTTATGTTAGCGCGCCCATCTGGCGAGCGCCGGCGCGACATTTTGTTTAGAACGTGAGCGATCAAGTGAATTCGGCGAATTGGCGCTAGCGGTCAAGCGGTTAAAACTGATCTGTGATTTACTGTGCTAAAATTAAAATAATTCATGTATTGTTTTTTATATTTTATAAGTTACTGCCATGATTGACAAAATAAATAGAAATATTATGATTGGAATCACTTGTTTCATTGACTGTACCTTTCCATGCATTCGACGTGGAGGCACTAGGCAAATTTTTTTTATTGACATAGTGGCAATAAAATAGACTTTATAAACGACTCGACGAGGCGGGAATAAATGCTACTCGACGTGGTGAGACTCGACATCAAGGGAACAAATCCAGATAACTTAGCCATGGACGGAAATAAGAGCTCAAACAAAATCTACGAAACTCATAAGATAGTATAACCACATTAGTAAGTAGGTATTAACTGACATTTCTTTTTGTTGATTCAGCCATAAAATTATTAGTAATGTCTTCTTTTTAAATTTAGCTCGAACGTCGACAATTCATACTAAGTAAGCCTTATGCCAACACACGTAGCGAAGGCTTTTGATCGATAGCAATTGGATCACACCCACCACAGTATTACATTTGTAAGTGGAAATATAGGAGCTTCTATAGAAAAAGCTTATTTTCATGAAGCTACAATTGAATGCTTAGAATGGACAAAAATATTCTGCAGTTATATTAACGGCGAGCACCACTGAATTTTCAAAGTTATCAGCGTACTATATTGTTGTTCATTTTATTATTGCTTGCCTCGAGCCTCGGAGAGAACGTTAAGCTGTCGGTCGCTGCAGGCATGAAGATCATTGATAGTCGTTACAGGGTCTTGTCTGCTGTATGAACGATAAAAACGCAAAAAGGACCAAACGGGTTTTGTACGTTTTTTACCAATGGATGTTGTTATACTTGAGGATGGTGTTTAATTTATAGCCACGTGCGAAATCTTGTTGGTTATAAACTAACTCAAAACAAACAATCATACACACAAACATAATATATATACTGTTGACTCTTGTAAACAGAGAAAAGAAGCAGAGAGGTATCTGCAGAGGAATTCTGAAACTCCCTGTAACCTCACTCACTCTAATCTACATTGATGTTCTAACAAAAAGTAACAACTTACCTGATGAGAAAACGGTTTACATTTTGAATTCATTTCACTTTGAAAAAGTAACTTACATTCGTCATATTCTGTATCCTACTTATAATATAGACTTAGTCCAATGTCCACATTTAACGATATATACTCGTCTATATGTACGTATTATTTATCTTTCATATATCAATAATAATTTTAATGCCCTTTGGAATATCAATCATCCATCCCAAAATATCCTCGCACTGGACCAATAGTAGGCTATTTTTGTGAAGCGTGGGCAGCTGTTGAGCTATGTTTAAGTTCGTAGTTCGTTTGATTAATCGTTAGCCTAACTGTCAACATCATTCATTCATCACACACAATCATTAATAAACATTGAACCTGATTAACCTTTTAACTCTAGGCTACTTAATTGTGTATAACTAAATGGTAGTTTATTATTTATTTACAAAATGAATATGGCCATGGCTCCATTATCGGCGGTTTAATCTTTGGTGACATTGAAAGTGTAATTTGTCGCCTGCTAAATGGCCAAGAAAAACATCGTGAGGACAAGTTCATGTCTAAGAGTCCTCCATAGACTTCTCGATAGACCTAATGAGTCTAACAGCCCGCACTTGGCCAGCGTGGCAGACTATGACTTTAACCTTCTCATAGTGAAAAGGGGCCCCTTCTCAGTAGTGAGACAGTTGATATAAAGACATAAAGACATATTTATTTCTGCATTTTGGTTGTTTACAACACTTATACAAGTCAAAACCCTATTCTAGATGATGCCGGCTTTTCCTAGCTAAATGACTTCTTGAGAAGAAAGGCCGAAACAAACTCAGAGGCATTGTTTTTTTGTCACTTCAATTTCTTTAGTCTTTTCTTGATCTTTTAAAGTCCAGACAAAAAAAAGGGTTTAGTATGCAAGTACAGTGCAGGATATTGACTGACTCGGCCCACTGATGGCCCGCATTCAACAGCAATCGTATGGCTCAACCTTAATTGAGGGAGCCAGCACGATCTGTATCACTATATAAAGGGATGATAATGTAATTTTTAATGTGTAATTGATATAGACTTGACAGCTACCAAATACCAAATACCAGCTATAGGGTACAAAGTAACTATAGATACACATATCTATAGTTACTTTGCACCCTCTACAGTTTCTGAAATCTTTAGAATAATCAGGAGTGCCTTCACACCACTTGAGACTGGAAGTAGATTTGTGTTACCCCGAATTTAACGCGTGCGGAGCGGCGGGCAAAAGCTAGTATACATATATATTTTAAGGATACGTTAAAAGATACTGATACAAATATGTACAACACTTTTCTATTGCAAAATACTTATGCTTACAACACCTCGTTAAAATTCATTTCCGACCAAACCTTTTCCCAATAGACGCATGTGGTAATTACCATTCCACAGTTTTATTTTTGAAAGCAAACTGGTGACATACTGACCGAAAAGCCGGCCGTATTCGGAAAATCCGTAGTACCTTGTACGGTACCCCAGGGAAGCATGGGATGGTTTTATCCTTTGTTGAGAACACGATTCAAAATTAAATGGAAAAAGCTATTTCACATTTTCCCAACAGAACAGTAAGTGCGGTGGCTCAGTTATTTGAGTTATCAAACGATCTTGCTAAATAGCTTTGGTGCAGCGTGATATGGTACTGATGGAGTCAGCATTGCCACAAGAAACACCTAAAGTAAGCTACGCTCGCGAGGTCGTTTCTTGGATGGGTGACCTTTTTTGTGGTTTTTACACCAAAAGCACTAATGTACTTAGAAGGCACTTTAAAGTTTAAATAAGAGGTGTTGTTTCTTTATGGGTAAGCTTAGTACGATTCGTGATTCACGACTCATGGTCTTATCGATTCGATCGGCGATCGTTACGCTGATTGGTCAGTTTTAAGGAAATATCGTTGTAGAACTAGAAGCGAGAATATCTATACGTCGAACGCTGTTTGAAACAAGAGGAGAACTAAGAAGTCATTCTGAGCATAATAAAGGACCTGATATACAGACAGACGGACCAAAAACTGATCGTATAAGGGTACCAATATTATTGTAGGTACGTAACGCTAAAAGCCAGCTCTAAGGTCTGTAATAATAATTTTATTTTTATTTTATAGACTCACGCCTGTATCCCCGAAGGGGTAGGCAAATAAACTCATTTGTATTTGAAGTGTAATATTACACCCACATTTGGCCATGAATTTTTAGACTGCCTCGTTGGTCTTGCAGCATAAATGTGCGCGATTCCCGGGTCGGGCAAAGTGTCATTAGGTTTTTCCGTTAGGAAATTTTCAGTAGCAGCACGGAGTCTGGTAATGTGCCCGGTACGGCAATAAGCTCGCCCCCTATTACGTGGGACCTAAAAATTTATGGCAAAATGTGGGTGTAATATTACACTTCTGTAATAATAATAGATGGAAAGTTAAATGGAAATAACGGTATCTTTCCTTTTTAGCTACGGAACCCTTAAAGCCTAAGGTCTATAGATGGAAATAACAGTAATAAAATGTAGTCCATTAAATATTTTAATGCCCTTGTTGATCAACCCTGTAAATTGAAACAGCTATGCTTATGGCCTTTATTTTATGACTTGACCGTAATATAAAACATATTGCCCATATACAGGATTTAGTAGTCCATAAAACTTTTAAACTAGTTTGGACTGCTGCTGAATGGAGTGAAACCAAATATACCACCAGTGAAGTTCATAACATCATAATAAATACGTTCTTTTGAGAATAGTACAACACATTCCTCTCTCCTGTTTTAAGACCTGTTTATTAATTTTGAAATGCAATCTATTGAATGTTATTTATGTACAAATTATTTTATTATAAACTATGCTGTGCCCAACAGGGTCCATAATTGTATTTAACTTAAGAATTTATGTACATACCACCTGTAACCACATTATGGAAAAGCAATAAAGTATTGCTTTTCCATAATGCGAAATGTGGGTGTAATATTACACCTCTGCCTACCCCTTCGGGGATACAGGCGTGAGTCTATAAATAAATAAATAAAGTATTGAAGTATTGAGAAAAAGAGCATGTTTTTGTCTTAGATAGTTAACCTATTGCTAGCCATTTGTCGTTTAGGACTAAGTGAATATTAGGAAGTTATTTTTGTGAGTTTGTACGTCATACCATGTCATATGGAGTAGCTATACCATCCTGAGGACGGACGGAGCGGCAGATAAGAAATACAAAGTATTAACACGTTATATCATTATGTAGATGTCGAATGAGGGCAACTCGTCAAAAGACCCTATACCAATTAGGTAATAATAATTTAGGTCCCACGTAATAGGGGGCGAGCCTATTGCCGTTCCCGGGCCCATCACCAGGCTCCGGGCTGCTACTGAGTATTCGGACAAACTCAGTAAAACTTTTGCCCGCCCCGGGAATCGAACCCGGAACCTCCGACCAGCAGTCGCATACGCTATCCACTGGCGGTACGATGTTCGCCGGGTCAGCTAATTTTAAATAACTTCCAAAATCAATTAACAAAACAACAACTATTATGAGATAATTGATTCAAGAGTAGGTATATTTTTTAATGAAAATAATGTTGAAAATAGTTTGTCGTTGAAACATACTCTCCACTGCCCTTTCCTATAATTTAAATATACATAATCTACTATTATGTATACAAAATTAAATGAAAGCGCAGAGTAAGGATAATACTACTATTATCCTTACTCTCGCATTCATACAATCATTCTGTATCCCTTAGTACCGCCTGACCTTGTGTAAGGTGTTTACGTCTAAATTATATGTTAATGTTCATCCTTACCGCATGACAAGGATAGTTCACCAGTACTCTAAATTCTCAAACTAACGGCCTAGTCCCAGGATCCGGGTTTGAAGTGAGTCAAATTATTTTACTAATTACATGTGAAGTGAGTTGTTAGGCGTAACGGGCGTGCTGTTAATGAACTGTAGCTGTACGTACTTGGTAGTTTCCGACGTATCAAACAGTGTACTTGTTCGTCCTAAATTACTACCTATTCATAAAGTTTATATAATATAGCTTGAAGTAGGTGTACTATATATTGTCTAGAGCATGCATGAGGAATCTGATGGAAGTGAATGAAGCAAGAGAGATATGTCAGGATCGTTGTAAATGGCGTTCCGTAGTCTCTGACCACCCCTCCGGGAAAAAGGCGTGAGTCTATGTATGAGTACGTCTGATAAACTTGAGCTTTCACTTGTAATGAGAATTCTTAAGAATATTCTGGAGAGCACTGTAGCGACAGGACAGTAAATTTCCTATGAGCTTTTTGTCGATTAGAGCTTTCGCTAGAAAAGTTATGAAAATGTTCGTAGCGATGTTTCGTTCTCCTAAATGTTTATCGTCATCATCATCAGTCCTGTATATTAACTGTCCTACTGCTGAACATGGGCCTCTTTTTACTACGAGAAGGGTAATGCCATGGTCAACCACATTGAGAAAATGCGGATTGCCACATATCTTTCGAGAACATTATGGAGAACTCTCAGATATGTAGGTTTCCTCATGATGTTTTCCTTCAACGTTCAGCAAGCGGTTCAAAAAGTTATTGGTGCGCGTCGTGGATTTAAACTCAAAATATTCATTGTTCAGTTGTGCTACGTTTCTTGTACTAAATGCTCAATATTTATAGTAACAATAACTTCAGAATAAGAATCGTTGAGCTATGTCAGAGGTCCTCAGGCGGTCTAAAAACTCCGACAACAGAGTTGATCACACACTTACACACGAAAACGAAACAAAAGACTGGCAAAGCTTTCATACTAACTGCACCAATAGAGTTAGCCTCAAGCGATCACTACACCAATTAATATTGTGCCGCGCGAGTGTCGTAGGTTCGATTCCCACATGGGTGCTTCGGTTGTTTGGTATAACAACGTTTTGTCGAAAATCACTGCGGCTAATTTTAGTTACAATAAAGTCATTTCGTATAATTATTCATTAAGACCAGACCGAATAATTAATTGGCAAGCATATTTATTTCTTTGAAATAATGTAATTTGACCGTATTTTCAAATGCACTACTTTTTTTAAAACTAATGTTTCACTAGACTTATAATGATTTAGTCGAACGTAGAATTCGGTTCTGGCACTCACCGGCCGCTGCCGCGGCACGCTCGCTTCGCACGCTCGGCTCGTGCGTTGTGGTCGCAGTTCTAACCTAACCTAACCAGCCATTGTTTCAGTTGATCTTACACATATTAAATGATTTCGTGCTTAAACATGTTGTACCACCGGAACATTACATCAAATGAACATTATACCTTTTGATCAGTAGCGCAAATGTTGTTATCGCAAATAAATATTCGATGAAATGAAAGTGGGTGTAGTGGGGCGCCAATCACCTGTGTAGTTAAGTCGACCGAAAGGTAACTCACTAAATAAGCGGCGGCCCATAATCTCTCACCGGTGGCTCCAAGTAGCTGTAACGCATGCAGCGGCCACACCCCGGTTAACCACGTCGACTCGTGGGCTAGACCCGGTGAAGGGGACCGGCTGCTCCGGCACCGGTTTTTGCGGATACCTCCCGCTTTATGCGTAGAGTCTGTACCGGCGAAGATGGCACACCAACGCAGATATGCAACCGGTGGTGGCGGATTCGGCGGGGCAGCGAAGTCTTGTGGAAGGCTTGGAGCGACGACAGAGGTTAAAAATGCTCGTCGGTCATTCACTGCATCCAAACCCTTCCACTGGGTATAGAAGGGGAAGGACGAGAGAATGCGTCTGTGCTGGCGCAACCACTTACGCACTTAAATATGTCACGCGCAACTGACTGCTTCTGATTACCGGACACTGATTAAGACCTACGGCGATGGGCTGAGGTAGAGAGGTTGGGTTGTGGTGCAGACCCGGCTTTGTCTGAGGCCTGCACGTATGGCGGCCTAAGGAGAGTGGTCGTTTCTGCACTGCTATTAGGACAACAGTGTGGATTGGGCAGCACCTTAGGTGACGAAGCAGCCCTATTTAGGGAGGCACTGCTTCCCCTGCTCAGCCGGGGAGGGGGCTAGAAAAGGTGCTCTAAAAAATGCTTGTCCCTACGCATTGGGGAAGTAGCAACCGCGGCTGCTTGAGCACCCCACTACTCGCGATCGACGTCACAAAAATAATAAAATTCAAACATCAGTCATGACATTCGGCGCATGGAACGTGCGCACATTAATGGACAACGACAGAAACCTTTGTCCGGAGCGTAAAACTGCTGTCGTAGCACGCGAACTTGGTCGCTACAATATAGATGTAGCTGCGTTAAGCGAAACACGTCTAGCTGACCAACGCAAGCTCAAGGAAATTGGCGGTGGCTATACATTCTTCTGGAAAGGACGTCCCCAGACTGAACGAAGGATAGCTGGAGTAGGGTTTGCCATTAAATCCACTATCGCAAATAAGCTAGCCGAATATCCGCAATACATCTCGGACCGTATTATTACATTGCGCCTTCACCTTCGAAACAACAACTTCTTGAATGTGATAAGCGTATATGCACCAACCATGAGTAACGAGGACAGTGTCAAAGATCAATTTTACGAATAGCTCTGTCAATGCCTTAGCAATATACGTCCGAACGAACAAATATTATTGCTAGGCGATTTTAACGCAAGGGTTGGCAGGGATGCTGAGTCGTGGCCGGGCGTGATTGGCAGTAATGGTGTGGGCAATATGAATAGTAACGGAGAGTTACTGCTTTCACTCTGTGCCCAATTTGACCTCACCATTACTAACACTCTGTTTAGGCTTCGCAACAAATTCAAAACTACCTGGATGCATCCGCGTTCCAAACACTGGCACCTCCTCGATTACGCTATAACCCGACGAAGAGACATCTCCCAGGTGTACATCACCCGCGTCATGCGCGGTGCACATTGCTGGACAGACCACAGACTTCTGATCACTAAATTGAGACTCCGCCTACGTGTACCACGCAGACCCTGCAGGGCAAAACCAACATCCCTCAATTTAGATCGATTGAATTGTGCCGAACTTCAAGAAGACTACCAAAAAAGGCTGACAGAAACGCTAGATGCTTTTGATGCCCAGCGAGGTGACCTAAAATCGGTCTGGCAACGGATCTCATCCTCTGTAATGACAGTGGCTACAGAAGTCATAGGAATTAAGAAGCGTGTCAACGAGGATTGGTTTGATCAGAACGAAAGGACCCTAACTGAGGTATTCGAACAGCATCGTGTACTCATAAAGCGAACGTAATCATAATCTTATACAAGAAGTTCAAAAAAGTGGTGCTTCCTTAAGAAGACTAACCAGGGAGATGAAAGATAGATGGTGGCTTGAAAGGGCGGCAAAGATACAGTGGCTCGCAGACACACACCAATTAGGAGCTTTTTATGAAGAAATGCGTAAGTTAATTGGCGTTTCTGTAAAAAATATCATACCACTAAGATCCCTAGATGGCTTTCAAAAACTCACTGCGAAGCAGGATATTCTAGATCGTTGGGCAGAGCACTTCAACAATCTTCTTAATGTAGATCGGTTAGCAGATCTTGAGCATATTCGGCGTATTCAACCTCTGCCGCCGCATGATTCACTTGCTGAGCCACTGAGACTAGCTGAAGTAGTTCGAGCCATCAAAGAACAGAAAAATAAAAAAGCAGTTGGAATCGACAACATCGCCGGGGAACTGCTTAAATACGGAGGGGAACAGCTTCATACTTACATCTGGCAAATTTTCGATCGCATTTGGAACGAGGAAACGATACCACCTGAATTTAAAATATCTCGTATACAGACCCTTTATAAAAACAAGGGCGACCGTTCTGACTGCAACAGGGGTATATCGCTCCTCTCTGTACCTGGGAAGATATTCGCCAGAGTTCTTCTCAACCGTCTTTTACCGGTGTCTGAAAACATATTGCCAGAAACTCAATTTGGGTTTCGTCCTGATAGGGGCACCCGCGAAGCCATCTTTTCCATCCAGCAACTCCAGGAAAAAAGTCGGGAACAAAGCCAACCTTTATATATGTGTTTTGTGGACTTGGAGAAAGCATTTGACTGTGTTCCGCGGGAAGCCCTTTGGACCTTATTGGCAAGATTAGGTTGCCCTGAGAAGTTTGTTCGAATGATTCGCCTTCTTCACGACGAAATGACCTGCTGTATGACCTATAATGGGGATCAGTCAGAGTTTTTTCCTGTCATTTGTGGTGTCAAACAAGGTTGTGTGCTTGCACCAACATTGTTTGCTCTTTATTTTTCTGTCGTTGTCAGTGAGGCACTCGAACAAGCTTCTGCTGGCATCAAAATATGTTTTCGAACTGATGGGGGACTTTTCAACTTGGCCAGATTAAAAGCTTATACTAAGGTATCACACGCACTAATAACGGAGATAATGTATGCGGATGATCTGTGTTTTGTTGCTAGCTCACCACAGGAGCTCCAGAACCTGATTACCAACCTTCAGGAAGTCTGTTGTCGTTTCGGTCTCAGAATCAGTGTTAAGAAGACTGAGGTTATGGCAATGAACTCTCATGGAGAAGCAGACTCAGAACCTATCAAGGTGTTCATTGGCGATACTGAGCTGAAGCAGGTAGACAAATTTAAATACCTGGGCAGCACAATCACATCCAAGTGTGACCTTGATGCCGAAGTAAATCATCGCATAGGCGCTGCGTCTGCTGCTTTCGGTAAATTACGAGCCAAGGTCCTACATTCACATGATTTGAAGCTCTCGACAAAGATCTCTGTTTACAAGGCCATAGTTCTCCCAAATCTTTTATACTCCTCAGAGACATGGGTCCTCTATCGGAGACACATACGGACGCTGGATAGGTTCCATTTAAAGTGCTTAAGAGACATTCTAAAAATTAAATGGTTGGACCGGGTTAGAAATACCGAAGTGCTCCGACGCGCAAATGTCTATGGCATAGAAGCGTACCTGATGCGGGGACAGCTCCGATGGTGTGGACACATCGCACGAATGCCTGATGAAAGAGTGGCAAAACGCATCTTCTTCTCTGAACTCCAGAACGGCAGGCGGAAACAAGGCGGCCAGTTCTTACGCTTCAAGGATGTTCAGAAAAGAAACATGAAGAGATGCAACATTGATCCCCAGAAATGGGAGGAAAAGGCCATGTGCCGCTCTGATTGGAGGCGCTTTGTGAAGAACAAAGTTTATGACTTTGAAGAGCAGAGGAAATCCGAACTGGATGCGAAGCGCGATGCTCTTAAGGCTAAACCAACAACAGCCATATCTTACAACTATGTCGACGGTATCCTCACGTGTGACCAATGCTTGCGCACGTTTACTCACAGGATTGGATACTGTAGCCATAAAAGGGCACATGCCCGGGCTGATCATCCTAGCTCCTCGGCTATCAATCAGTAGCAGTCACCATAGCCGAAATCGGCTGGGAAGTATATATATATATATATACATATTGATTATTTTCTTAAATGTTCTTCGAATTAGTAACATAACATTAAAAGTTGTTATACCAAACAAGGGTGAACCAGGCGCTTCTTGTGTCCATTTGAATTTCTTCAAGACTCAGGATTTATGCCTAAGCGAGCGTTATCTATGGGAATAATTAACAAATACCAGGCGGAAATAACAGCCCAGACGAATACTGCAAAACCCCGAAAGATAGTATAGCTATATGTGTAGTTAGTATTTACTGAAATTTCCTTTTGTTGATTCATCCATAAAATTATTACTAATATCTTCTTATTTAATTTAGCTCGAAAGTTGACAATATCAAATCAAATCATTCATTTTTGCAGAAAGCACTGTTACAATGGTGTTGTCAAATTCCAAATGTTTCAACCAGTACAAGGCATGCAAAATTTTGATGGCAGTTGATCGCTAACATCGAAATATCATAATTAATACAAATATTGAAAATAGATATTACAGAGACACTATGAAGACATAATAAAATATGGATTTTTTTTTGTAAAATCTTAAAAAATATTGCAATATTGATTAAAATGTCATATTAAAATATCAGTAAATTCATATGTCAATTAGAGTCGATAAATTAAAATGGCAAAAAATTTAAATCTCATAAAAATAAAACGTCAATAAATTAAAATGTCATAAAATAAAAAAAACAATATATTAAAATGACATTCATTATCTATTTATGTTAAAATTATCATATAAATAATCACGTATGTCATAAAAACATCTGTCTATTAGCATTTAGTGTCTTAATATCTTTCGGTAATCTATGATATATTACTGGAGACTGTTATGCATCAGTGCAGTATTTGTTTTACGCATACACAAGCGATACATATCTCGTTGTTGTCTATTGTAAGTTTCAGAGGCTAAATCAAATAGGTTTAGGTTACGTCTCACAAACACTACAACCTCATAAATGTATAAACTGGACACTGTTAAAATGTTGTATTTTTGAAAATATGGTTTACATGATTCCGTTGTCTGTAGCCCAAACATAGCCCTTACGCATAGTTTCTGAGCCGTAAAAACCACTTCTCTGTCCATTGAGTTTCCCCAGAAAATTACACCGTACCTAAGAACACAAACTACTAGTCCATGATAAGCAGTGAGCATTGTTTGTTCATTAGCAATTTTTGACAATTCATGTAGAGCATAAACTGATTTGTTAATTTTTTACATGCTAAGTAAGCGTTATGAACAGCCAACACACGTAGCGAAGGCTTTTGGTCGATAGCAATTGGATCACACCCACCACAGTATTACATTTGTAAGAGGAAATATAGGAGCTTCTATAGAAAAAGCTCTTATTTCCATGAAGCTACTATTGAATGCTTAGAATGGACAAAAATATTCTGCAGTTATATTAACGGCGCGCACCACTGAATTTTTAAAGTTAATAGCGTACTCAATTGTTCATTTTATTATTGCTTGCCTCGTGCCTCGGAGAGTACGTTAAGCTGTCGGTCGCGGCTGAAAGCCGTTATAGGGTGTTGTCTGTCTATATGAACGTTATAAATGCAAAAAGGACCAAACGGGTTTTGTACATTTTTTACCAATGGATGTTGTTATGCTTGAGGAGAAGTATAATTTATAGCCACTTGCGAAATCTTGTTGGTTATAAACTAACTCAAAACAAACAATCATACACACAAACATAAATATACACTGTTGACTCTAGTAAATAGTAAATAGAGAAAAGAAGCAGAGAGGTATCTGCAGAGGAATGCTGGGACTCCCTGTAACCTCACTCACTGTCCATAACAGTAAAGATATTACTAATCTACATTGATGTTCTGACAAAAAGTATCAACTTAACTGTTGCGAAAAGGGTTTACATTTTGAATTCCTTTCATTTTGATAAATATAACTTGCGCTCATCATATTCTGTATCTTACTAATAATATAGACTTACTACGGAATTCAATATTCGAAATATAGATAGATCTGTAGATTTTAGATTCGTTTTGGACATAATCTCCATACAAAATATGTCAAACACGAATCAAAAATCTACAGATCTATCTATAGTTCGAATATTGAACATGGCCGTTAGTCTAATGTCCACATTTAACGATATATACTCGTCTATATGTACATATTATTTATCTTTCATATATCAATAAACATCTTAATGCCCTTTCGAATATCAATCATCCATCCCAAAATATCCTCTCACTGGACTAATATTAGGCTATTTTCGTGAAGCGTGGGCAGTTGTTGAGCTATGGGCTCGGTCCCAAAGTGGCCCTCAGAGAAAAATTCAAGGAAATAAATATTCTGACTGTAGCATCTCAATATATTTTTGAAAACTTAAAGTATGTTTATAGAAATATTAGTTATTTTAAAAAGAAATCTGACATACATTCTGTGAATACCAGGAACAAACACAATCTTACTGTGCAAGCCACTCGTCTTCACAGAATCAGCAATTCGTTCGTGGGGCAAAGTATACGCTTCTACAATAAACTACCTATTGGTATAAGAAATCTACCATATAATACGTTCAAAAGCGTTGTTAAAGCAAAATTATATAGACATGGATACTATACAATTCTAGATTATATGAATGATAAAAACGCATGGGATTGACCAGCTCAATGTATACACTGGACATACTTAAATTATTTATAGATTAATTATTTTGACTCTGGACATTATACATCCAGTACATATTATTATATAGTATTTATTGTTTTTATTATTAAATTTGACATTTCATTACTTTTATATGACCGTATGTTAGTCTTATTATCATATACATAAATTATTTATATATTGATTATTTTGACTCTGGACATTATACATCCAGTACATATTATTATATAGATGACTTTTTTAATTTTTCATGATTAAATTCGACATTTGATTAAGTACTTTTATATGACTGTATGTTAATCTTGCTATCATACTGAATTTGTTTTTATACATGACATCCAAATTTAATATTATTTTTACTGACAATTGTAATTCTCTTTTTTTACCCTGCTGTATTTATGCTTTTGAGTCATAATGCCATTATTATGGATGTTTTATTGTTATTATGCTATTATTCATTCATTTGTTAATTTAGATTATGCTATTGACTGTAAAATTATTATTATTGTAATACCATTATAGATCATGATGATATTCCTATAGATAACTTAAAATTATCAATATGTGAGCACCATGTAGTCGCTTTCTCTTTTTTTCTAATTGACGTGATGATTGTCATGCAGTTCTGGGTCGTCATGCTCACTAAAAAGTCTTGCTTACGGTGGCGTTGTGGGTCGGGTGGTTTGGTTCCCTAAAAAATGGTTGAGCTAAGCTATGGCTGAGTCTCACGTCATACTCGTGAACGGGTGCCGTCTGCCGGGACTGGTCAGCTCTGAACTGCTGCTGCAATTCTATCAAAATATAATTATTTTTTAGTCTCTCACTCGTATAGTCGTCTCACATTGTACTCACATATTTATACTTTATGTTGTATACTTATTATTATTTTTTTTTTTTAAATAATTATCTGGACTTTAAAAGAGACTATGACCTCTGAGTTTGTTTCGGATGTTTCTTCTCAGGGCAGTCAGTTAGGAAACACCGGCCTCATCTAGCTTAATTAAAAAAAAAGTATGACTTTGTTTAAGTGTTTATTATAATGAATCTATGAACAAATAAATGATTTGAATTTGAATTTGAATGTTTAAGTTCGTAGTTCGTTTGATTAATCGTTAGCCTAACTGTCAACAAGCAGTCAATTATTAATAAACATTGAACCGGATTAACCTTTTAATTCTAGGCTACTTAATTGTAGATAAATAAATGTTATTTAATTATTTATTTACAAAATGAATTTGGCCATGTCTCCATTATCAGCGGTTTAATCTTTGGTGACATCAATAAACAGAAGCTTTTTTCTTATGGGGCGCAGACTTACATACAAAATTTCATAAAAATTGCTTAAGTGTCTTAGCTTTAAAAGAAGGTCATATATATATATACGCTTTATTGCACCAACATAGCATTATACAGTACATACATATTATGTAAAGTGACTTAAAACTAAGAAAATGTACAATCGGCCGCCTTATCGCCTTTGGCGATCTCTTCCAGGCAACCTTGAGTTGGACAGGAATGATATAAGCAAAAATATGAAATAATACGAAAATTGCAAATAAACTGACATAGTTATTGTTGCAATATTAATAATAGTACTGTAGGCGATTGCATATGCAATGTGAAGCTTTGCAGTTGCTCAACATTATTATATTCGACTATCTAACCGAATATCTCTCATATTAGCCTGTTGTGGTTTTATTGGGTCGGCAAAGTTAGACAAAGCTTGCACAGGTCACCAGGTTATCAGAGCGCTAACATGTCACCGTTCTTGACTGAACATGAGCATCGTTAGGCGGTGTTAGAGGCCTTCTTTATAGGCTTGAGACAATTGTTCAGTTGTTTTATTTTCCAATGCACAAGTATAACCCACGGCACAGATTACTAAATAGTTACTTCGTACTGCCCACGGTCCTGGTACTGGGTCAAGACCTTGTAGCTCTAGATGCTCAATCTGCTCCCTTCGATAGTAAATCTTAGATTATTCGAATATTTTATTTTAGTTTGCGACTAAAATAGCCATAAGTTTGGCAGAAATCGGAAACAAGTGGTAGTTTTATATTATTATATATTAATATAGACTGCACGGTTGTTGTAGTGGTTTAAGCGGCCGCCTCGCCGCTTGACACTGCGCCGAGTGTTGTGGGTTCGATCCCCACACGAGACAACACTTTGTGTGATTCACAAATTGTTGTTTCGAGTCTGGGTGTTAATTGTTTCCGTTAGTTGTATGTTTGTAAAGTAGTGCGGGAATTGCCTAAAAAAGTTTGTTCATGATTTCGGACTTATTGTAAGCCGGAAATGTTTTATGATTATATCACTTCGGTCTTTAAATAGTGAGCACATTAATTGATAAAATCATTGATGAACCGGCTAAACAAATGGAAGGATCTTAAAACCGAAAAAGGGTTACTAAAACCCTTACACGCGATGCAACATTTATTTTACGAACTAGACATTTTTTAACCGGTACAGTGAAAAAAAAATTTAAGATAAATATAATTTATAAGTTTACTTCGAAAGTGGCGGGTTGTTTGACTATCACGTTTAATACATTTCTGCAGATATTAAATGTATCGCAGAATTTCAAGACTTTAAATATACATTTTAAAAACAGTCAATGGAATCGGATATTTTGATTTATAAATCATATTCAAAGGTTGCATGGCTTTCACTTGTATATTTTGTGGTATGATACCAGTCAATCTCAAGATTTAATTACCTACATTTATTTAGTAGTAGATCAATTTTGGTTCTCAATATTTTTTAAGGTGTGCCTACCTAACATGGCCTTATCAAAAAGTATAGGTATCACAAAAAATTTACAATAACATATTTCTCAATCGGATAGTAATAAATAATGCAATATAGGAATTTAAACTTTCGTGGTCACTATAATTACTTTGTACTGTTCCTACGGGATATATACCACGTACCTTTGTTTTGAGTAACCGATATTTCGGCACTGTTGCAAGCGCCATGTTCACGGATGTACTGAAGTATTGCGGGTGGATGAAAGTTATAAACAAGTGAACCGGTCTACCCGCTTCCATACTCGTTTATTGCGCGCACAACCACTATCACCGTTTTCACTCTCGCACTGTACAAAGGTACGTGGTATATATCCTGTAGGAACAGTACAAAGTAATAAATAATGCAGTTTCTAAATCACTCAGTTTATATGTAACTAGAGAATGCCCGCGGTTACATCCGCTTTATTTAAGGCTTACTGCTCCGCTCCCGTCGCTCGAAGCGTGATGTTATATATTTCTCGATAAATGGGCTATCTAACACTAAAAGATTTTTTCAAATAAGACCTGTAGTTCCTGAGATTAGCGCGTTCAACCAAACAAACAAACTAACTCTTCAGCTTTATATGTAAGTATATAAGATGTGTTTAAAACCACCATATCGCTATACAATCCGTAAACCGTTGATTGATTTCAATAGCATATTGATAGATATTCGTTCCACAGGCAAAGTCGCGGGATCATCTATCTTAAGTCTTATCTTGTATACCTATATTTTATATACAAGATGTCCCGAGGAAACGGAAATGTGGTTAATAGGGGCAACTTGTCACTTTTAATCGCCACAGCTCAGATTCCTTTCGACGAAGTTTAACGTAAATCCTCCTTAAGATACCTGCAATTTATCAGTGACAAGTTTGCCAGCCTAAAAAAGCGCCTGAGAAAAATTTCCAACATTATTTTTTGAGCCTGCTATTTGTTATAAACAGGGTGAAAGGAATTTTACTTTTCGATGTTTTCAGCTAAAATTTAGCTTTTTTAACATTATTAATTACTATATGTAGGTAAACATCGCGATTATGTAAAGCAACGGACATAAAACAAGGAATGAAAAATGTTATACTGGCAGGTATATTAATTTAAAACCTTTTAATAATTATAATAAGAATATAATGTGCTTTTAAATATTAATTATAATTTCTGTTCATCGATAGCAATTAATGTCCTTGTAAACTGAAAAATTCCAGTTTTATAAGATTTCTTATAAAATAATAATGGAGTTAAATATTACTAAGATTTTAAACTTTCGCGAAAAGCAGCGATTGCCGAGTGAAGAGACCGACAGACTGCTATGCAGAGGGTCTCGGGTTCGAATCCACGGCACGCACACATGACTTTTCAAAGTTAAGTGTGTATTAAATTTATAAATCATCGCTTGCTTATCGGTGAAGGAAAACATTGTGAGGAAACCTGCATGTCTGAGAGAGTTCTCCATAATGTTCTCGAAAAACATGAGAAGTCTGCCAACCCGCACTTGGCCAGCGTGGTGGGCCTTACCCTTTTCATAGTTAGGACAGGCCCGTGGCCAGGAGTGGGACAGTATAAAGGACTGATGATGAAGCTTTTAAACTTTCGCAAGTATTGTATACATATATGTGCAACAGTTTAATTCTAATTAAAATAATGATACAAAATTTTTGTATTCTTTCATAATATAGGTACCAGTCCATTTTTATTTTACACTAGGTAACGATTTTATTTTCCTTTGGGAATGTTTGAAAACATTATATATTATGTAGTTTGATTTTGATTACGCATTCAGATTGGTCAACGATTTTCCTAATGTCTTAGTTTTCTGATAGCCTCGTGGATGCCAACCTAGAGAGTGAATAGCCTAGTGAATAGAGATGCCATACAGAAAGACATGCAGCTAGTACCGAGTTCAAACCCGCGCACGTTGCACTTTCGAAGTTACGTGCGTCATCATCATCATCCTAGCGTTATCCCAGTTTAAATCCGGAGTCCGCTTACTAGTCTAACCGGATTTCACTGAATATTGGCATTTCCATGGAGCGACTGCCTGTCTGACCTCCGTAACCCAAAGAGATAGCGATATCCCATGGTTTAGACTAGTGTCAGTTTATTTTAGAGGTACTAATATAACAACTGTCAAAGATCTTCATGACAGTCGGAACCGACGGCTTAACGTGCTCTCCGAGGCTCAGGGCAAGCGATAATTAACAATTCAATACGCAAATATCGCCGAAAAGTCAGTGGTGCGCGCCGTGGGTTCGAACTCGCTACCCTCTGCATGGCAGTCCGTTGGTATCTCCACTAGGTTATCGCTGCCTTCAAAGTTACGTGCGCATTAAATTGTTAATGATTGCTTGCCCCGTGCCTCGAAGAGCACTTCAAGCGGTTGACATTTGTAATGCGTAGTCAGTAATCTACAATACACTTACACTGGTCAAAACCATGGAATATCGTTATCTTTTTGGGATGCGTTGGTCAAACGGCAGTCGCTCTAAAGAAAAGCTAATATTCTGTCATATCTGGCTAGATTGCAGTGATAGCCTAGTCAGTCCTAGAAGAAGTTCTTCTTTCTTTTTCGTATGAATGTGTTGTGACTGCCTCGTTGGTCTCGCGGCATAAATGTGCGCCTGGGATTGGGAGGTCTCGGGTTTGATTCCCAGGTCTGGCAAAGAGTTATTGGGTTTTTCCGCTAGGTAATTCTCAGTAACAGCACGGAGTCTGGTAATGTGCACGGTACGGCAATAGGCTCGCCCCCAATTAAGTGGGACCTAAAAAATTAAATTTATGTGTGGCCAACTCTGATGTTGGAGGTTTTAGACGACCCGAAGGCCTCCAACATGGTCTAAAATTTCTCGTCTTGAGACAATAACCGGCTCTGACAACTATACGTGCCTGACTGATGACGATGATGTTTGTATGAAGTTACCTGAATATCATATAAAGTACAGTATTTATTTATCGATCTTGATTGATCAATTTGATTGATAATCGCTAGATTGATGTTTGATGTAGATGACGAATAGTGATTAATTTTGAATTTTATTTATATAATAATAATATACTTATATACACTGTGAATATGTTGTTGATGCATGAGTTAAAGCATTAGTTTTATTTAAGTAATAAACAATTTGTGTCCGAAATTTCATACAAATCTATTCAGCTGTTTTGCGTTATTGAGTAACCCACATCTGAATACTAACACTACTTTGACATTATTCTCCAGACAACAATTTAACTAATTCATGCCAAAGAGCTCAGATATTTACATAGAGGCGCACTTCCTATGGGCGCTCTGAAGACAAACTTTATGTGACCCAAATTGCCGCTTGGCGGCGTGGCAGTCGCGCTGTGACAGCTGTCTCTACGAGAGTGAGAGTGACGAACGTTCCTCCTGTGTATAATTAACTACGAGAGCAAGAGAGACGGAGAATGTCGCCAGCGCCGCCAACGGCGCCAACTACGAACTAAACTGGAGACAGTCCCCACTTGGAATCGGCACCCGAAATCCTTAAGAACTGCGCTTCTATGTAAATCTGTATTCATTGCTCATGCATAGAATTTTATTTGTCAATGTCATACATGATCTTAGTCCACTGCTTGACAAAAGCCTCTCCTAATTACCGTTTCAATTTGTATACTCATACCCATATACGACAAGACAAAGGCTCTAATTGCCTCACGATGGTATTTTGTGAGTTTGTAGAAGGATTTGTCCTACCACGCTGGCCAGATGGGTTATCGTTATCGGGGTTATCACAGGGTATCAAGTTTACCATTTTTACATTCTACAAGGTATCACAATGGAAACCCGAGTGCTTTTTTTTACTTTTGGTTGACTAATTTTATAACAATAAAACATTTAAAGGCATGATCATTATTTTTGTTACTGATTAGTTTACATACATACATAAACTCACGCCTGTTTCCCCGAAGGGGTAGGCAGAGGCATATTAAACGCCACTTTTCGGCAGTGTTTTGATCCCACGTAATAGGTGGCGAGCCTATTGCCGCTTATCGGGATATTTTGTTTGCTAGAGCCTCGTCCGTTGATCGGCAGGTTCACCACTTGCAGGTGAAGTTGGCTTGGGACCCTAAGTTCTTGGTGGGAACCCTATGCACCCACTGTTACACCACATTTGTTTAAAACACGAAAAATTCAAACAGTATTTATATTGCTTGAAATAGACTTTCTTTCAAAATAATTTGAAAATGAAATGAAAAATAAGTAACTGGAACTGATATAGATAAAAAAAATCTCAATGCATTAACTAGTAAATTATGGTTTCTGCAATAAAGATTTATTTTTGATGTTTATCACGGATAAAGGACAAGGATACAATAGAGACATTTTAATTTGGTCGTGTACTCGTGTGTAACAGTATCCTCAAGATAGGCAAGTTATTAACTTGCCTATATATAGTCATCATTCCACTCTTCACATATTATTATCATCAAATTACGTAATTTTTTTTTTTTCACGTAGCTAATGATAACGTAAACAAACGAATTGTATATATTTTTGGAAAACGTGCGCATTCTCTTTTCTTGTTCTATTATTACACACTGTTGAATTTTGTTTTGATTTGGTCACAAAAGTCACGCAAAATGTATATCAATCATTTTCAGCCCACTAATGAGTTACGTGTTGCACGTATTAAGTTTTTCATACAAGTACGCATGTTTTTATTTCAAAGAATGTATTTTTAGCTGTAACATAATTTAGTTAGAAACCCCAGAGCCATTCGTGTACTGAGTACTGCTATTACCTAATGCCTCTGTGGCCCTGCGGTAGTGTTAGCGACTGCGGATCATGAGCTCTCGGGTTCGATTCCTGGGTCGAAAAAAACGTGATATTGGGTTTTTCTGTTAGGAATTATCCAATAGAAAGTTCGGAGCCAGGGAGTTGGCAGTGTCACATCCCTGTGCCGCGGAAAGCACGTTAAGCCGTTGGTCCTGCGCCCAACCTCTCTCCGGTTGTGTCGCTTGTGCGTCCAATCCGTTTTGTCTAGAGTTACTGCAGCCAGGTGGGAAACTGTTGAGAACAGAGTTGCAGTGGAAGCTGTAATACATCCACCTGACCACGAAAGACAATTTATCTAAACACTTTTACTGTGGTAGCACAGCGATGAATTATAATCCTCATATTAATAAAATGTCTTACCAACTCTTACTGATGCTGTTCTTGAAGTGGACCTATAGGATTTACTCATAATTTTGGCCAAAATAACAAGAGAATCGAATACCAGAGTCCAGTTCAGCGTAGTCCTTCTCCAGGCACCAAACAGGAATTCACACACGTGTTTTACAAAGTTCAATATTTCACAAATGTTCATTAATTTATCACAAACCTTGCCGGAAGTCAAAAGCGGCAATTGTAAGTATTTACAAGTTAATTCAATTCGCGTTAATTCAAAAGGCGATCAATGTATATCAATTTATATCAATTACAATCTCGCGAGACAGACCAGGACCCAAAGCGTCTTTTTCCGGAAGGGGAAGTTGACAGTTCAGTGTGACCATTGTCAGAAATTTTCAATAGACTAAACAAAATGTTACTTAATCGATATAATCGATTTGACTTATAATGAAAACTATTTCTTTTTCAAACACGTTTAGTCGCAAAATACCTAATTCGCAAAATGGCTACAAGAAGAAGGAACAAACATTCGTACTCACAATCTTTCACGTTTATAATATTTGTTAGTAGAATATGTATCGATTTTACGAATAAATATTTATAACCTAGAATGGAAAGCGTGAAAGAGATAAAATTATATAACGCATCTATAAAAGTGCACCTGTAATGGATGGAATGCATAAAAATGCATCAATTTACGATGACGATCTTTTAGTATCGAAATGCATTATTCAAAACTGCACCTTACGTAATGTAAAGTTGGTAGAAGATTATGATATAGTTTAGTACTTTGGGTTTATGGAAGTCTAGACGATGACCGCAGCTATGCTCGCAAGTGCGCGAATTTTAGTGCTCTCCTACGGTCCCCAAGTAACATACATACATACATGCCAAATATAAGCTACCTGCACCTAAGGCCTTTGACACACTTGACGGAAATTCCGTCGTGGATCTTCTACGGCGGAACGGACGGAACGGAACGCCTATACAAGTTATTGTATATAAATAACCAATACCAAGCACTCTATGCGGATAATCCGTCGCTCCGATTGCTCTCAGCGTTTTCCGTAACGGAAGATCCGCGACGGAATTTCCGTCTAGTGTGGCGTAGGCCTAACAGTTTCGGCTGTGCGTTATTTGTCGGTTAGTCAGTCATCATCATCAGCCTTTAACAGTCCACTGCTGGACTAGGCCTCTCCTTTGAAAGGAGGAATTGGCCTACTATACCACCACAGTATAAAGAGCATTATTTGACTGTGATACCACGCTGGCCAAACGGGTTGGTATAGGGTTTGTATCAAGTTTTCCTTCTCTTACAGTGCTGTTCTCTGCATAATATGCTCCCTCTGTCGGCTCTTACGACACCCATGGGATGATATGGGGTGGTGACAATCCGTATTCTTAATCCGTCACCACACGGACTACACGGTTAGTCAGTAACTCAAGTAAAAGTCGTAGCACTGCCAATCCTATGAGGATTGGCAGTGCTGCGAGCAATAAATTGTTTTTCTGTACTCTGATGAAAACTGACCAAAATTTTATCTGTGTGATAAATTTTCTCTATTTTATTAATTTACGTTTCCTTATATATTTCTATTTCATTAATTTGACGCAATACTATTTCTATGACTATTTTGAATAGGGGTTGTTCATAAGTCTAGTTGTGTCTAGCATTCCGTTTAATCTTGGGATCTTTGAAACTTAGCTACTACCTCTTCTTAATATCTTTAGGAGCAGAGTATTATTACTTTTTTACAGCTTAAATGTTATTAAATAAATAGGACTGCGTTTATAGATCTGGCCTATGATCTAAAATAACTAAGAATATTTATGAAATGCCGACTATAAAAGAGGTTTGAGTAGTTCTGAATTTAACGTCCTTTACTTACATAAGGTAGTTAGATCATCACCAATTGCAGTTATCTACTTCCAAGAACATAATCATGTTTAATATTTAATCTATCATTAGGTATTTTGCCGGCGGTTTTATCATTTCACTATCTTTTATCTACGATCACTGATTTATTCACACGGTGAGTAACTGGGTAATACTATTTGAGTTATTCGCGTGAATCGCGAGTAGGGTCCACTCATTTCTCATTTGGAACGAAGTGAACAAATTACAAGTAGTTACCGAGCGACTAACGTCCGAACTTCGGTCCTACTAAGGATCTTTCTGAATGTAATATGTCGAAAAAATTCTGTTGTGAGATATTGTTTTATTATTTCAGCTTTACCAACACTACGCAATAAGACAATCTTGAAATGGTTATATTATTATAATATAATATTAATATAATATAAGAAAAATATTATTTTTCTTATAAATAATATGATGCTGTCTCAAATAAGAATTTTAATAATATAACTTGAAATGAAAATATAGGCAGAGGTAGATATAACAAGCTAAAATAAAAAGGAATTGGAAATTCTAGGCAATATAATAAAGGGTGTATAGGGTTCCCACCAAGAACTTAGGGTCCCAAGCCAACCTCACCTGCAAGTGGTGCACCTGCCGATCAACGGACGAGGCTCTGGCAAACAAAATGTCCCAATAAGCGGCAATAGGCTCGCCACCTATTACGTGGGATCAAAACACTGGCGAAAAGTGGGCGTTTAATATGCCTCTGCCTACCCCTTCGGGGAAACAGGCGTGAGTCTATGTATGTATGTATATAATAAAGGCCATTAGAAAATTGACTTGAATTATATCGAGGGTTCACGGGCAAAATGTATTAAGCGACATTTTTTAAACTTTACAGGAGAGCGTTTTAAAGTTTTAATTTTACGAAAAAAAATCGTTATAAAAAAGTATAAGGTTATTAACGGAAAAGCGACCGAAGTTGATTTCCATGACAAAAACTGCATAATTGAGTATAGTTTTCATTTCTTTTAAGCTACTATTAATAGAAATAAAAGTCGCTTGATACAATATTACCCCAGTTTACTTTTATTTAGAAACAGGTTAAATGATATAAGTGCCATAAACTTCACAATACAGGTATAGGAAAAACGATTTAAGCGACACTCTGGTATTATTTTGTGTAAGGCTAAATATATGAACAACCATTGGAATACTAAAATAAAATCAAGCTAATCGGTTTAAGCAATTGAAATATTATAAAGTAGTTGCAGATTAAAATGATTTATGTAGCACTTTTCTCTAAAAGTAAATTGTTTGAAATAACAATTAATTTGTATGTGTAATTAGGATTGGCGGTTAGATCAACATTAATTTGGACTATTGTTTATTTCCTACAAATGAAAAATCTAAAGAAATTTTAAAATAAATAAATACGTGTTTAAAATCAGACAAGTGATCGTTTTTATTATAATAGTGGCACAAGGATTTACATTTTTCGCTATTTGAAAAATATTCAGATAACAAGCTGGTGATAACAACAAAAAAGGCTTTTCTAAAAATAATAATAAAAATTAGGTAACAAAAACATCAATTCTAATTGAGAAAAACTAAATAACATCATTATCACACACATACAACTTTTGATTTTCCTCTCTTCATAAAAAATAATCAGGGACTAATATTAAAACCGAAAACTACTTCTCTTTTCATTCTTCTGTCTCATCTTCTATGTCAGTATCTATCAATACGTCTTTAAAGAACATAACACACACATACAACTTTTGATTTTCCTCTCTTCATTAAAAATAATCAGGTACTAATACGGAAAATTTCGGGAATCAAGGAAGTGACACAACATAACTATTTAAAAATGTATTTATTGCTTTTCGAAGTATTCTCCGCGAAATTTGACACATTTTTCCATACGATGGAACCAATCATTGAAGCAACCATTCCATTCGGAAGTTGGGGTCTCTAAAATGGCCGTTTTGTAGGCGTCCACAGCTTCTTCAGGGGATGAAAATCTCTGTCCACGCAATTTATTCTTTATTTTAGGGAAAGTATAGAAATCATTAGGGCTTAGGTCGGGGCTGTACGGCAGATGGTCTAATAATTCTATGTTTTCTTGCTCTAAAAACTGTTTTGTTCTGTGCGCGGTGTGAGAACTCGCACTGTCGTGATGGAGGATGATTCGGCGGTTACAGTTCAGAAACGACCTGTGGCAAACAAATGCTAGCATATCATTCTGACTTAACCGTTCTTTGTCCCTCAAGAGGAATAGTCGTAACATGGCCGGTTTTGGAGACAAACGTGGCCACCATTTTTTTTGCAACACTCCGTGAACGAAAAATTTTTGTTGACTCATTTTTGAACACCCAAACTCGTGACTGGTTTTTTGTTTAGGGTTCGTACGCGTATATCCAGGATTCGTCACCTGATACGATGTTGTAAACAGTATTTGAGGATCCTGCCTGGAATTTTTCGAGAGTTCTGACGCATCAAGTAACGCGAGCCGCTTTTTGCTCTTCACAGAGCGAATGCGGTATCCATCGGGAAAACAACTTTTTTACACCTAATTGTTCATGCAAGATTATTTGTATTTGACTCATGCCAATGTCTAAAGTTGCCTGAATTTCGCGGTATGTCACATGTCGATCTTCCTCAATCAGCTTACCCACAGCATCAACGTTTTCTTGGGTGACTGCAGTTTTTGGACGACCTTGACGGGTATCATCACTGAGCTTGACACGTCAACGTTGAAATTCAGCAAACCAGCGATAAATTGTGGTTTTGGACAGGGCTTCATCACCAAATGCAGAAATCATCCGGTCAACACACTGTTTTTGTGTTAAACCACTTCGAAAGTCATAATAAATCATCGCTCTTGAATTTTCTCGAGTCAATTCCATTTTCTCAACGACTAAACAAGTTTGACAAAACCTTGTGACAAGACCGAGAATCTTCTTTTTTTAAATAAATGGTATTCGATTTTTAAAACCAAGGAGTTTTCAATTAAAAAGATTTTAATATGACAGGAACAGTGGAAATATTCCATTCCCGATACTTTTAGTGCAGCCTATGTATTAAAAAAGGTTTTTTCCCGTCATGACCTTATTTTCCTTACTTACCGCTTAAAACCTCCTAAATCCCCTCCTAAAGTCCGGTACATTCGTTGTTTTGGTCGCATGGATGTTAACAAACTCGTTCAGGATGCTTCATGATAAATTGGGACAACATGTTTTCTGCCTCCACTGTTGACGAAAAAGTATTTCTTTTTAATAGCTCGATTTGTCATTTATACAATGTTCATGCCCCGGTGAGGCAGGTCAAACTGAGGCATCCTCAAGCACCCTGGCTTACGGCGGGTGTCTGTATGGCAATGCACCGTAGGGATCGGGCGTTTAGGAAATATAAAAGGGACCGGTGCGAGGAAAACTGGGCGCTATTCAAATCTGCAAAGAATGGGTGTAATCAAATGGTGCGAAATGCCAAACGCCGACACATTCTCAGCAATATCACTTCTTCAGCGCCTGCCAATATCTGGAAGTTCCTTGGAACTCTTGGTATTGTGGGAAGCATCATCGGTGTGACTACCGTCTGACACTTGGTTTGGATGGTATTAACCAATATTTCACCACCCCTACTCCATTGGATCACCAGACCAAGTGTCTGGCAGTCAACTATTTAAATAACTTACCCGACCTAGACATCTTCCAATCAACTTACAAAAAACAATCTTTCCAATTTTCTCCAAAATCTTCGGATGATATCAAAAAGATAATCCTTTCCATGAAATCTAATGCCGTGGGACATGACAACATCAGCCGCCGTATGGTTATGACCATCTTGGACCAATTACTTCCGGTGATCTCTCACGTCATTAACTTTTCCCTTGAGTCTGGTTCCTTTCCATCCTTGTGGGGCAAAGCCCACGTTATCCCTCTAGCCAAGACCTCCAATCCTTCTCTTCCCAACCAGTTTCGACCCATATCCATACTCGTTCATGTCCATACTCGTTCACGGTTCACGGTGACTGAAGCACCGCGGGGGCACGCGCGTTATTCACAGTGGCGTAAATCAAAGACTCTGGCGCCGAAACGATATGTCTTACCCGACAACGGATAAACGATTTATACAAAATTTTGACTATCTTAACGAATATAGATTTCCTAATTCCAGTAGAGTAAATATGTTTTAACTTCCACCACTTAGAATACAATATGTCTGATGAGACGAGTCTTTATTAATTTAGTTCAAGAAGAAGGATTTAACCGCCGAGTATAAAGAATTTTTATTACATATGAAAATGATTTAAGCGCCTGTGTTTATTAATATCAGATGCATGGTAAATGATTTAAGCGACACAAGGTATGGATTTCAGCAGCAGGCTAAATGTTTTAAGCGACATCAAGTATGAATTTCAGGTGCAAGCAAAATGCTTTAAGCGACGGTATGTATATATTTTAGGCACAAGCAAGACGATTCAAACACCTTATCTTACCAAACTTATGCCGGGGAAAATAGCTCAAGTCAAAAACACTAAATATTTCGCCTGTATAAAGTCCATTTTGTCTTAAATTGTAAAAAAATGTTGTAGCTTCAATCAAAGCTACTCCGAACTGCGCCTAAATTTACTATTGTTTTAAGCGCCAAAAAAGTGCTCAGATCAGCACGAAACCGAGTGCAAACGACGCAGAAAAATCCGGCGATTCCGAATATGTATATAACTTAATATCGGCCAGGATGTCGCTTAATACATTTTGCCCGTGAACCCTCGAATATGAAAGTAATCGCTTCGTCAGTAGTGGCAAATGCGTTTTAAAACGACGATACCTTTGGTGAAGGAAAGCTAAAAAAATCAAAGCAACAAAATAAGAAGAGAGTAACTTAGCTTATGGCGCCATTACTTACTAATCGAAAATCCAAAGTTCAGACAAGTTATTCACAAGCAGGAGTAAAAAATATAAAATATTCTGTTTTTTACCAAACGGTATTGAAGGAATGCAAGTTTAACTAGCTGTCTTGTGTTTGTTAAGACAAGCAAGGTTATAATTCTAAAAGTAGGCTTTGCGTGTACAATGGTTAACATTATTGCAGATAAACTATTAACTAACTCCGAAATCTTTATCTGAGTCTTAAGCAAACTATTTACGATGTAAAATGTTATAGAATTGTTTTGATCTGAATAAATTAAACCCTAGACAAAGTCATAGTAAATATTTGAACAGTTTATAATTGATTCAACCGTTATTGGTCTTAGAACGACTTAGATAGTTCGACTAAGTCTATTTTCTTTGTTTTATGGGTACTAATTGATTGAAATGGACATTCAATGTGCTCTAGCATACTGATGAGTGTCAATCATGGTCGTATATATTTTTTTATAAACTCACGCCTGTACCCCCGAAGAGGAATGCTGAGGTGCAATATTAAACCCACATTTCGCCATGAAATTTGAGGTCTCACGTAATAGGTAACGGCCTATCACCGTTACCGGGCAAATCACCAGTTTCCATGCTACTACAAAAAAAATTGAAAAACCCGGTAACACTTTTGCCCGACCCGGGGCTCGAGCCCGGGACCTCCGATCAGCAGTCTCATACGCTATCCACTGGACCACGGAGGCAGTCTCGTCGTGTGTCGGCAAATGTCAAAATTGAGCCAAGGCTTCTTTGACTTGCTTGTTAATTTTTTATAAGAATTGTTCCCAAATTCTTCTTCTAGATAGTCTTCCTGTGGTTGAGATTAGTATTTACTGCGACTGTCAAACGTTTTCATTATAATGAAGACTGACGGCTTAACGTGCTCTCGAATTCGAAAGGACTTGCGGACGGATAGCAAGGTATGACAATGCCGTTTTACATTTTGAGGAACGGAACTCTAAATTAGTAAAAATCTTAATAGCAAGTTGGATTGATGACAATTTAAATGCCTGAATTGCAGCACCGTGACCGCGAACATAGTGAATATCAATCCAGCTGATGTTTAAAGATTATCACCTTAACGGAATGCAGCGATTCATATAAGTTTCTTCGTCATTGTTTCTATAATGATAAGAGACAAAATCAATTTGCCTAGAATTGATAACAAGGTGTGGAAATATAATTGCATAATTATTTCATCAATTTTAACCATATTTCTACTGTTTTCGATTTTTTAAACACACTAATGTCTTGCCATTAAACTGTTTCTGAATAATATGGAGATTGCGAATGTAAAGCTTTTGTGGCATAGAAGTATATATAGTATAGATATAGTATCTAAACTAATATTATAAAGCTGAAGAGTTTGTTTGTTTGTTTTTTCCTTGAACGGTCTGATTTGAAAAATTATTTCAGAGTTAGATGGCCCATATATCGAGGAAGCGCTATATAACATCACGTTATGAGCCACGACAGCGACAGCGGCGCAGTAGCTTTAAATAACGCGGGTATAACCGCGGGCTCATCTGTGTAGAAATAATCATCATCATCCTAAAGTTCTGCAGGTAGTAGAGCCTTGCTGATTGCAGCACGAATGGGCCGGCTCGACCGGGAAAGTACTACCCTCTCACAGAAAATCAACGTAAAGTAACAGTACGAGTACTTAAACTGTTGCGTTTCGTTCGGTGAATGAGAGTGCCGGAGGTCCTATCCCCTATTCCATCTCCCTTATCCCACTCCTCTTCTTCTTGTCGTATCAATGGCAATTTTAGATGACAGACGACCAGTATTCTGCTTCAGCTATGGCATTGTTTGTGGCCTTATACAGCTTAGCCAAAGCATTTAACCGGACAGGAGGGGCAAGAAAGCAAGTATGACATGTCCTGCCTTGTCGCTCCACAGTCGCACCGGACAGAGTCCTTAGCCACATAGCCCCATCTATACACATTGTACCTGCAGCGGCCCACTTGTGTTTGGAGTTGGTTTAGGGACTTCCAAGTGTACCAGGGCAGGTCCTGCCCTGGGGGAAGCTCCTCTGCAGGTACAATGTAGGACTCAGGAGGAGCATGCTTTACATGCCACAAGTTACGGCGTGTCTCAGCTGGACTGTCTGTAAGTGGTTTCGTGTGGTTAAGGAAACTTAAGAACTAAGACTCCTTAGGCGGGTTGAAATGGTTTCCTTATTATGGAGTGGATGTTGGATGTCCGTCTCTTGCTTCGATTTCTCGATGGAACACGTCACACTCCTTCGCACCTCTGGAGGTGTAATACCTGCCAAAGGATACACCATATTAAGCGGTGTCGTCTTCAGGCAGCCTGTAATTATACGGCAGGTGTTGTTCAGTGCAACATCTACTTCTCTTGCATGTGCTGAGCGGTGCCACACTGGGCACGCGTATTCACCAGCAGAGAAGCAGAGTGCAAGTCCCGATGTGCGAAGCACGCGCGGTGAGGCCCCCCAAGAAGTCGACACAAGCCGGCTTATGAGATTGTTGCGGGTGTTAACCTTCATTTTCGTTTTACGACAGTGCTCTTTGTAAGTCAGAGATCTTTCAAGGGTGATCCCAAGATATACGGGATTAGCACATGATAAGATGTTGTTACCTCGCCAGCTAATCTTAAGGTTTCGGCCAGCATGTTTATTGCGCAGGTGCAATGCACAAGATAACGTTTTATTAGGGTGGTGTCGAAGGTCATTCTCGTCATAATAACGGTCTAGATCGTCCAAAGCTTTCATCAGCGTGTCTTCGGCGTCCTCGAAGGTACTTGTTCGAGTTGCTATTGCCAGGTCGTCAGCGTATAGAAATCTTTCCGTTCCGGGAGGGCTGGGTAGGTCATTGGTATATATATTGAAGAGAACGGATGACAACACACTCCTCTGAGGTAAGCCATTTTTGAGTCGGCGCCATCTGCTTTTTTGACCATTCAGGGAGACTTGAAAGCGACGCTTAGGATAAAAGAAAAGTTCGCTTAGGATGCGGGTAAAGTTAGTATCATTGATCATTGAAGACACTTTTGCGATAAGCCGGTTCGCGTTGATGGTATCATCCCACTCCTCATCCTATCCCTTTTCCCCACCCCAAGGGGCGGCAACGCACCTGTGACTGCTGTAGTGTTGCTTGTGGCCATGGGCGGCGGTAATTGCTTACCATCAGGCGTCCCGTCTGCTCGTTTGCCGCCTATTACTATAAAACAAAATAAAGCAAGCTGTTTCGGTTGCGATCCAAGACCTTCGCCTTAGAGCCGGGGGTCCGCTCGTCTATGCATATAATTGGGTATATTAATAATTTAAACTATAAAATTGTTAAGGTGTTTCGAATATTTTGAAAACGTTACTTGAAAACGAGGCGATAATTTAGGAAACTGCTGCTAACGGGCGAGGTATTACGGGGAAAACCCCAGAAGAAGGAGCTCAATACATTGGTCAGACCAATTCAGCTCCACGCTGAACACTTCTGACCGCGACGCCGTACACGCCTCCGAAGGTAGGAAAAGATAGCGGAAGACGGTCCAGGAGAAAGTAATTTATAGAGGTCACAACCCACTGAAGGCACATTTGCCTTGCGAAAAGAAATTTAATTGAACAATTCAAAAAGAAGTTGTATCATTGTACAAGGGAGGATCTTAAGTAGTAATTTATACCAGTTAAATATTACTAATTTAAAAAACATATCTGCCATGCCATGCGGGCAGTGTGGAGTACTTACACATGTTTCTGATCCTCATGCTAACATCATAGTAGATACGCTCATCATCTTCATCTTCCTTGCGTTATCCCAGTTATATGTAAGTCTTTTTGCCTTAGAGCCTGAGGTCAGCTTACTAGTGCATCCAGGTTTGACAGAATATTAGCTTTTTCACAGAGCGATTTTTTTTCATTGGTAGACAAACGAACAAGCGGGTCACCTGATGATAAGTAATCACCGCCACCCTGCAATGCCCGAAGGATCACACGCGCTGCCTACCTTTTAAAAAGGAATATGCTCGCTTCTTGAAGATGCCAATGTCAAACTGGTTTGAAAATACCGCTGCAGGTAGCTGGTTCCACAGTTTGGTCGTACGAGGCAGGAAATGACGTGTGAATCGTACGGTAGAAGAACGGCACTCATCAAGGTGATGAGGGTGGAATTTTAATTTGAGGCAAGTTGTACGGTGGTGAAATTCTGCAGCGGGTATCAGACCAAACAACTCCTCAGAACACTCCCCATGATACAGACGATAGAGAACGCAGAAAGATGCAACATCTCTACGCAGGTCAAGATGGTCGAGCCGGTTTGTAAGGACCGCGTGGTCTATGACTTGAGCCGCTCGACGTTGGACGCGGTCAAATGGAAGCAGTTGGTATTGTGGTGTCCCGGCCTAAAGATGGCAGCAGTACTCCATGTGGGGCCTAACTTGAGCTTTGTAAAGCAAGAGGCGCTGCACCGATGTGAAGCATCTTCTTGCTTTATTGAGCACACCCAGTTTTATGACGGCTAGTTTAGCCTTATCTTCCAGATGACTCTTCCGCGAAATTGGACGTCTCGCTTTAGGCTGCACGCTGATCTCAGCAACTTAAAGGGATTTCGGTATTCCATGGTTTAGACCAGTCTTAGTTTAAGAATTTGAAGGTACTGACTCCTTGTAACGACTGTCAAAGATTTTCATAAGAGCCCGGACCAATGGTGTTACATGCTTTCCGAGGCATGAGGCAAGCGATACTTAAGAATTTAATACGCACATAACTTCGAAATGTCAGTGGTGCGCGCCGTGGATTCGATTCCAATACCCTCTGCATGCCAGTCTGTTGGTATCTCCACTAGGCTTTCGCTGCTTTGTATCATAGTTGATACGCTATCAGCAGCTATAAAGCTACCGAAAGATAATACAATATGTAGGTAACATAGTGACGATGTAATCATATTCAGGTATCAAAAATAGCTGATGGCGTAATAAACATTTACTGTTTATTACAAGTTACTCATTTTTTTATAATTTTAATTGTTATTTATTGCTTTTGATAATTTTTTTTGTAATGACGGATCTGGGCTTGTTGTAGTTTTCTTAGCAGGATAATTATCTGATAAACTAGAATTTTACTCGCATTTTACACACAGACTCGAAAATATCATGATGTCTTCAGCATATCTACTTGGAGGCTCAATAATAGATTTAATTTAATCCGTAGAGCTCTCTGAAGTTCTCTTTATTTTGCTAATAAAACTGAAAAGGGTGCCTTTTAAGGAATAAATAGGCGACGGCATGTGAGTCGTAATATTTCTTGTCTTCGTCTGTTCTGAGGGTGAGAGCCCCATACGCCTCTCAAAATTCGCCCCTTCATAGAAAATCGGCACAAATTTCTATGAAGGGGCAAATTTGTGAGTTATTGCGCTTTTGTTAAGCTTTTACTCGTCTTAGGTTATATCGCCAAATCCTGCCCAATTTGTTCCTATTCTTATTCTTGTACAACTTAACTCGTACAACTTAAAGGCGAGTTCTCCATGAGAACGAGTAGTACGAGCTTTACACTGAATGTTGTGGAATAATGCTGGGAGGCCGACGTCATTACGCAACCCAAACGAGATTGTTCAGGCAATGAGTGTTGTATTGTTTGTTTGTTCTCTACCGTTCTTTTAGCGAGCATCCTCACGTGGAATTTTGTGATCATTTTGTGATAGAGTTTATGTAGTATCATGATAATGCTTCACTTGTTAAGATGTTTGTTTTGTTGATGTTGGCTATCAAACCGAACATGCGGGTGACCCGTTGTCTAGTGTTTGGAGGATTATCAGAAAATTTACCGTGTGGTTAGCTCAAGGAGCCAAGCTTGTCAGCGTAACGATTTCTAAGAGAGCCTAGAAATCTTACTCTGTAAAGGCACGTAAATCAGAAACATGATGTGATCTTTGCACATTGTAGGTACTTTCTCGGCCACGTGTATCGTCCATATTGCGTGTATCCTAAAAACAGGAACTACGTAATATTGGAGTAGCCACGAGAAAGAAGATATCTGTAGCTTTTAAGTTTTCAGTGTCCTTTTACGATCAGCATTTAGGCCCTAAGGCTAGTCTCTAATGGTTATTCATCTTAATCCCTAATGGTTGTTCATGAATCAATATAGAACAAAGGCAGTACAAGTAGTATCCGTAAATGCGAATGTAGGTTAGTTTGTTTGCCTTCCTTCACGTTGCACCGGAGCGATGTCATGGAATGATTTTGTGTGTGGAGATATTTAGCAGGCTGGAGAGTGATAATAATCTACCTACAGTAATGCCAAAAAGTAACAATTTAGATAAAAATGTGAACAGCTTTTTTCAATTTCGAGAATTTGATGACAAAAAATCCTTAAAGCTCGATATCTCAGAAACCGTTAATTTTAGACCCCTAGTGAACGGGGGACGACCGACCACAAATATAACCTCCTTCAAGGAATAGGTCGAATTATTAAACACCCTGTAGGTATATGTATGTTTTTATCGCAATAACTAACTCCCACGCAGGTGGCACCGCATAGTAAATCTAGTCATCAAAAGTTATTACTACAAAGCAACGAATTAAAGCCACACCATTTACGCTAATGGTGGTAATGTGGCTTTAATTCGTTGCTCAATCTCGACACCAAAACATAGTCAGGAGCCAGCTTGCATTATTCTTAGAAAACTACGCACGTATGGAATCGTTATTAGCGCGCGGGTTTATTTCGACGTTTTCCCTTATCTTGAGTCTTGTGATGTATTGCGTATATTTTGTTGTATAATCTGCGCATGTATCGTGAGAATGGATACAATGCTTCCGCCACTTACCGTTCGCAGTTTGAGTGGGCTGCAACCTTCAGGGCCAAAATTGAAATATGTTTGCAGCTGACGTTTCGGAATGTTATGAATTCTTGATGTTTGTTGATTTTTAATGAGGTATCGTCATGTAAATATAACATTTAATATTATAGGGATATACTTGTTTATCACATGAATAAATATGTTTTTTTTAGATTTTCTAAAGTATATTAACGATGACTTACAGCTTAGGTATGAACCTTACCATTAATGAAAAATATTAACTAACTAAAATATACCGATGATCACTGGGCATGTGAAAATGGCTGAAAGACCTAATGCTATTTGTCTGTATGGAATAGATATTCCTTTGCACTTTTATAATTGAGCCCCAAAGTTTTTTTTTCAGTTAATTGAGTAGGTATGATGACAATGGAAAATCGGCACGTGCATGACTAAGAATAGAACATATGGAGTAGCATTCATTATATTTTCTGTCAAGAAAACGTCTACAGTATAATATTTATGTTCAATTTTAACTTAACTTACGATTCCTAAAAGTCTGATATTCCGTTGCTTCTGTAAGTGCATGTCTACCGTAAAATTGAGTTCCCTTCCAAAGGAATGCGACCGATATGTACCGACATCAACATCAAAAATAAGCATACATCATACACACTCTTAAACCCTCACAACAAGAAGCAATTTGCTCTGATCAAAATAGGAAATAACTTTGCCAAAAGCAAGAGCTTCGAGCATTGACCATTTAAACTTGAACCTTAGTTCACTCGAAACTCCTCCTGCAACGCCTTATTGAAAATAGTTTCGGGAGGAACGGGATAGTCGAAGTTATATTGGTGTATTGTGCAACACAAAATATTTTATGGTACACGTGTTTGACACTTCAGGCTGAATGACATCAGGATATAGGTTGTACGTTATCTGGTGCCGGTTCTCGAGTGTTAAACATATCTTGAGAGTTTCCCCTGTCAGACTTTCGAAGACAAATTTTAAAGCGATTTCTTTGAAGGCGAGCTCGAATATGAAAAACTGTTTATTGCGGAACGGGAGTAAAAAACGTTGTAATAAAACTTCGAAACTTTTTGACAGGGAATATTGGATTTTAAAACAAAAACAGAATATGTAATTAAGGTCAAAGCACTTATTTGATCTGTTGTGTTTCGGGGTTCGTTATCGAGAGTCGCTAAGTCGTATGTTTCTGAAAGTAGTTTAAGGATCTCTGTTGATTGTTTTTTTATGTATTCTAAATTGCTTTCTGCCTTCCGGTAATCTTCGTTCAATATAGCTGAAAAAAATGATCGGTGCTACGCCTGTAATATCTAATTCTAAAAGTAGAAGTTAGAATTCAATTGAGTTATATATTCATTGTTTTGTACTGTATAAGATTTTGCTTTGATTTTTGTTTTTGGTGCTATAGATGTTAAAGAATCCGGTTGGCAATTTTGGGTTATGGACGCGTAGTAAAATTTAAATGAAATTACTAGTACAATTCGGATTGTAAATTGTGACTGATAAAATTATATGTTGCATTAGTATTAAATAACTGTTTTCTCAGAACCAGAAGGCTGGATTAATAATTGCTATTCAACGTGGCAATGCTGCTAGCCTTCTGGGCACGCTAGCAATCGACAGCGTTGCGGAGGAATGATTTGGCGCGTCGTAGTTAACAATTTTTTTTTTGTTTAGCCTGTACTATCTCACTGCTGGGCAAAGGCCTCCTCCAAATCATTCCACGCTCATTTGTCGCCTGCAATCTCAATCCAACTCTTGTGGTAGGCGTTGTTTTACTTTCTTTAAATTTATTTACTTTTCTTTATCATTCTAATATGCACTGTTAATTGAATAATGCGCAAATTTATGTTTTTAAGAATATTTAAATTATTGTTTATGTTTCTCAGTTGTCTGAATGCCACAATGCAGTTTCTTTCTGGATTTGGATGACTTATCTAAGGGTATTATTATGACTTAATAAACTAAAGTGTGTAATATCATGTGTAGGTCAATGCTCTCTCAACCACGGGAGCAAGAATTCAACGCCGCTCCAACTTAATAATATGATCCAAATAGTAAGAAACTCCTTCAAAATACAATTTCTTGATACTGGTTTTTTCTACTTAACTTGTATATACGGGTGCGATACGTGAAACCGAAAAGGTAACAACGCATACCACGTCACCGTATTCTCACTACCACGAAGTACTTGACATCAAATGCACGTTATAACGAATATCGTAACGCCGTAGTCATCCGATCTCTAAACTAAATCTCGAATTCATCAAATCGAATTACTTGACAACGAATGAACGTTACCACAAAATACTTATCACCGAAGTAACGTAACCTCGCATAACGAAACCACTAACGATAAGATATCAATACTCATAATCGACGGGTACTTTCAGCAGCTGTGTTCATAGAGAGACTGCGGTGATATTTGTCTACATATCTTGAGACTGAAGCAATTTCTAAGTGGAACAAAACGAAGGAAATGTTTCCTGTACGTTCTTCTGTAGAATTGTTTATTGCTCCAACAAAATTAAAATTTAATTCATTGGAAGTTACAGAACAGAACAATTTTTCTATTAGCAATTTCTTTCCTCTCTACCCTCTGCCAGAAATATCCTCATAAAATTATAAAAACCTAAGAGTTTTCCAGGTTGGCATTCAAGTAAACCCGTGGGATCTCCACCTTGTCGTGGTTGGGGGGCTCAGTAACTGTGGATTGGACGACACCCGCGGTGAAGCTAAGAGAGATCCCGGGAGTGGACGCTCCGCGGGCTTAGAGGGGCCTGCGCAGGATGCGTCCAACGGTGCGGGTGCGGGGGACAGTTCTGTCTGTCCCTCGCAGTTGGGGCGGTCGCGAGAGGAGAGGCGTGTCGGTGTTGCGTTGCCACGCGCCCTATCTCCCGCGACCAAATGGGGGCGCACCATTCGATGCGTCGCGGTGGGGCCGCAGAGGAAGAGGAGATGCGGTGTTGCGTTGCCGTCCCCCCTATCCTCTGCGGCCGCTGGGTGTTTTGACGGTGGAGCCCAACACCTTCACCCGCTGCCAAGGGGGTTTTGTTCGGGGCCCGCCTGACCATCTGGCGGGCCAATATCCGTCGGGAGGTTGCGAGGAATGCTTCGGTGATACCCGACCCTCAGACACATGGGTACATGAGGAACACGGGTTGGTATTTTCAGTCAGTAAGAGTCTGACAGTCTCCTCCGCTCTCCTTCCCCCAGGGCGGTGGGACTCCATGTGAATTTTCCAACCCGACAAAAAAAAAGGTTGGCATTCAAGTATTTCGCTATGAAGCACTTAAAAATAAAAACAGCCTCTCTACCATAACGTAAGTTTTTTATGAGCCTTCTGTTGCGTACATCCTGATGGCGTAGCGATATTCTATGGCTTAGAGTTGCGTCAGGATATATGTATGATAGTAATGTCTCTCTGTGGTCCTTTCATTCCGTAAGCAAGAGGCGACTACGAAAATAATATATTTGTGAGGAGATGAAAAACTGCACAATAAAAGCTATAACAACCAGTCTGAGTAACGTAGTAGGTATAGTAGGCCCAATCCTCCATTGACTCCCAATGGTTCCATAAAACAAGGTTAGGCTTCAGTGCAGCAGTGGACTGCGAAGGGCTACATAAAAGGCTAAACAATCTACTTTCATAAGACGTACGTTCTTTACAAGGAAGATGTCTTATGAAAGTAGATTGTTTCGGTTTTGTCCCAGCGAATGTGCACATTTTATTTATTTTCAAAATATCGTAGATAAAATGTTTCTTAGTTAGAGAAACACGCGGTCCTCGTCTCAGCACTTATTTTATTAACAATACGTGTGAAAACATTTATACGTTTTATTACAAGCATGAGAGAAGTGATTTGTATTTTTAAATTTTTGGTTTAGCGGTGCATAGGGTTCCCACCAAGAACTTAGGGTCCAAAGCCAACCTCACCTGCAAGTGGTGCACCTGCCGATCAACGGACGAGGCTCTGGCAAACAAAATATCCCGATAAGCGGCAATAGGCTCGCCACCTATTACGTGGGATCAAAACACTGGCGAAAAGTGGGCGTTTAATATGCCTCTGCCTACCCCTTCGGGGAAACAGGTGTGAGTCTATGTATGTATGTATGGTTTAGCCGTCGGTCACGGTCTTACGGGTGTATCACACGATCAGAACAAAGTAATTGCCTTGAAAATTATACAATAGGCTTGTGAAATTGAAGCACAGCATAGTAGTACATGGAGACCTCATGTTATTTATCATAACTGCACTTCGCTAGAAGGATGATGACTGCACTGATGGTGTAGTAGTTTGAGCGACCGTCTCGCCGATGGAAACTGAGTTTAAAATTGTTAGTTGATACCATACCATATACTTTGCGAGATTCACAAATCGCTTGGAGGCAAAGGTTTCTTTGTTTATGTCATAAGCGGCAAACGAGCAGACGGATCGCCTGATGGTAAGCAATTACCGTCGCCCATGGACACAAGCAACATAAGAGGAGTCACAAGTGCGTTGCTGCCCTTTGCTTTAGGAAAAGGGATGGGAGAAGGAGTGGGATGAGGGGGAAGGAATTGGGGATGGAGCCTCCGGCACTCTCACTCACGGAGCGAAACGCAACAGTTTAGGTACTGTTACTTTATGTCGATTTTCTGTGAGAGGGTAGTACTTCCCCGGTTGAGGCGGCCCATTCACGCTGAAATCAGCAAGGCTCTAACTACCTATAAATTTTGTGCCCATTGGTTGAACGTTTATAAAGGCGTTACAGGATTTATTTGTTATTTCATGGTAGGCTTTCTTAATATCTTTGTTGACAAACACAGCAATCCTTGCAATAAGAAACTCTTCACTACCTTAAAACCAACTTCATACCAAATCACTGCTATAAAACTAACTATACGTTAAACAATAACGATGAACGTAACTCGACAATCAAAACCTGATCTTCATAGTAAGCAGCTTCACTGCCGCTTAAGAAATAATAAGCATTACCAAATTATACAACTCACAGCGTAAAAATTACAAAGTCACATGTTCATTATGACATCATCATTTATTTTAGAGCGTAAAAGTGTAAACAGCAACAATTGAAACACCCCCGTTTTGTCACGTTAATGAAACGAAAATGTACAAAGTACAGTAATAAAGAAATATATCGGTAGCACCTCAATGATTTACTTAAAAAAAAAAAATTGGTTGCCTGTAAAGTCGGTATACGGGCGAAAGTTTTACGTGACAACGACTTTGAGTGGTAAAATAATTTTAATGTGAATATTCATTCGTATAGTAGGAAGAAGGATGAAAGACGCGTGCCTTTCACTTTTTATGTCTGTCTCTCTCGCTCTTAGGCGGGACGCGTGCCTCTCACTCGCTCTCATTGTGAGCGCATAACGTGAGCGGAGCGTAACGCAGTTTCTTGAAGTGTCACCCGGCAAACCAATTTATAAGACGTTGTCACGTCAAAATGGCTCACTTTAGCATTACGATGTCAGTAAACCGACAATTTTGTTTATACCTTACGACACGGTGGTGACACGATACAGAAATATTATAGGCATTACCTACTGGTTCCATGGTTTTAACCTATTGTAAGTCACTTTACTCCATGTAGTGATGGATAAAGAATACCAAATCTTACTACCTCTGTCGTTCTTTGGGTATCCCAGGAGGATTAAAAGTAATTTGGAATTAAAGGCCACGAAAAAAACCACGGTCTACAGGACTACGAGAATGACTTGTGTGTTCAATCTTTACTCGAGACAACACTTTTGTCTTAACTGATAATTGTCATTTAAATCTGGATGTTCATTGATTGAATAATATATTATTAATTAGTGATATACAATTTATTCACGATGCCGGCTTTGTAAAAACTTAAACTCACTATAAAAATTGCTCACATTTACAATATCTTGCTAAGAAAAAAAAACGACCAGTATAGCTATTTAAGACTAGCTTCCGTATTTTTGGTAGCAATATCGTATCGCAGTCTGTGAAAGGAAATCATAACCGCGAGATTTAAAATATTGGTGTAAATAATGAGACCCAGCAACCAATCCGTGGTATTGAAAGATATTTCGCAAACGTTAAGTATCTGAGTTGTATAGTTGATTGAATCAGGCGTTATTTGGCGGAACTCCATTGTAACCTAATGGAAGGCATGGATGCATCCTCAGAACCTCAGTCGTTGCCCATCGTTCCCGAGGATGCCTCGTTCAGAGGCGAAACACGTGTCGAGGAATAGTCGGCGCATACACCGGGATACTGCAAGTCAGGTATCTTCCTGGAACCCATACCATTCCTATATCCCTTATCCTTTTTTGCCCGGTTCCTATAAAAATAAAACGGTTCGTTTTACCTACGGACAGTAAAATATGATACCACGCGTAAGTGTAAACCGTTTCTATATTAAACGTCTCGTTGTGCAAACTACCAATAGTTTGTTACTAACGGATGGGAGGGTTACCTGCAACGCGCCGTATCTTCTTTGTATGGTAATGGCACTCCGTGGTGTTTTACTGTTTCTATAGTCATTTTCAAACGTCAGTTCATCTGTCAAACTTACCATCCGTACGGATTTTGTTTACCGATCGATTTTGGCCGGTTTCGGTTTCTTTTCAATAGGTATTTATAAAAATAACATAATGTCTAGTTCAGAAAGTGATCAAGAAATGCTGCATATATTATCAGATTGGAGTGACACCGATTCGGAAGAAAATAATCATCGTGATAGAGTTTACAAGCAAAGAGTGAACTATTTATCTACTTTGGATGATGTTGAATTTCAACTGAGATTTCGGCTCGATAAATGTTCTGTGCAAGAACTGCTGCTGGAAATATATCCATGTTTAAGAATTAAAGATGCCAGGTTCGTACCTTCCTTCCTACTAACCTATACTATAGAGATAAGGTAATCAACATGTTGATAAATGGTGTTATAAGTATTATAAATAAATAGAATAGAATATATTTAATATATTAACTAACTTGTATTGTTACAGAAATCATGGAATATCTCCATTACACCAGTTGCTCTTAACGCTAAGATTTTATGCTTTAGGAACAATGCTTTTATCAGTAGCAGATTTCATAGGTGTATCAAAAGCATCGGCTTGTCGTATTGTTCGTGATGTCAGTTATGCAATAGCACAGCTGTATGGCAAATATGTATACATGCAGACCAATACAGAACAAGACTTTTATGGCATAGCTCGATTTCCTCGGGTCCTTGGTGCACTGGATTGTACACATATTAGAATACAATCACCATGTTAGTACCTACTTTATTGGGCTATATTCTTCAATTAATTTATAATGTTTATCTTTCATCTTAAACACAACCACCTATTTCAGCTGCTCAGACTAGAGAAGAATTCAGAAACCGTAAGGGCTACTTCTCCTTAAATGTGCAAGCGGTGTGTAATGCAAATTTGCAGTTCATGAACGTAGTAGCTCGCTGGCCAGGTTCTGCTCATGATGCCACAATATTTAATAATTCAGAACTGAGAGGTACATTAATAATCAGAGAGATCTTTTATCTAAGTATAAGAAATTGAATTGTGTCACACACATTTCACTAACAAACATTTTTTTTTTCAGCACAATGTGAAAGTGGTATGTTTCAAAATAAATGGTTGCTGGCGGATAGTGCATACCCTCTGAAGTCTTTCCTCTTAACTCCATTGTTAAACCCTCAGTCACGGGGTGAGCAACTTTATAATGAAGCCCATATCCGGACTAGAAACACCATTGAAAGGTTTGTTACATTACTTACTTTATAGGTACTTACTAATAGTTTTCCAGATAGATATATTAAGCACTTAATATTTCGTATTTTGTTGTAGATGTTTTGGAGTTTGGAAACGGAGATTCCCAGTAGTCGCCCTAACATTGCGTTTGAGCCTTATAAAAGCCAATGCAGTGATTATAGCAACTGCAATACTCCACAATATCTGTAGACTGAAACGCTTGGACGATATTCCACCGGAAGTTGAAATCCCAGACATAGGTGCAGTGCCCACACCAAATAATACAGAACCAAATAATCAAACAGAGAGAGAAATCCTAATTAATGAATATTTCAATAAGTAAGGATCACATATAAATTATTTACCTACCTAACTAAAATTTTGTATTATTCACTTTGCAAAATCTATTGGCCTACCTAAAATTTATTTTTTTCTTTTCAGTTTGGAGTGAAGAAAAAGTTTACAACTCTACATTAATCAATACCTACAAATCACTTTTGTCATTATGTTAATAATTAAACATGTTTTAATAACATCAAAATTAAATGTTAGTTACATTTACAATAACAGAGTTTAATTTATAATTGCATCAAGTTGTATATTACTATACCTCTTATTCTTGCCATAAGGCTGAAGATAGACATAGGGCTATAATTCTAATCTGAACTTAACTAATGTAAAAAAGACAAAATGTGGTTTCACAAAATATTTAATAACACTAGAATAACATTTACTTATTAACAACTATTATTTTCTTTTTCTAATACTTGTAATTTTATCAATTCTGTTTCAAACTCAATCTTCTCCGCCTTCTTATTATATAATATATAATAATTTGCAAAATTGCGTTCTAGTTTTCCATCTTCAACCTTTCTCCGTTTGCCTGAAATTATGATAATTTATTTTCATTTGGACTTATTGAGATGCTTTTTAATTTTTAGAAGTTTCATATAAATTACCATTTGTTTGAAGACATTTTGTCATCGTGGGCATCCCATATAAAAATTTTGCACCTACATTGCACTCATTGGTGTCATCTCCCATTACAATCACTTTTCTCTTTTTTGCTGAAACAAATTATAAGCAGTTAATTTACAATGAATTAATTTACCAATTAATTACTTATTCAGGAGATCAACTCTTAATAGAAATCTGTTTTACACCTTTACTTTTATATAACTGTAAATAGGCTGTATCTGTAGTCAGTACATAATATAATTATGTACATAGTAATCCTAAGATGGTTCAATACAGGCAAAAGCTAGTTAAATTTGATATGTGTATCTCCACTTGTTGTTGGAGTTCGGTCCATGTCCGGCAGTTGCACTGTTGCAACATCATCCAAATGTAGCTCTTCTTCAGACGCAACTTCCAGCTCTATTACAGAGCTGTCATTTGCTACCCCATCACCACCAAATGGCACCATAAAACCCGTGCAAGTAGCACCCAAAATATTTGCTACTTTATCTAAGATTTCATCAGGTGGAATGAAATCGGCCTTCCCGCCACCAGTCTGCACCAAAATTGAATTTATATTTTACAAAATTGAATATGATATTAGGTACACTTACCTCTCATCTTCTACAAATTCATGCAAGCTTAAGCTCAAAGAAAATCAAATACCTAGACCAGATATGTATGTACTCTATACTACAGACTCACTTATTTAGGTACCTACCTTAAGATTGTTCATTCGTATTTGTTGGGATCTTTTGCGGGCTGCCTTTTCTCAAGTTATCCCATTTTAGCTTGAGCTGGTCTTTATGTTTTGGGATGCTCCCAAATTTGGCGTTAAAGGCGGCCGTCAAAGAGGCCCACGCATCTTCCTTCAGCTTGTTGGTGGCGGCATTGGTCTCTTTGCTAGTTAATACAGCATAGTTTTGGATGAGATCTACAAACCAAGCCACTTCATCCTTATTCATGGGCTTTTTGCTTTTCTGTAACAGAAAATAATTTTATAATTGTTTATAAATTCACAAGACGTGTATATAATAATTTCGTTCTTTTTTACCAAAAGAAAAAGCTTTGGGCATGTTACTTATCATAAAAAAAAGCTATTAGTAATAATGATAATGTACTTACTGGGGTAATATCCATGTCTATCTAAGTATTTTCAAGATTATCTTCCTTTCGTTATTTTTCACAGGTTTCATTCAAGTCACAACAGCAAAAACAAAAACAACTCAACACAAACAAAACAACAGAATTGGTTATTGGCGCGAAACTAGATACGCCGAGACGCTAACGTTTCTTTCCACTCACTATGGCTATGGCAATTATTAGCATTGACAAAAAAATATAAAACTGTCTTTATGTTATATATCCTTCAAGGTAATCACGAAAAAAATAAATTTTACACTGAACTATATATAAATTACATTGATATCATATTATTATTTTGCAAAAACACTGTACTCTATAGAGAACATAACGCACATTTTTTGTAAGAACGAAACGTAAAAAGTGCCATCGGTTGTCCGATGACGGACGGCTGTTTGTCGCTGGTAGGAGAGCTACGAACGTTGTGAAACACTACGTAACTACTCGTTAATGGTTAGGTAGAAACGAGCCGTAGCTTTTATACTATGACTGTCCGTTAGATATAGGAACCGGGCATTAGAGGAGTTCGGTATTGTCAACCTTTTTCTATTGCAATAATTGGGGTGGCCAATCCGAGGGTGCGTGGTGGGTTCCTCTTTCCTTTCATTAGGTTATCCGAGTTGTATTTTCAAAGCGATTGTATAAGATAGATTTAAGATCTGCGATAAATTAATATACTTATGTGTAGATTAATTCTAATATTTTTAAAATTCAAAGACTAGTACTATGCCATTAAGAATTTAAGACATAGCCGTGGTGATCCGTTGTGGGTCTTTAAGGTTACATACATAGACTCACGCCTGTTTCCCAAAGATGATGAAGATGAAATTTTATGATAGGTATGTACCAGATAAATTCAGAATCAAAATGTGACTTGTAAGATGTTATCCGACTGTTAATTTATGCGGAACTTATCGGTTGTGAAATTGTTGCGGGTTAATTAAGTTAAGGTTTGAAGGATTTAATTTTCCTACAAAGAAGGATATAATAATAATGTATACAATATTATATATGTATGTACATAGGAGGAAACGAGGATTTTAAGAAATATAATTTTAACAAGCATGAAGTAGTTAACGCAAAGTATAAACATATATAGTAGAAGTTACTTACATATCCCTCTTGTTAGAAAATTTGTATGAAATGTTAGGTGACTGAAACATTTTAGCTTGCGTTTACAATTTTACTCGAAGTTCTTGTAAAATTATAGTGAGACTCGTAGTATAAAACTCCTTCGCTACTATTATTACTTTAAGTCGACGCACATGGGTACACATTTATTAGCTACGGTGATGGAATATTATTGCGTTGGAAGTGCAAAGTTATTATTTCTTAAAATAGATCAACCCTTTCTAACCTTCTGCTTTATAAAAATTATTTATGCTGTGCTTTCGGAAAAAGGCAGCAAGTCGATACTATCTACACTGACTTCTCCAAAGCATTCGATAAGGTAAACCATTCGCCTCTTTGCGCCAAGCTCTCACACTACGGCATACATGGTAATTTGCTTCGTTGGGTTGAGTCCTACTTAAGTAGAAGAAGTCAGTTGGTATCGGTCAAAGGTAATGTTTCATCACCAGTCACTGCCACTTCGGGGATGCCTCAAGGTTCCCATTTAGGTCCATAGTTCTTCATAATATTTATAAATGACTTGATAGCGAGATTGAAAAACCCATGTCTGTTATACGCTGACGATCTGAAGATATATTGCGTGGTTAATAGTACTAATGACGCTTTCAGTCTTCAGCAGGATCTTCAAATTGGTCATCAGTGGTGTCAGCTCAACTACATGCATCTAAACTTAAATAAATGTTGTGTGATATCTTTTGCTTGTAAAGTGCAGAAAATACTTTTTAATTATAATTTAGATAGCTTCTACCTCGACAGGAAGCATGTTGTTAAAGATCTTGGGGTTACGTTTGACGAAAAGTTTCACATACAAACAAACATTTCACGCACATTATGACTATATTATTAATAAAAGCACCAGTTTACTTGGATTTATACTTAGATTTACTAAGGACTTCAAACATCCTTGTAGTCTCTTTTACCTTTTTATTACTTTGGTTCGCACTATCCTGGAGTACAACTCACCTATTTGGTCGCCTTTCTACGCTGTTTACATTAATAGAATTGAGCGAGTTCAAAAAAAATGTCTCAGAATATTATGCTACAGATATGAGCGTCACCAAGATTTACACTGCTATAAAGATAGGTTAAATAATTACATATAAGATACTTTCCCTCGAGTCTCGCCGCAAAAGTACTGATCTTTTGTGTCTTCACTAAATTATTCACGGTGCGGTAGACTGTCCAACTTTAGTATCTCTCATTAACTTTAATACTAAGTTTAGGTCGCGACATCCTCATTTAAAAAGTTTCATTTTAAATGTGCACCTGAATAATACGTCATTTTATAACTCCATTGTAAGGATGTGTCGACTATATAATGACTTGCTACCTAAACACAGTTCCAAATTGGATATATTTAATAATAAATGCTTAACTTTTAAGAACGATGTTCAACATATTATGTCTGAATGACTACTAACACTTGTCGCATAAACGTAACGTATGTTACACAATAAGTTTATTTTTCACTCTCCTATTTTTATAGATCATGATGTATACGCATATCTAGAAACCTAGTTAAGTTTATAATACTATTGCTTATATATGTTTGCCACAAATGTACTAGATTCTGTCATGTGTGATTAAATAAATAAATAAATTTCTGAACCACGGAATATCGCTCATCATCATTTGATCTTCGCAACATGCAGGGATAGCCATATTTTTAGCTTTTGATCAGTGTTAGTATATTCAGGGGTTCTGAGACCCCGTAACGACTGTCGAAGATATTCATGAGCATGACAGCCGGTACTGTGGGTTTGACATGCTCACAGAGGCATGGGGCAAACGATAATAAATTAACAATTGAATATGCCATATAGCCACGAAGGTAGTTAGTTTAATTAATAATATTTAAAGTAAATATCTAAATGTATAGGTCTAAGTACAGATGTTTATTTGGAGTTAATTTCAGTTAATGCTTTTTGTGTTGCTAATATCATAACTACCATGTCTCATTATACTTATATTTTCATGCTCTTAGACTATTCAATAAAGACTATATTACGTAATATACATTTATGTGATTAGACTAATCAATAAAGACTATAATACGTAAATTACATTTATGTGAAATGTATCACTAAACATTGGGTGCTCAATGATTCCGGCAGCCATACTAATAGCCGTTAGATAAATGAGGCGGTACTATTTTATTATATTTTCTGATACACACATAAGGCAGGCTATGGTGTTTTACTTTATGGGGTGGACAAAACTTGAGACATTTGTATTGTTTTATATGTACATTCGTCTCTTCCACGCCATTTAATGTCTACAGTAGTTTGTGTGAGGGTCAGGCCACAATAGGTAAGTCAGGGCTGTATAAATGGTATTTTGTTCAGTGTTGTTGTGGTCAGCACTCAGGCCCCAAGGGTAGCTTAACTAATTTTTTTATCGCAAAATCTGACTCCCACCCTGTCGGCGCCGCATGAGAAATCTAGTCATCTTATCTTATAACTACAAGGCTACGAATTAAAGCCATATATCCACCATTAGCGTAACACCAGAACATAGACAGGTGCCAGCTATTCTTAAAAAATTACGCACGTATGGAATTCGTTACTAGCGGGCGGGTTTGTTTCGACGTTTTCCCCTATCTCGAGTCTTGTGATGTATTGCGTATATTTTGTTGTACAACCTGCGCATGTATCGTGAGAATGGATAGAATGCTTCGGCCACTTACCACTCGCAGTTTGAGGGGGCTGCAACCTTCAGGGCCAAAATTGAAATATGTTTGCAGCTGAAGTGTTAATGTTATGAATTCTCGGTGTTTGTTGATTTTTAATGAAGTATCGTCCTGTAAATGTTACATATAATAATATAGAGATATACATTATAATTTAAAAAACTAAATTAAAAAACATGTTTAGTCATGTGCTAAACATGTGTTTAGCACATGACTAAACATGTTTTTTTTAGATTTTCTAAAGTATATTAACGATGACTTACAGCATAGGTATGCATCTTGCCATCAATGAAAAATATTACCTAATTAAAATAGACCGATGCTCACTGGGCATGTGAAAATGGCTGAAATACCTAATGCTATTTGTCTGTATGGAATAGATATTCATTTGCACTTTTATTACTGAGAACCAAAGTATTTTTTTCAGTTAATTGAGTAGGTATCATGACAATAGAAAATCGGCACGTGCATTACTAAGAATAGAACATATGGAATAGATTATATTTTCTGCCAAGGAAACGTCTACAGTATAATATTTATGCGTACAGTATACTCGTAATTTAAACTTAACTGACGATTCCTAAAAGTTCTGATATTCCGTTGCTTCTATAAATGCATGTCTACCGTAAAATTGAGTTCCCTTCCAAAGGAATGCGGCCAATATGTACCGAAATGGACATCAAAATAAGCATACATCAAACACACTCTTAAACCCTCACACCAAGAACCGCTTTACTCTGATCAAAATAGGAAATAACTTTGCCAAACGCAAGAGCTTCTAGCATTGACCATTTAAACTTAAACCTTAGTTCACCTCAGTTCACTCGAAACTCCCCCTGCAACGCCTTATTGAAAATAGTTTCGGGAAGAACGAGGTAGTCGAAGTAATCTTGGTGTATTGTGCAGCACAAAATGTTTTATGGTACACATGTTTGACACTTCAGGCTGAATGACGTCAGGACATAGGTTGTACGTTATCTAGTGCCGGTTCGCGAGTGTTAAACATATCTTGTGAGTTTCCCCTGTCAGACTTGAGAAGACAAATTTTAAAGCGATCTCTTTGAAGGCGAGCTCGAATATGAAAAACTGTTTATTGCGGAACGGGAGTATATAATAAAACACCGAAACTTTTTGACAGGGAATATTGGATTTTAAAACAAAAACAGAATATGTAATTAAGGTCAAAGCACATAAATTAAGTGTTTCGGGGTTCGTTATCGAGAGTCGTTAAGTCGTATGTTTGTGAAAGTTGTTTAAGGATCTCTGTTGATTGTTTTTTTATGTATTCAAAATTTCTTTCTGCCTTCCGGTAATCTTTGTTCAATATAGCTGAAGAAAATGATCGGTGCAACGCCTGTTATATATAATTATAAAAGTAGAAGTTAGAATTTAATTGTGTTTTATATTCTTTGTTTTGTACTGTATAAGATTTTACTTTGATCTTTTTTTTGGTGCTATAGATGTTAAAGAAACCGGTTGGGAATTTGGGGTTATGGAAGCGTAGTACAATTTAAATATAACTACTAGTACCTATAACTCGGATTGTAAATTGTGACTGATGAAATTATGTGTTCCTTTAGTATTAAATAAATGTTTTTCCGTGACCAGAAGGCTGGTTTGTATTTCGCAGGGAGTATAATCATTGCTATTTAAAGTCGCGATGCTGCTAGCCTTCTGGGCACGCTAGCAGTCGGCAGCGTTGAGGAGAAATAATTTGACGCGTCGTAGTTGGCAATTTTTTATTTACTTTTCTTTGTTATTGATTTACTTTCTTTGTTATTCTAATAGGCACTGTTAATTGAATAATGATAAAATAGGTTTACTATTGTTTGACAAAAAACGTATGACAAAAGATCATTTTACAAACAACGTTTGAAAAACTAATCATTTGACAAACTTTCATTTCACAAACATATTACTTTAAAAACAATCATTTGACATAATACATAATTTATTTAGAAAATAATTAAAATGTTAAATAATTATTTTAAAAATAATCATTTGACTAAATAATTCGTTTGCCAAATTGGTGATTGTACAAAAAGTTAGAAGATAAATTATTAGTTTTTAAAAATAACTAATTTCTAACCAATACTTACGCGAAATTTTGAAACTATTTAATTGCATGGTTGCAATTTTCATCTTGGACAGATTATTTATAGGCAAGTAATATTTGTGTATTAATACAAATTCCATAGAAACTTAAGTCTTTAAAAAAAATACACACTGCCTGAGCTGAGCTGCCTAAGCGAAATAAGTAGAATTTGGTTCTGGCACTCGCCGGCCGCTGCCGCGGCAAGCTCGCTTCGCTCGCTCGACTCGTGCGTTGTGGTCACAGTTCTAACCTAACCTAACCAGCCATTGTTTCAGTTGACCCTACACAAAGATTGTTGTATTATCGTAGATTTTGGTTAATAAAATATTTACCAAGCAAGGCATTTTGTCAAATGTTATTTATGCTTTTCGTTATTTTGCCAAATAACATGTTTAAAAAATAATTAATTTGTAAATTAATGTTTTAGCATAATAACTTTTTTATAGTTATTATATTGTCTAATGAGTTTATTGAACAATAGTTTGTAAAATCATAAATTTATCAAGTATAATTTTGTCAAACGTTATTTGTCAAATGAAAATTTTTCATTTGTTTTTTGTCAAATGATCGGACACCGATAAAATACATAATAATATGCAGAGGAAAAAGCGATCAAATGCGCAAATGTATGTTTTGAAGAATATTTAAGTTGTTGTTTATGTTTACCAGCGCAGCGGCCTGAATGCCACAATGCAGGTTCTTTCTGTATTGGGATGACTTATTTCAGGGTATTATTATGATTAAATAAACTATAGTACGTAATGTTATATGGGTATGTCCGTAGACTTTCGATTACTTCACCTAGAATTCAAAGCCACTTCACCTTAATATTATCCAAATAGTAAGAAACTTCTTCACAATACAATACACCGTAAGTTTTGCGTAAACAGAATGTTTGTTTAGCGAAACCGAGGGGATCAAGGTGAATTCTCCAAATGATTTCTGATAAAAAAATAGTGGGACATTATAGATCATATCTAGATACCTTAGGCGTATGTATATTGCCTAGGTCTTTCGCAGTTACGGCAGCTCTCAAAATGGCTTCTCGTTTATTTCTTAGTAATATATTATGCAATAGAGAGTCAGAAGCTTGTCTTTGTTGCTGATATTACCTAAGTAGTTCATGTTCCTATAGGGCTTATAATATGTTCAGATAATTTCGCTATAATATACGCAGTTCTGTCCCAAAAATAGAACATCAATTATTACACCATTTTATTTGGAACGTAAGATATTTGATCCCCAGGGGATAGTGGGCACAAAGGTTTACACCTGGGACGTCGTTACGAGCCTCCAAAAGTACCCGGCTCGGTAGAGATTTCCGGGATTCCGCGGTTTGATACGAAAACAACGAATGGCTTAGTCCAATGCTAGTTCTTTTTTTTCGCGTTATGATCTTTGCGACGCCGTTTATGTCTTTAGACATAGCCATAAAAATATAAAGAGGGTTGTGAAATAAAAACACGAAAAATATTTTGTAGGATTTTCCGTTCGTTTCTTTACCTGTTATTTGCATTATTTTATACTGTAGCCATATTGTCGGGGTTTTATATGCTTATAAGGTGAAAAAGTAGGGCCATAGAACGTTAGCTATTTACACCATGATATACACGTTCAAATTTACATATTGGTTGGCGAATGGAGGTGGGAGCTCCTTAATATTCTAATTGCAAAATTCATATAAGAGAAAATAGTGAGGGGCAAAACTATGAGTCCTAAAGGAATGATTGCCTGTCGTTACATTTTATCTTTAGGGTCTTTAGACGATTTGTTGATGGTCTTAAAATGTTCGTTATTATGTCATAATACATGATCCGATAACGCTTGGCTTTTAATAAAGTTACAATTTGGATCTACAACTGCCATCATGGTAGATCTTTTGTCTCAATTTATTTAATCTTGTGTTTATTGTAGCTTTGTATTCGCTTAGACTTTCTTTTCGTAAGAATGTACGGACAGTTCTATATTTCTAGCTCCATATACTGTTCAGAATTGCTCTTCACAAGAATGCATAATAAATTCCACATAGGTATATTCTGCTATTCCATTTAAAATTACAATTGTATTTGTATTGAAATCTGAATAGATCTTACTAAGTATTCTAGAATATACGTAAGTATCAACATCTCGCAAATGTACTGCAAATATAAAGACCCAATATATTCCATGATACATCTCCTTAAGCATCATGTGGAGACATCAGACCTACGCAAACATTTTATTCAAATGATACCTAAGTACCTCAAGGTAAATAACGTCTGTTTCGTCAATTGTGCGCATACAAAAGCCTGATCCATACTAGTTTTTGCTGTCCCAGGGGTACACCGCAAAGTTTGGCTACTGTTGTCATAGTTTGCAAGTTTATCGAGAGCTTGGGATGCCGAACAATGGTAGGTATAATGTTTTGCGTAATTTATCAGCGTTTATGTACTGTAGATGTACTGTTATATTGTGCGAACCAGAAATTGTTTGTGGTCCAGTTACAGATTGTTAAAGATAATACAAAGTTTTGGTCGAAGGTCATCTTGAGTTATTTCCAGAAATAGCTACAAACAATAATAACGGTTTGTCTTCGTGACGTAAACTTGATAATAATAATTTTCAATCAACCACAGCTAACCTGAAAGTAAAAGTTTCAAGACAATGGCTGGGTAACAATCTCCCGTAACTAGTACATTTTAGATAAGCCGGATTGGATTTTAGACAATAAATATTAGCCACTTAGATTAAAAACAATGAAAAGAAAACAGAACAAAAAGTCATCGGAGTTTACACAAAAGTGTTATTACTTTCTCAGGGCACACCATCACGAAAATAGGTTCAATAGAAGGCAGTAGGTTTGCTATCTTATATTTGGGATACCCATTGGAATCCTTTGGGGATAAATAGGCGTGACACTGTGTTATGTGAAGATACAATTGTTATTCTGCTTGCGTTCCTTCCCCAACCATCAGTCTGTCCGTTCCGTTCAATAGAGGGCCACTCCAATCTACATTTTTCAATCCGTAGACGCCACTTGAAGACCATCTGTCTGTATTGTCAAGCAGGTCCAATTGCCAATCGTTGAAGGGACAGAAATGTATTCATTACAATATTTTTCATGTTTATGTATGCGTTGTCCTGTGATGAAAAAATCTTGACAGAAAAACTTTATAGGTTATGATTTTATAGTTTCTTGTTTGTTTTCCATTTAACAGAGGTAGAATATTCTGAAAAGCCGACGACTTGCACGACTAATTCCGAATATGAAACGAATGAACTCATGACCTATGTTACGGATTACAATTAATTTATTGATGGTTAGACAATTAATTGATTTTGAGATTGTTGAAAAAATACCACATATTTTGTTGGCTATTTTAATCAAGGTAGCGCTCATAGCGTGACTTCGTTCTCACAAGTTCGGGCAACGTCGACGTTAAACAAGTTGAGTAAGCGGGTCTCCACTACGATGGGTGACTGCGAGTTGCATTTACATTAGAGCACTGAACCATTAGGCACGTCAAACCGTTGGTTCCCGTTTTTGTATCGTTAGTCCATATCGGAGGCCTTCGGGCGGTCTGAAAACACTGACATCGGAGTTGACCACACGAAATTTTGTAAACCTCTCGGTTTGATGCGTATCGATAACTTGCATATAGCGGGGGATGATAGCTGCCAAGGAGGGTTTGGTCTACTATACCACACTGGCCAGACGGGTTGATATAGATGTCGGGGTTTTTGTCCTATTGCTCTGTGTATTTACTATAGTGCCTCTTACGACAACCGCGGAAGGAATGGGAAAGTAACGAAAATGATTCCGTGAGTGTCCTTAGCAGGAATACAAAAGTATTCTGTATTAAAAACAAAAAAATCTGCTCTTTTTTATACAATCTGCATTATAATTGATTTATAGAAATGGGTATGAACCATGAATATAAACTGAATACAGATCAGTTTATTAACCAATGACAGACACAGAATGAATAAAGCTAAGTATATTGGTTTGCAACATGCACAGAGCTTATCCACAGTACATGGAAAGGCAAAGCAAGATTCACAATGTATTACTTGATTAGCGATTATTGATTAGCTAATCAAGCTTGCTTCAAAAGTGAATGCCCTCCGAAACTTCAAAGAGCATAATATGCATTATTACTATTATATACTTTATGTGGTAAGCAAGTTCATTGTACCTACTGTACGGCTAATTAAGCTGGACAGAGTGAGTTAAGCCTTGCTGATATCTTGATGATCTATTTTTGTTTGTTTTTCGTGTGAGTGTGTGGCCAACTCTGGTGTCGGAGTTTTCAGACCGCCCAAAGGCCTCCGACATGGCCTAACGATCCTTATCCTTAGACATGCACCGGGACCGACGGCTTTACGTGCCCTTCGAAGCACGATAGCGCTCAGATGTAAATGCCACACACGGTCACCCATCCAAGTGGTGACCTGTACAAGCGTTGCTTAACTTTGCCGATCTGTTGCGATCGACGAGCTAAGTCTCGCTATGAGCGCTACTTTCTACTCAGCACCTCATAACAAAAAATTGGCCCACGATCCAAGCTAACAAGTAGATGTACACTCATAGCAGATACTAACACTACTATGTGGGTAGTTGTAGCATCAATATCTACAGTTTTAAGCTCTACTTATAAAAAATTAAATAAAATATTTAAAGTGTTATTTTATAAAGTTTAATGACCTTAGATTATTAAAGACATCTACTACCTGCCAGTACAGTGTTGACAACATCCTACGTACACAAACAACAGAAAACACAAATATCAAATTATGGCTGAGTCACTCCAAGAATCGATGAGCAGTTTGAGAGACATGTTCCTCAAGCGGATGGCGGTTTTTGAAGCTGAGCTACCACAATCCCAAAGCTCTGCATCAATGACAGGATTGGCCACGGAATATCACTCATTTAAGGTATTTGTCTTAGAGGCTCTGAATGGCTTTCCACGGCAGATTGAGCTTCTTGCACACACAGTGGACACTATGGAGATGAGAGCCAGGCGGAAGATGTTGTTGCTGCATGGAGTGCCTGAGGACAGCAAGAAGGACACATCCAAGGTGGTGGTGAAAGTCTTCAAGGAGCACCTCAAAACCGACTTGACTGCTGCCGATGTTCGACGATGCCATAGAATGGGGCGCTTGTCAAATGACCACAAACCCAGGCCCATTGTCTTAAAACTGAACGATGCATCCGTACGCGATAAGCTTTGGTTTGCTAAAACTAAGCTCAAGGGCACTGGGGTCACAATTTCTGAGTTCCTGACCAAGCAAAGACATGAAACTTTTATGGCGGCAAGACAGAAGTACGGTGTGTCGCAGTGTTGGACCAGGGAGGGCATCATCCATGTCCTGGCCCCCGATGGTTCGCGTCATCGTGTGGTGAGCCTCGCTGACCTGCACAAGGCCGAGCAGAAGGGTAGGGAGAAAACAGCGACAGTGCCGAAGCCAGCCACCAAATCCAAACGAGCTGTTACCCAAAAAAAGTAGTTTGTTTCTTTTGTTTTTGTTTGTTTTTGGCCGGGTAGTATATAACATTTTCATTCTACTCTTGTCGGTACCCACTTATTTTCGATCTTACTTATTAGATAACCACTACTCTTAGTAAAATATTAATAATTAATTAATCACTGTATCTGTTGGTGTTCAATATTTTCTACTACTGTCAACTGTCAAATCTGTCATCTCCGTAAAATTACTTCTTTGGGTACAAGGCTTTTAGCTAAAATTTAGTTTATTAGTCTGTTCTTATTTTCTTAAATATTTTAATTCTTTTTCTTCTTTTCCCTACTATCGTTTACTTAACTTCTTTTTCGCTGACTATCTCAATATTATTTTACCCGGCCCGACATTAACCCTTCTTTTATCTTGTGTTTTTGTTTATGCATGTATGTCAGTGTAACTTAAGAGTTCTCTTTTGTTAACGCAACTGGCAGGTGGTGTATTGGTAGATTTGTATATTTTATTTTATTTTATTAATATTATTATTTTTCTTTTATATTCTTAGTTTATTAATATTTAAATTTGCATTGTGTTATCAATTACTCTAAGTATTTATAGATATATAAAATATATATTGTATGTACTCATTATACATATATTATTACCATCATTGATATTATTTATGTAAGTGATGACGATAGTTTCTATTCGACATGTAGCGTAGATGATAGTTTTTCCAGTGTGCCGTCATTAGCTGACTGTCTTACCTCACAATTTTCTGATGTACCTAAAAATTTCAATGTCGTTCATATCAATGCCCAAAGCATTCCGGCACATTTCTCTGATATGCTGGCGAATTTCGACTGTAAGAATATTCACGCTATCCTTGTTTCTGAGTCATGGCTTAAGCCCTGTCTGCCCTCTACATTATACTCCCTTCCTGGTTTTCAACTTATCAGAAATGACCGTGCCGTTGGGGGCGGTGGTGGTGTTGCCATATATCTTCGTTCACATATTCCTTATACAATTGTTGGTATGTCATCACAGCCACCGCCGCCAAGTGCTGGCGAGCATTTATTTCTTGAAGTTGTTTTAAACCACACCAAAATCCTAATCGGCGTTTACTATTGTCCTTCTTTACGAATAGATTACTTTTCTACTTTCGAAACCTTATTGGTCAATACCCTGCCCTCTTACAGTCACATAATCATAATGGGTGATTTTAATACCTGCCTGCTCAAAAATGATGCCCGCTCGTCTTCTCTTTCTTCAACTTGTGCATCGTGTAATCTGTCTATATTGCCACTTAGCGCAACTCATCATTTCCCTAACTCCACACCTTCACTCCTTCATCTTATAATGGTTTCTTCAAGAGAACATGTTCACATGCACGGGCAGTACCCAGCCGACATGTTCTCATATCACGATCTGCTTTTTCTATCCTACAAAATCCGTCCTCCTAAAATAAGACATAAAGTACTTATGCAGCGCAATTTTGGTGGAATGTACCTTGATAACCTTTGTAATGATGCCAGAAATATTGATTGGACTCAACTTGTCAATTCGCAATCTAATGATGAAAAGGTCAGCATATTTACAAGTAAAATCACTGAACTGTACAACAAGCATGCACCAATTCACCCTGTCAAAATGAAGCACCCTCCCTCGCCTTGGCTAACGGAAAATATCAAACAGCTGATTCACAAGAAAGCGGCTGCTAAATTTAGATACAAAATAAGGCCTGACGCTCTTAACTTATAAAAATATGTCGCGATAAGGAATCTCTGCAATAAGGTGTGTAGGGATGCACAACGCCAACATATTCACAGATCTGTACAAAACGGTGATCCAGCTAAAGTCTGGAAATTTCTTAAAACCCTAGGGGTCGGCAAGGCTCGTCAACACATCAATCCTAATGATTTCAATATTGACTTGCTCAATCAGCATTTCTCTGCCTCGTCCAATATTGATAGGACTACTTAGGCAAGCACAATTAATTATCTTTCTTCTCTGCCTACCCCTAGTTATTCACAATTTGTCTTTAATCACTTCACCGATAGTGATGTTAGGAAGAGCATAATGTCAATCACATCCAACGCTGTTGGTAGTGACTGTGTCAGCCGTAATATGGTCCTTCCTATCCTCGATTTAATCCTTCCCATCATATCCCACATCCTAAATCACTCCTGTTCCAGTGGTATTTTCCCGTCAATCTGGAAGGATGCCCAAATTACTCCTATTCCGAAAACTTCTCACCCGTCATCCTTTTCTGATTATCGTTCCATTTCAATCCTACTCGTACCATTCCTCTCCAAAGTCCTCGAACGTCTTGTCTACAACCAAATGAACTCATTCTTATGTATAAATAATCTACATAATCCTTTTCAATCTGGTTTCCGTGCGGGTCATAGCACCGTCACATCCTTGGTCAATATTACGGATGACATCCGGGCTGGCATGGAAGGCGGCGAACTCACCATTCTTGCTCTTCTTGATTTCAGCAATGCCTTCAACACAGTAGATTACGATATTCTACTTGGTCGCCTTTGCTCTCTTAACATATCTCCTACGGTGATTGATTGGTTTCGCAGTTACCAGTGTGGCCGCCGACAGCGTATACGCATCGAGAACTCACTCTCTTCTTGGTGTGATACATCTGCTGGCGTGCCCCAGGGTGGCGTATTGTCTCCTTTACTCTTCGCAATTTTTATAAATTCCATCTCAAACAACCTTCGCTCCTCCTACCACCTTTATGCAGATGATCTCCAAATATATACGCGGTCTTCATTAGCATGTTTATCGCAAGCTCTAGCTATCATTAACCGTGATCTGGCACTGATCAACAGTTGGAGCAATTCCTTTGGACTCAAAGTGAACCCCACGAAAACCCAAGTCACTGTTATTGGTAGTTCCAGAATGAAATCTAAAATTTACTGGTCTTTACTGCCTCCAGTTACTTTTGATGGCACTACTATTCCGATACAGGATAAAGTTAAAAACTTAGGTCTCACTACAGACTCCACTCTGTCTTGGGATCCGCAGATCCAAGAAGTGAGTCGTAAAGTGTTTGCCTCAGCAGGTTCACTAAGAAGATTAAGGAACTTTCTTCCCACTACCACCAAAATTGCGCTAGCAAAATCTCTTTTGCTGCCCATTATTGATTATGCAGACGTCAGCTATCTAGATCTCGCCGAAAACCAGCTAGATAAACTTGAGCGACTTCAAAATTTCTGCATACGATTCATATTTGGATTACGCAAATATGATCATGTTTCACAATTTCGAGCCCAACTCAAGTGGTTACCTATTCGACATCGTCGGAATGCTCACGTTTTAACTTTACTATACAATATATTGTTTAACCCTTCAACACCCTCCTATCTTAAAGGACGATTCGAGTTCCTTCATGATACACATAACCGATATTTAAGGTCATCAGAAAATTTACGACTGAAAATGCCGGCACATTCCACTGCATTCTATGATAAATCCTTTTCTGTAACGGCTGTTCGCTTATGGAATGCATTACCTCTAAACATAAGGCAGGCACAGACGGTTACTTCATTCAAAGCTTTAGTTAAGGCACATTACTTGTCCGCTTAATTTATTTCCTATTCTAAAAATATGTATTTAGTATTATGCACCAATTTATTTATGTATGTATATTTTTATATATGTATTATATATATATATATATATATATATATATATATATATATATATATATATATATATATATATATATATATATATATATATATATATGTATTATATGAATGTATATGTTTATAATATAAATATTAAAACTGGTACACCTACAACTACCACTTCTTTTCCTACCAATATCTCCATCCAAAGGTTGCCTGGTAGAGATCGCTTTAAGCGATAAGGCCGCCCTTTGTACTTTACCTATTATATAAGATTTATTTAATGTTGATACTGGTGTACAATAAAGTTTAAATAAATAAAAAATAAAAAAAAATAAATAACACTACATTATTTTATACATTTCGTTTCTGAGAAAATAAGTAAGGTCTGGTGGCCCTGGGATTGCCTGCGATCTCGGACTATTGCTTCGTGTATTTTCCTTAGTCGACTCTTACGACATCTACTGAATGAAATGGGGTAGTGACACTTTGTATTCTTAATCCGTCACTACTCTGATTCACACTTGCATCTTGGGTGTATTTTCTTTGATTAAACACAGCCATATTTATTCCACGATGATGGAGACTTAGCATAAGAAAAATAAATTTGGTAAAACTAAACTTTAACTAACGACCTTACAAAAAATGTATGAACATGAAAACGGGTACATACGTTATCGTAGGCTTTAAGAAGTTTTACTTAGACACCGCAATCAGGTTTGTATACAATCCAGATCACCTGCGCAAAACTATTAAACTGGCGCATAGTTATTTGGAGTACATTAGCGCAATAGAGACCTCAATTTGTGAGTTGGCGAACAGTTTAAAACTACTGTGCGGCCCCGGGCGGGGTTGATGTTTTAAAGAGTGTTCAGAACAGCGGATGGCGTGGAGAAGTATACTATTTGATGAAATATAGCAAAATTGTACACGTAATCATTTTTCAATCATCACAAATTTTATCTTACAAAATTGAAATAACACAATAAATGAAATAAGTAGCACCGCAGAAAATAACATTGTCTTGTATTCCTGCAGTCAGTTACCTAGCGCGTTAAAGTATACTCGTGACCAATATTTTCTGCTTTACACTAGCTACTGCGTGATTCTTAATATAATGGTATATTGGATATACTTATTACTTACTCACTTCTCAATACATCATATTCAATACGCCCACCGCCGAGTCGGAGTGCCGTGGTTGTATTGATGTGACGCAATTTTTGCTTAAAGTACATATGATGCTGTTATATGGTCGGCTATAAATTATATTATAATAAAACAGACTTTGCCGGAATATAATATAGGTACGCGAACATGTTGAACGCTGCAGACAATTTTGCGTGCAAACGTTAGAAAATTAAATAAACTACTGCAGAGGCGTCTCCGTAGAGTTCCCAGTCAGGATGTCCGTGCTACTTTTACGTAGTGACTGTTTAGTGTTTAATTTCAGTGTATTAGATTACCAACAAACCGTTGTCGACTTTTGCTTGTATTATATATTCTAAAACAAATGACTTTCCTGTCAGCGGTAGTAATATTAAAACTAATTAGTTTTGTTATCTATTATTAGACATACAATTTTGTTACATAGATATTTTGAAGGTTGTGTTATCAAAGCAATAAAATAGAACTTTTATGGTCTATTTTATCTGAGCTTGAGGTTGCATTTTATTTCATACATATTTAATTAGGCACCAATAGCTTAGTAGAGATACTGCTACGCTAAAGGTCTTGGGTTCAAAACCGAGGCGCGCACCACGTATTAAATTGTAATTTGTCGCCTGCTAAATGGCCAAGAAAAACATCGTGAGGACAAGTGCATGTCTGAGAGTCCTCCATAGATTTCTCGACAGACCTAATGAGTCTAACAGCCCGCACTCGGCCAGCGTCGTAGACTATGACTTTAACCTGCTCATACTGAAAAGAGGCCCGTGCCCAGTAGTGAGACAGTTGATATAAATAATGTAATTTTTAATGTGTAATTGATATAGACTTGACAGCTACCAAATGTGTATATAGACTTAAAAGATATACATATATCCTTAAAAATATAGATACGTTAAAAATATACTGATACAGATATGTACCAACAACACTTTTCTATTGCAAAATTACTGCTTACAACAAAATCCTCCTCTCCCTACCCTCGTTAAAATTCATTTCCGACCAAACCTTTTCCCAATAGACGCATGTGGTAATTACCATTCCACACTTTTTTGAAAGCAAACAGGTGACATACTGACCGAAAAGCCGGCCGTATTCGGAAAATCCGTAGTACCTTGAACGGTACCCCAGGGAAGCATGGGATGGTTATCCTTTGTTGAAAACACGGTTAAAAATGAAATGGAAAAAGCTATTTCACATTTTCCCAACGGAACAGTAAGTATCGTGGCTCAGTTATTTGAGTAATCAAACGATCTAGCTAAATAGCTTTGGTGCAGCGTGATACGGTACTAATAGAGTCAGCACTGTCACAAGAAACACCTAGAGTAAGCTACGCTCGCGAGGTCGTTTCTTGGATGAGTGACCTTTTTTGTGGTTTTTACACCAAAGCACTAAAGTACTTAGAAGGCACGTTAAATAAGAGGTGTTGTTTCTTTATGGGTAAGCTTAGTACGATTTGTGATTCTCGACTCATGGTCTTTTCGATTCGATCGGCGATCGTTACGCTGATTGGTCAGTTTTAAGGATATAAGTATCGTTGTAGAACTAGAAGCGAGAATATCTATACGTAGAACGCTGTTTGAAACGAGGAGAGAACTAAGAAGTCATACTGCGCATAATAAAGGTCCCGATAGACAGACGGACCAAAAACTGATCGTATAAGGGTACCAATATTTTTGTAGGTACGTAACGCTAAAAGACTGGCGCTAAATGACTGCCGACGTGGTCCAGTGGATAGTGATTGCGACTCCTGATCGGAGATCCCGGGTTCGATTTTCGGGTCGGACAAAAGTGTTACTGGGTTTTTCCGAATTCTCAGTGGCAGCACGGAATCTGGTGACGTGCCCGGTAACGGCAATAGGCACGCCCCCTATTACGTGGGACCTAAAATTCATGGCGAAATGTGGGTGTAATATTACACCTCTGCCTACCCCTTCAGGGATTCAGGCGTGAGCCTATAAAAAAAAAGTAACGCTAAAAGCCAGCTCTAAGGTCTGTGATAATAATAGATGGAAAGTTAAATGGAAATAACGGTATTTTTCTTTTTTAGCTACGGAACCCTTAAAGCCTAAGGTCTATAGATGGAAATAACAGTAATAAAATATAGGCAGTCTATTAAATATTTTAATGTCCTTGTTGATCAACCCTGTAAATTGAAACAGCTATGCTTATGGCCTTTATTTTATAACTTGACCGTAATATAAAACATATTGCCCATATACAGGATTTAGTAGTCCATAAAACTTTTAAACTGGTTTGGGCTGCTATTGAATAGAGTGAAACTAAATATACCATCAGTGAATTACATCATAATAAACTGGACTTCAACCACTGATTTACCCCTTGAGATGAGAATTAATTCCAGAAATCTCCATGAGGAGTTAAGGGGAATAAATGTATGACAAAGATCTCAGATAATTACATCGAGTCGCATTGCATATACATTTCATTCAGTCATTGTCCGTGTGGTGACGGTTTAAGAATACGGAATGTCACCACCCCATATCATGCCATGGGTGTCGTAAGAGCCGACAGAGGGAGCATATTATGCAGAGAACAGCACTGTAAGAGAAGGAAAACTTGATACAAACCCTATACCAACCCGTTTGGCCAGCGTGGTATGGTAGGCCAATTCCTCCTTTCAATAGAGAGGCCTAGTCCAGCAGTGGACTGTTAAAGGCTGATGATGAATTTCATATGGGCGCTTTGAAGACAAACTTTCTGCGACTCAAATTGCCGCTTGGCGGCGTGGGAGTCGCGCTGCGGCAGCTGTCTCTCTCTCCTCCAGTGTATCTTAACTGCGAGAGCGAGAGAGACGGAGAACGACGCCAGCGCCGCCAACGGCGCCAACTACGAACTAAACTGGAGACAGTCCCCACTTGGAATAGGCACACGAAATCCTTAAGATCTGCGCTTCTATGTAAATCTCTATTCATTGCCTATGTCTAGCAGTAGACTGCGGAAGGCTTAATGACAGCAGACTGCTTGGCTCGTCTAGAATGTAAGCTTTAGAACGAAGTTCCGTCTACCTAAAAGGGCAAAAAATTATAGACATTGTTCTCTATGTGTCAACAGATGTTTGACAATTTCAAAATAATAATAATAATATTCTACCACATACACACATCACCATCTAGTCCCAAACAAAGCAGAGCTTGTACTATGGGTACTAGATTATGGATAAACAAAGATCTCGAGATTCTTTTTGTAAATACATACACATTATACATAGAATGCACACAAATGTTTGAATTGAGTGGGAATCGAGCCCGCGACCTTTGGCGTAGCAGTCGCTTACACTCACACTGCGCTAACCGGTCATCATAAAATGAGAGCAATGTTGATAATAGTTTGACGGTGAATAAAAACTATTTTTAAATAAAAAAGAAAACCGACTTCAAAAAATAAAAACTATTTTTAAATAAAAAAGAAAACCGACTTCAAAAATCACTAGGAACTAAAAAGCAAAAAATAATTGGTTTTGGAGCAAAACTTTTTGGAGTCGGTGCCAAGCCAAGTATTTCTGATCTGACTATAAAACCTCTACACTTTTTTATATAACTTTCGTTGTTGATTGAAATTGAATAGGTAGTTTGTAGTTTAGTAACTTTTTGCGTAAGGGCTTGGCACCGACTCCAAAAAGTTTTGCTCGAAAACCAATTATTTTTTGCTTTTTAGTTCCTTAGTGATTTTTGAAGTCAGTTTTCTTTTTTATTTAAAAATAGTTAAAACAGACTTTCTACAAGCCGCCAACGAAGATAAGCCAATTATTACCATCTGTCAAGAGTCAGTTACCCTTACAAGAGGCCGGGGTTTACAAGATAGGCTGTGAGTGTGGGCTCTCATACATTGGACAAACCAAGAGAAGCATAGGCATTCGACTAAAGGAACATATAGCTGACATTAAACACAAATGCTCGACGAAGTCTGCTGTGTGTGAACATGTAGAACAAGGAACCAACCATTACCTGCGATTTGATAAACCACAGATACTCGCAAAAGAACACCGCTTTATTCCAAGAATGATACGTGAAGCTATTGAAATTAAAAAACATCCTAATTTCAATAGGGAAGATGGTTGGAATGTACCTCCAGCTTGGGACCCTGTTATCAGGCTAATGAAACCCAAAAAGGACAAAGTCACCAGAAGACATCAAGACACAGTGAGCACATTCTGCGTAGATAGTAACACCAATAGTTGAAAAATGTTCAGGTACTTTGAGATAACTTTTAAATTCAAGACAAAGACAAATATCACCTCAGTCTGCCGTGAACATGAATCCTGTAAAGAATTCGAAACGTCGGCTAGTAATAAAAATGTAGTTTCTAGATCTTTCGGTTTAAATGTAATAACAAATGACCAGTGAAAGTAATATAACGCGATAAAATCCGTAAACTGTAGTTTAATTTCAATCAGTTTCCTTTTTTATTTAAAAATAATTTTTATTTTTTGCTTTTTAGTGGTATACTAATAAAAAAATAGTAATAGGTGGTAAGTAGCTACATAGGATAGTGTAGGTGGTACATGATGTGGAGGCCTTCCTTACGTGCCTCAATTCTGAAATGTAGACCTGTACCTTTCTGGCAATTTCAAGTTTTTTTTTTCTTTTCAACTCACTAGCCTAAACACGTACGTTTTAGTTCCATCTTCAGATCCCGGCAATCATCCAGTACCAAAGTGTTTGCCAAGACAAAACAAACGAGCCTAAACTCGATGAGATTGCGTTATTGTATTACAAAGATCCCATGGCCACCTTCCTGCTCTATCATCAGACTTTGGAAAACATTCAGCACTAAAGTCCATGTAAAGACGAATCAAACGAGACCAAACTCAGTGGGATTGCGTTTTTGTATTACAAAGATCCCATGGCCACCTTCCTGCTACATCATCAGACCCTGGAAAACATCCAGTACCAAAGTTCATGTAAAGACGAATCAAACGACCCTAAACTCGATAAGATTGGGTTGTTGTATCACAAAGATCTCATGGTTACCTTCCAGCTCTATCATCAGACCATGGAAATCATCCAGCATCAAAGTCTGTAAAGACGACTCAAACGAGCCCAAACTCGACGGCATTGGGTTGTTATCGTCAAATCGCTTCAAATGTGCTTATAAAATTTGAAGAGTTCCTCCGATTTTTTCAGGATTCCATGATCAGATCCTGACCTGATGATCATGGGACCAATAGGAGGTATACCTCCTAGTTGGTCTCTATCAATCAAAACAATATTTTTTGAAATCGGTCCAGGCGTCTCAGAGAAATCGGGGAACATACATAAAAAAAAGATTCCGACGAATTGAGAACCTCCTCCTTTTTTTGAAGTCGGTTAAAAATGGTCTCCGCTGCGCTTCGCTATATCTTATCTACACACATCAACAAAGTCTAGGGATATTTTATATTTCATCAAATATCTAAAAATCTATGAAGAATTTTCTGATACAGTAAATAGAAGAATCATAGATTATTTTAAGGTCTTTAATAAAAATAAAAAACATTTCGTGTTTTTTTTGTTTTAAATAAAAAAAATATTTTTTTTAATCATCATGGAAAATTAGTATGATAACAACAAACATTTCTTCTTAAAAAACTATTAATTTTAATAAAAATGGAAAAATCTTGTAAAATCTAATCATTAATAATCAGTGTTGCCACCTCTTACATTGATTACACATCGACATCGATTGTTAATACTTAAAATTAAATTGTCAATGTCTTGCTGCGGTATGAGGTCCCATGTCCTTTGCAAGTGTTCGTAAAGTTGTTGTTCAGTCGTCAAATTTGGTGGAAAATCTCTCAAAGCTTTTCGTTGTAACATGTCCCAGGCATGCTCGATAGGATTTAAGTCGGGCGACTGTGCAGGCCAATCCAAAACTTGAATATCGTGCTCTCGGAGAGCGGTCGATACCAGCCGCGCCGTATGGCAAGGAGCATTATCGTGCATGAGTAGAAAATCATGGCCTATTTGAGTTCTGTGTGGGACAATAACGGGCTCTACTACCTCCTCGTGGTATTTTTGTGCAGTCATGCTGCCTTGGATCCAAACGAGTTGGGTTCGTCCGCCAAGACGAATTCCTGCCCACACCATGATTGTCCCGCCTTGGTATGGGTGGACCTCCTGAGGGTGCCGTAGACGGCTAACTCTCCCTGGAGCTCTCCAAACGCGTGTTCTTCGTGAATCCGGGTGAAACCCAAACCGGGACTCATCGGTGAACAGCACCAAAGACCATTGTTCGTCACTCCATGGTAAATGCTCCCGAGCCCACGAAAGCCGCCGACCGCGATTGCCACGTCGCAATGCTGGAACACGCAATGGTCTTCGAGCATGAAGATCAACTTCATGTAACCTTCTTCGCACGGTTTGGTCGCTTACCAGCAGCTGGTGGTCCTCCTGGAGCCTTTGCACTAGTTGCAGCGCTGTGATATTGGGTTGTCTTCTGGCGGTCATTTGGAGAAATCGATCCTGTCTCTGCGTAGTAACACGATATCTACCTGTGTGCTGTTCGGCCACATCTCCAGTACTGCGATAACGTGACCACAACCTTGATATCACATTTTGACTGGTATGTAGGGCCTCAGCAACGACGCGTTGAATTGCACCATTTTCTAACATGCCCACGGCTCGTAACATTTCATCTCGACTCAAATGACGACGTGACATGACTTTTAAAGTTCGTACGTCACGTTAAATTAAAAAAGAAAAACAATTAAAAACCCTTTTCATTAATAATTATAATAAAACAGTTTTAACTTTCTTTAATGTAACGAATTACTAGCAAATTTGCCGCCATATTTTGTTTATTATTTTGTTTTTTTTCTTTCCATGTTCAAATTTTGAAAATAGAATAAAAGAGGTTTTAATCTGTATATAAACTTTTTGTGGAAACTAACAAGGTTCTAAACTATAAACTCGTAAATAATTTAGGATTAAGATATCCCTAGACTTTGTTGATGTGTGTATACTAATATAATAAAGCGGAAGAGTTTGTTTGTTTGTTTGTTTGTTTGTTTGTTTGTTTGTTTGTTTGTTTGTTTGTTTGTTTGTTTGTTTGTTTGTTTGTTTGTTTGTTTGTTTGTTTGTTTGAACGCGCTAATCTCAGGAACTACCGGTCGGATCCGAAAAATTCTTTTTGTATACGATAGCCCAGTTATTCCGGCAGGCTATAGGCTATATAACATAACGCTTCGACCCTTTGGGGCCGGGCAAAAGGCTAAAAGGGCTAAAAGATAATGTCGGCTTATCTCAGGAACTAGCAGTCGGATTTTAAAAATTGTTATTGCCTATAATAGCCCAATTATGCCAAAAGGCTATAGGCTATATAAAATTAGCCCACAACTTTTAGAGGTCAGACTAAAATAATAAAGTGGTCAAACGAGAAGGGGGAGGGTTTGGTCAAGGGCAAAAAAAGGCTAAACGAATAGCATACAATCTATATGAGTATCGTTTTCGAGATTTTCGGGACGCTGATTTATAAAATGAAATTTATTTAGTGATCCAAGATGGCGGACGGGAAATCAAAGATGGCGGATGAGAAAATTTAAAAAATCAATATGGGTATCGTCTCTGATGATTTAAGGGATGGTGAATCCAAATACAACATCTATTTCGTGATCAAAGATGGCGGATAGGAAATCAAAGATGGCGGATGGGAAAAATTTAAAAAATCAATATGGGTATCGTCTCTGATGATTTAAGGGATGGTGAATCCAAATACAACATCTATTTTGTGATTCAAGATGGTGGATGGGAAATCAAACATGGCGGATGGGAAAAATTAAAAAAATCAATATGGGTATCGTCTCTGATGGTTTAAGGGATGGTGAATCCAAATACAACATCTATTTCGTGATCAAAGATGGCGGATAGGAAATCAAAGATGGCGGATGGGAAAATTTTAAAAAATCAATATGGGTATCGTCTCCGATGTTTAAAGGGATGGGGAATCCAAATACAACATCTATTTTGTGATTCAAGATGGCGGATGGGAAATGGGAAATCAAACATGGCGGATGGGAAAAATTAAAAAAATCAATATGGGTATCGTCTCTGATGATTTAAGGGATGGTGAATCCAAATACAACATCTATTTCGTGATCAAAGATGGCGGATAGGAAATCAAAGATGGCGGATGGGAAAAATTTAAAAAATCAATATGGGTATCGTCTCTGATGATTTAAGGGATGGTGAATCCAAATACAACATCTATTTCGTGATCAAAGATGGCGGATAGGAAATCAAACATGGCGGATGGGAAAAATTAAAAAAATCAATATGGGTATCGTCTCCGATATTTTAAGGAATAGGGAATTCAAAAACACCATCTATTTCGTGATCAAAGATGGCGGATAAGAATTTAAAAAAAAATCAATATGGGTATCGTCTCCGATGTTTAAAGGGATGGGGAATCCAAATACAACATCTATTTCGTGATTCAAGATGGCGGATGGGAAATCAAAGGTGGCGGAAGGGAAAAATTTTAAAAATCAATATGTGTATCGTCTCTGATGATTAAAGGGATGGAGAATCTAAACACAACATCTATTTCGTGATCAAAGATGGCGGATAGGAAATCAAAGATGGCGGACGGTTTTTTTTTTAAAGTCGATATGGGTATCGTTTCCGATATTTTAAGGAATGGGGAATTCAATATTATATAAAACTCTATGTTTGTTTGTTCATAATTTATAGACTCTGAAATGATAAGAGATTAAGTGCTAAGTCAATGGTAACTTTGGAAAAGGGGCTTGGAAAAAAGGGAATTCAATAAAAACTCTTAAAAAGGCGATACGGAGTTCGCTGGGTCAGCTAGTACTAATATATAAAGCTGAAGGGTTTGTTTGTTTGAACGCACTAATCTCAGGAACTACTGATCCGATTTGAAAAATTATTTCAGTGTTAGATAGCCCATTTATCGAGGAAGGCTATAGGCTATATAACATCGCGCTGTGAGCAATGGGAGCAGAGCAGTAGCCTTAAATAACGCGGATGTAAACGCGGGAATCCTCTAGTGTGCAATAACTTTGTAGAGGTGTATATCCTTACCCTCGCATTCATACAATCATTCTGTATCCCTTAGTACTGCCTGACCTTGTGTAAGGTGTTTACGTCTAAATTATATGTTAATGTTCATCCTCACCGCATGACAAGGATAGTTCCCCAGTACTCTAAATTCTCAAACTAACGGCCTAGTTCAGGGAACCGGGTTTGAAGTGAGTCAAATTATTTTACTAATTACATGTGAAGTTAGTTGTTAGGCATAACGGGCGTACTGTTGATGTACTGTAGCTGTACGTACTTGGTAGTTTACGAGGTATCAAACAGTGTACTTGTTTATCATAAATTACTATTCATAAAGTTTATATAATTATAGCTTGAAGTAGGTAAACTATATATTGTCTAAGGGCGCTTGTACACGGTAAGAAAATTTACCGTGTCTGCGGCAGACAAGACAAATTCTTCGTGTACACGACAAGAATTTTGTCCGTTCAACACACGAAAACTTTTCGTGTCTTCCGCAGACAAAACCAATCGGAACGTGTACACGATACGATTTTTTTCGTGCAGTCGTCAGTCGGGCGTAGGGCGCGCAAGTAATAACAAGTCTGATAATCATTTTCGTTTATTTATAAAAATGTTAACTACAAAGCAAAAAATTATGATAATTGCATATTATTATTATAACAAAATGAAAAAGGAAACAAAAAACAAGAGACTTTACTGGGGTCATTCAATTATACAAGAGAAAAATAAGGCTGAACCCTACTACTCCACCCACCACCGCTCCGCAACAACGTTCGCCGCGTCGCGTCGTGTCTTGCGCAGACAAGATTTTTTTCGTGCACCTCTGCGAGCAGTGTACACAGTTATTTTCTGGTTACGACACGAATTCTTGCGTAGGCCCGGCGTATTTTCTTACCGTATACAAGCGCCCTAAAGGTGCTGATAAACTTAAGCTTTCACTTGTAATGAGAATTCTTGTGAATGTTCTGGAGAGCACTCTAGTGAAAGGACAGTAAATGTTCTATGAACTTTTTGTCGATTAGAGCTCTCGCTAGAAAAGTAGGTAATGAAAATGTTTGAAGCGATGTTTTGCTATGCTAAATGTTTATCGTTATCATCATCAGCCCTGTATATTAACTGTCCCACTGCTGGACATGGGAATCGTTTTACTGTGAGAAGGCTAAGGCCATAGTCAATCACGTAGGGAAAATGCGGATTGCCAGACTTCACCACATATCTTTCGAGAACATTATGGAGAACTCTTAGATATGTAGGTTTCCTCATGATGTTTTCCTACACCGTTTAGCAAGCGGTAATAACTTAATGCTTATATAACGTCAAAAAGTCGTTGATGCTCTTTGTTCAGTTGTGCTACGTTTCTAGCACTAAATGCTCGATATTTATAGTAACAATAAGTTCAGAATAAGAATCGTTGAGCTATGTCAGAGGCTCGCAGGCGGTCTAAAAACTCCGACAACAGAGTTGATCACACACTTACACAAAAAAGAAAGAAAAGAATACTGGCAAAGCTTTCGTACTAACTGCACCAATGCAATGAAGTTGCTCAAGCGATCACTACACCGATTAATACTGTGTCGCGCAAATGTCGTGGGTTCGATTGCCACATGAAACAACACTTTGTGTAATTCATAGATAATTGTTACACGTTAAGTGCTTGTTGTGTCCATTTTCAAATGATTTGAAGTCCCTCGCGACACAGGATTTATACCTAAGCGGGCGTTATCTGTTAGAATTAGTATAAATATTGTCACCAGACGACTTACCCATGAACGCAAATGAAAGCCCAAAGTTATACTACAAAACTCATAAGATTATAATAATATAACCATATATTATGTACTTAGTATGAACTTACGTTTCCTTTTGTTGATTCAGCCATAAAATTATTACTAATGTCTTCTTATTTAATTTAGCTCGAACGTCGACAATACATACTAAGTAAGACTTATGAACAGCCAACACAGCGAAGGCTTTTGATCTATAGCAATTGGATCACACCCACCACAGTATTACATTTGTAAGTGGAAATATAGGAGCTTCTATAGAAAAAGCTTATTATCATGAAGCTACTATTGAACGCTTAGAATGGATAAAAATATTCTGCAGTTATATTAACGGCGCGCACCACTGAATTTTCAAAGTTATCAGCGTACTCAATTGTTCATTTTATTATTGCTTGCCTCGTGCCTCGGATAGTACGTTAAGCTGTTGGTCGCGGCTGGCATGAAAATCTTTGATAGCCGTTACAGGGTCTTGTCTGTCTATATGAACGTTATAAACGCAAGAAGGACCAAACGGGTTTTGTACGTTTTCACCAATGGCTGTTGTTATTCTTGAGGAAGGTGTATAATTTAAAGCCACGTGCGAAATCTTGTTGCTTATAAACTAACTCAAAACAAACAATCATACACACAAACATATTACTATAAACTGTTGACTCTTGTAAATAGAGAAAAGAAGCAGAGAGGTATCGGCAGAGGAATGCTGAAACTCCCTGTAACCTCACTCACTGTCCATAACAGTAGAGACATTACTAATCGACATTGATGTTCTGACAAAAAGTATCAACTTAACTGTTGAGAAAAGGGTTTACATTTTGAATTCCTTTCATTTTGATAAATATAACTTGCGCTCATCATATTCTGTATCTTACTAATAATATAGACTTACTACGGAATTCAATATTCGAACTATAGATAGATCTGTAGATTTTAGATTCGTTTTGGACATAATCTCCATACAAAATATGTCAAACACGAATCATTAATCTACAGATCTATCTATAGTGCGAATATTGAACATGGCCGATAGTCTAATGTCCACATTGAACGATATATACTCGTCTATATGTACATATTATTTATCTTTCATATATCAATAAACATCTTAATGCCCTTTCGAATATCAATCATCCATCCCAAAATATCCTCTCACTGGACTAATTTTAGGCTATTTCTGTGAAGCGTGGGCAGTTGTTGAGCTATGTTTAAGTTCGTACTTCGTTTGATTAATCGTTAGCCTAACTATCAGCAGGCAGTCAATTATTAATAAACATTGAACCTAATTAACCTTTTAATTCTAGCCTACTTAATTGTAGATAATTAAATGGTAGTTTATTATTTATTTACAAAATGAATATGGCCATGGCTCCATTATCGGCGGTTTAATCTTTGGTGACATCAATAAACAGAAGCTTTTTTCTTACGGGGCGCAGGCTTACATACAAAATTTCATCAAAATTGCTTAAGTGTCTTAGCCTTAAAAGAAGGTCATATAGATGGATTATATCATACGCTTTATTGCACACCAACATAGCATTATACAGTACAAACATAATATGTGAAGTGACTTAAAACTACGAAAATGTACAATCGGCGGCCTTATCGCCTTGGGCGATTTCTTCCAGGCAACGTTCAGATGGACAGGAATGATATAAGCTAAAATATGGAGCGGTGGTGTAGTTTCAGTTATTTAACAGTGAAATAATACGAAAATTTCATATACACTGCTGTAGGCAATTGCATGTGCAATGTGAAGCTTTGCTGTTGCTCAACACTATTATATTCGACTATCTAACCGAATATCTCTCATATTAGCCTATTGTCGCTTTTAATTTGTCGGCAAAATTAGACAACGCTTGTTCAGGTCACCAGGTTATCAGAGCGCTAACATGTCACGGTTTTTTTGTCTGAAAATGAGCATCGTTAGGTGGTGTTAAAGGCCTTCTATAAAGGCTTGAAACAATTGTTGAGTTGATTTATTTTCCATTCCACAAGTATAACCGACGGTACGGGTACTGGGTCGAGACCTTGTAGTTCTAGATGCTCAAGCTGCTCCATTCGATAGTAACTCTTAGGTTATTCGAAAGTTTGCGTGACAGGCCACATGGTGCTGGGAAGCTCAAAGTTTCAGCGAGAAGGTGCTGACGCTAAGGTTTGCAAGAAGCCCGTATGAGGCGATACTCGTCGGTAAATTGCAGGTGGTAACTCATAGGCAAGTAGGTAATAAAAGAATAATATAAAAGATGAAGTAGGCAGAGTGTAGAGACAGAAAAGTAAGATTTTATTTTAGTTAGCGACTAAAATAGCCATAACTTTGGCAGAAATCGGAAACAAGTGCTAGTTTTATCTTAATATATATATTTCTTGTGTGCGTGTATGTGACTGATGTATGTCACTGAACTCCTCCTAAACGACTGGACCGATCTTGATGAAATTATTTGTGTGTGTTCAAGGGGACATGAGAATGGCTTAGATTCATAATTTTGTTCACTGGAAAATGTTTTTGTTACTTAATTTTTAATTTGTAAGTAGTTGTGGAATTTGGGATGTTTCTCATTGGAACCGACGGACTGCGCTGCTATCGCAGCGTCAAATCTTATATTAATAATTTCGTCAACGAGTACATCGAAACCTTACCTGAATAATAAAACATTAAAAATAAAGATTTCGAGTCGACAACATATATCCGCAAAATTCGGATTGTCGAGTATTTTGTTAAATTCAAATGGTTCTGACAGTCAAATCACAGTCGCCATATTGGTCACTCTAGCGAAACTGCACAGATACCGGATAACATTTTGAGTACTACTAAGTCTTAGTACTAAGTAGTTTGTATGTGTAAATACATTTTGCAGTTATGTTTCTAAAAGAGTTGTTGAGAGCCACCATGCTACAAGAGCTGACATTCTTAAAGAGTTAAAACGACAATTATAGAACTATCCGCCCAATAAAGGAGATTTGTGTTACCCCGAACATAGATGATATTTATAACTAGAGAACCCCGAATTCACGCGAGCGAAGCCGGGGGCAAAAGCTAGTATTATTATATAATAATATTAACATTGTTAATGATTGCGGACTTATTGTAAGCCGGAATTTTATAACAATAAAAACTCTTGTAACTTTTCCGTTAATAATGATTATATCACTTCGGTCGATTGGAGGCAATATCTATAATACATAAATAATGATATAGATCTATATATCATTATTTATGTATTATGCACAATACATATTTGATAAAATCATAAATAAACCGGCGAAACAAATGGAACGATCTTAAAACCGAAAAGGGGTCACTATAAATCCTACACGTGATGCCTCTCTTATTTTACGAACTAGATATTTTTTAACCAGTACAACAAAAAAAATATTAAAGATAATATTATTTATAAGTTTACTTCGAAAATGGCCGGTTGTTTGACTATCAAGTTCAATAAATTTCTGCGGATATTAAATGTATCTCAGAATTTGAAGACTTTAAATATACATTTTAATGACATTTATTTAGTGGTAGATAAATATTGGTTCTCAATATTTTAAGGGCGTACCTAACATGGCCTTTCAAAAAGTATATCACTAATAATTTTGAACAATAACATATTTCTCTTATAGCCTTACCCTTCTCATAGTGAGAAGAGGCCCGTGCCCAGCAGTGGGACAGTTTATATGTAGGGCTGATGATGATGATAACATATTTCTCAATCGGATAGTAATAAATAATGCAGTTTCTAAATCACTCAGTTTATATTTATGTAATGTGTTTAAAACCAAAATATCGCTATAGAATCCGTAAACCGTAGATTGATTTGGCATGGATGATGGCAAAATCGCGGGATCATCTATCTTAAGTCTTATCTTGTATACCTATATTATATATACAAGATGTCCCCGAGGAAACGGAAATGTGGTTAATAGGGGCAACTTGTCACTTTTAATCGCCACAGCTCAGATTCCTTTCGACGAAGTTTAACGTAAATCCTCCTTAAGATACCTGTAATTTATCAGTGACAAGTTTGCCAGCCTAAAAAAGCGCCTGAGAAAAATTTCCTACTTTATTTTTTGAGCCTGCTCCTTTGTTATAAACAGGGTGAAAGGAATTTTACTTTTCGGGTAAAATTTAGCTTTTTTAACATTATTAATACAATATTTAGGTAAACATCGCGATTATGTAAAGCAACGGACATAAAACAATGAATGAAAAATGTTATAATGGCAGGTATATTAATTTAAAACCTTTTAATAATTATAATATAAGAATATAATGTGCTTTTAAATATGAATTATAATTTCTGTTCATCTATAGCAATTAATGTCCTTGTAAACTGAAAAATTCCAGTTTTATAAGATTTCTTATAAAATAATAATGGAGTTAAATATTACTAAGATTTTAAACTTTCGCGAAAAGCAGCGATTGCCGAGTGAAGAGACCGACAGACTGCTATGCAGAGGGTCTCGGGTTCGAATCCACGGCACGCACACATGACTTTTCAAAGTTAGGTGTGTATTAAATTTATAAATCATCGCTTGCTTATCGGTGAAGGAAAACATTGTGAGGAAACCTGCATGTCTGAGAGTTCTCCATAATGTTCTCGAAAGACATGTGAAGTCTGCCAACCCGCACTTGGCCAGCGTGGTGGGCCTTACCCTTTTCATAGTTAGGACAGACCCGTGGCCAGGAGTGGGACAGTATAAAGGACTGATGATGAAGCTTTTAAACTTTCGCAAGTATTGTATACATATATGTGCAACAGTTTAATTCTAATTAAAATAATGATACAAAATTTTTGTATTCTTTCATAATATAGGTACCAGTCCATTTTTATTTTACACTAGGTAACGATTTTATTTTCCTTTGGGAATGTTTGAAAACATTATATATTATGTATTTTGATTTTGATTACGCATTCAGATTGGTCAACGATTTTCCTAATGTCTTAGTTTTCTGATAGCCTCGTGGATGCCAACCTAGAGAGTGAATAGCCTAGTGAATAGAGATGCCATACAGAAAGACATGCAGCTAGTACCGAGTTCAAACCCGCGCACGTTGCACTTTCGAAGTTACGTGCGTCATCATCATCATCCTAGCGTTATCCCAGTTTAAATCCGGAGTCCGCTTACTAGTCTAACCGGATTTCACTGAATATTGGCATTTCCACGGAGCGACTGCCTGTCTGAACTCCGCAACCCAAAGAGATAGCGATATCCCATGGTTTAGACTAGTGTCAGTTTATTTTAGAGGTACTAATATAACAACTGTCAAAGATCTTCATGACAGTCGGAACCGACGGCTTAACGTGCTCTCCGAGGCTCAGGGCAAGCGATAATTAACAATTCAATACGCAAATATCGCCGAAAAGTCAGTGGTGCGCGCCGTGAGTTCGAACTCGCTACCCTCTGCATGGCAGTCCGTTGGTATCTCCACTAGGTTATTCATCATCAGTCCTTTATACTGTCCTACTCCTGGCCACGGGCCTGTCCTAACTATGAAAAGGGTAAGGCCCACCACGCTGGCCTAGTGCGGGTTGGCAGACGTCACATGTATTTCAAGAATATTATGGAGAACTTTCGGACATGCAGGTTTCCTCACGATGTTTTCCTACACCGTTAAGCAAGCGATAATTAACTATTTATGTAATACGCACATAACTCCGAAGAGTCATTGGTGCGCGCCGTAGATTCGAACCCGGACCCTCTGCGTAGCAATCTGTCGGTCTCTCCACGAGGCTATCGCTGCCGTATGCCTCATGGTATTTTGTGAGGTAGTAAAAGGATTTGTTCTACCATGCTGGTCAGATGGGTTATCACAGTGTATCAAGTTTACCATTTTTACATTCTGCAAGGTATCACAATGGAAACCCGAGTTTTATTTTTACTTTTGGTTGACTAATTTTGTAACAATAAAGCATTTAAAGGCATGATCGTTTGTTGAACTGTTGTGATGTATATATTGCTTGAAATAGACTTTCTTTCAAAATAATTTGAAAATGAAATGAAAAATAAGTAACTAGAACTGATATAGATAAAAAAATCTCAATGCAATAACTACTAAAGTATGGTTTCTGCAACAAATATTTATTTTCGATGTTTATCACAGTTGGAGGACAAGGATATGATACACACATTTTAAATTGGTCGTGTGTAACAGTATCCTCAAGATAGGCAAGTTAGTAACTTTCCTAAAAGTATATAGTCATCATTATTTTCTTATCATCACATATTATTATCATTAAATTTCGTAAAAGTATTTTTTTCATATAGCTAATAATGACGTAAACAAACGAATCGTATATATTTTTGGAAAACGTGCTCATGTTCTTTTCTTGTTCTATTTTAACACACTGTTGAAGTTTGTTTTGATTTGGTCACAAAAGTCACGCAAAATGTATATCAATCATTTTCAGCCCGCTAATGAGTTACGTGTTGCTCGTATTAAGTTTTTCATACAAATACGCATATTTTTATTTCACACAATTTATTTTTAGCTGTAATATGATTTACTTGGAAATCCAAGAGCCGTTCGTGTACTGAGTACTGCTATTATAAACCCAAAAGTTCGAGAAGATGGATAGATTTTTATTGCGTCAAAACAACGACAACCCAGCCTACTAGACTCCTAATGTTTTCATTTCTACAAACAAACAATCGCTGTCAATTCGGTGAGGTATTCGGGCGAAGGGGGCTACAAAAATTGCTGCATTCTAATTAGCCGTTTCAAAATTGCGGCACGTCATAATTCATAACTAGTGTTAGGATTGGTCTTATGTAAGACGTATAAGTCTAAGGTGTTGTCAGAAAGTGTTCGCCTAAGGTATGCCGTCTAGTAAGCTAGGTTGTCGTTAGACGAATTGTGATGAAATTTTACAGCAATATAGCCTATTCACATTCTGCAGCCTTTCGGAGGCCACTGGTGAACCTAAGCTTAACCTAATTTGCTTCACAGTAGCACTGTGACTCAAAAGGAGAATTTGTCCTACAATACTTCGCTGGTCCGACGGGTTGGTACCTACAGGATTTGATGTGGAGTTTTCCATCTCTTCGCAAAGATAATATTGCTGCTTGTTAGTCTTCCTTAGTCGCCCTTTACGACATACAAATGAAATAGGATAGGGACATTTTGTATTCTTAATCCGGCCTCGTCACCATACTTCTTGTTCATATAGTTTTTTAGCAGAATAATATCTAGTAACTTTTTTTTACAACAGCCAATACCGACGCGAGTGGAGCTGAGGGAAACAGTTAACTCTGCCTTCGTGGCCATCTTCTGAGACCTATGGTTTTTCAGTGGATCATTCTGATGTATTAGCGATACCACTGCAAAGTTTCGTAAAACGAAGGAGTAAACATTCGTACTCACAATCTTTCACGTTTATAATATTTGTTAGTAGAATATGTTACGATTTTACGGATAAATATTTATAACCTAGAATGGAAAGCGTGAAAGAGATAAAATTATATAACGCATCTATAAAAGTGCACCTGTAATGAACGGAATGCATAAAAATGATTCAATGTACGATAATGGTGTTTTATTATCGAAATGCATTATTCAAAACTGCACCTTACGTAGTATAAAGTTGGTATAAGATTATGATAAAGTTTAGTACTTTGGGTTTATGGAAGTCTAGAAAATGACCGCAGCTATGCTCGCAAGTGCGCGAATTTTAGTGTTTTCCTACGGTCCCCAAGTAACATACATACATACGTGCCAAATATAAGCATCCTGCACCTAAGACCTTCGCCACACTTGACGGAAATTCCGTCGCGGATCTTCCACGGCGGAACGCCTATACATGTTATTGTATATAAATATACAATACCAGGCACACTGTGCGGATGATCCGTCGCTACGATTGCTCTCAGCGTTTATCGTAACGGAAGTTCTGCGACGGAATTTCCGTCAAGTGTGGCGTAGGCCTAACAGTTTCAGCTGTGCGTTATTTGTCGGTTACTCAGTAACTCAAGTGTTCATAGGATTGGCAGTGCTACGACTTTTTTATAATAGCAATAAATTGTTTTTCTGTACTCTGATGAAAAATTACCAAATAATTTATCTTAGTCACTAATTTTCTGTGTTTTATTAATTTACGTTTACTTATATATTTCTATTTTATTAATTAGACGCGATACTATTTCTATGACTATTTTGTATAGGGCTTGTTAATAAGCCTGGTTGTGTCTAGCATTCCGTTTAGCCTTTTTTTTTGGTGTCGGGTTGGAAAATCCTCATGGAGTCCCTCCGCCCTGGGAGAAGGCCGAAGGGGACTATCAGACTCTTACTGACTATAAACCAACCCGTGTTCCTCATGTACCCATGTGTCGGAGGGTCGGGTATCACTGAAGCATTCGTCGCTACCCCCCGATGGGTATTGGCCCGCCAGATGGTCAGGCGGGCCCTGAACAAAGCCCTCTTGGCGGCGGATGAAGGTGTTGGGCTCCGCCGCCAAAACCCCCAGCGGCCGCAGAGGATAGGGCGGACGGCAACGCAACACCGCATCTCGTCTTCCTCTGCGGCCTCATCGCGACGCAACGATGGTGCGCCCTCATTTGGTCGCGGGAGATAGGGCGCGCGGCAACGCAACACCCACACGCCTCTCCTGCCGCGACCGCACCCGACTGCGAGGGCCAGAAGAACTGTCACGCACCTTTGGACGCATCCTGCGCAGGTCTCCGTCAAGCCCACGCGGAGCGTCCACTCCCGGGATCTCGCTTAGCTAGCTAGCTCGCTAGCTTCACCGTGGGTGACCCAACCACGGTTACTGAGCCTCCCACCACGACAAGGTGGATATCGCACGGGGGGATTCGTAAGATCCCGAGATTCGTTTAATCTCGGGATCTTTGAAAATTAGCTACCACCTCTACTTAATATCTTTAAAAACAGATTATAATTACTTTTTTACAGCTTAAAAGTTATTAAATAAATAGGACTACGTTTATAGGTCTAGCCTATGATCTAAAGTAACTAAGAATGTTTATTAAATGCCGACTATAAAAGAGGTTTTAGTAGTTCTGAATTTCACGTCCTATACTTACATAAGGTAGTTAGATATCACCAATTGCAGTTATCTACTTCCAAGAACATAATCATGTTTACTATTTAATCTATCATTAGGTACATTGCCGGCGTTGTTAACATTACACTATCTTTTATCTACGATCACTGATTTATTCACACAGTGAGTAACTGGGTAATAGTATTAGAGTTATTCGCGTGAATCGCGAGTAGGGTCCACTCATTTCTCATTTGGAACGAAGTGAACAAATTACAAGTAGTTACCGAGCCACTAACGTCCGAACTTCGGTCCTACTAAGGGTCTTAGTATGTATGTAGAAGAGATTTTGTTGCAAGATATTGCTTTATTATTTCAGGTATAGCTGTACTAAGCAATGAGATAATTTTGAAGTAAATTTACAGTAACTGGTGTTACATTTTCCTTGCAAATAATGTGATAGTATGTCAAATAGCGATTATAATAATATAACTAGAAATGAAAATGTAAACAGAAGGAGATAAAGATATACCAAGCTAACTTCTGGAGTAGTGTACTATACGGATCTTGTGGCAAGTAGGACGAATTTCCGTGCGTTTAGGCGTTTCTGCCATACATATTACTGGAAACAGGCATAATTCACAATTTAGGCCCCCTTAATGCTCATGTCCGTGGTGCTTATCTTTTCTCATCACTATATCTCTTCGTTGCTTGTCTCCCGCTTTGTTAAGGAGGGAAGTGGATTATTCATTTTCCAACTCCTCCAATATACTTCTGATTAAGTTCGTTGCGGGTTCCAAGACAGTTTAACTTTCCCCGGGACTTCACGAGTGTCAACACTCGTTGTCATCAATGGTCACTGCTGCTGAACCTGGCTACACAGGTGACACAGTAGTGGGGATGAGGGTGGGATTAGTCCCAACATGAAAATATACCAAGCTAAAATAAAAGGCTGCGACTACGTCCGTGGTCCAATGGATAGTGTATCATCATCATCAGCCTTTAACAGTCCACTGCTGGACTAGGCTTCTCCTTTGAAAGGAGGAATTGGCCTACTATACCATGCTGGCTGAACGGGTTGGCATAGGGTTTGTATCAAGTTTTCCTTCTCTTACAGTGCTGTTCTCTGCATAATATACTCCCTCTGTCGGCTCTTACGACTCTCATGGGATGATATGGGGTGCTGACATACCGTATTCTTAATACGTCACCACACGGACAAGGCTCAATAATAGATTTAATTAAATCCGTAGAGCTCCCTGAAGTTCTTTTAATTTGCTAATAAAACTGAAAAGGGTGCCTATCAGGAATAAATAGGCGACGCCATGTGAGTCGTAATATTTCATGTCGTCTGTTCTGAGGGTGAGAGTCCATACGTCCCTCAAAATTCGCCCCGTCATAGAAAATTGGCACAAATTTCTATGAAAGGGCAAATTTGTGAGTTATTGTGCTTTTATTCAGCTTTTACTCGTCTTAGGTTATACCTAATCCTAATAAATCCTGCCCACTTTTTTCCTATTCTTATTCTTGTACATCTTAACTCGTACAACTTAAAGGCGAGTTCTCCGTGAGAACGAGTAGTACGAGCTTTACACTGAATGATGTGGAATAATGCTGGGAGGCCGACGTCATTACGCAACCCAAACGAGATTGTTCAGGCAATGAGTGTTGTATTGTTTGTTTGTTCTATCGTTCTTTTAGCGAGCATCCTCACGTGTAAATTTGAGATCATTTTGTGATAGAGTTTATGTAGTATCATGAGAATGCTTCACTTGTTAAGATGTTTGTATTGTTGATATTGGCTATCAAACCGAACATGCGGGTGGCTCGCTGTCTAGTGTTTGGAGGCTTATCAGAAAAGTGACCGTGTGGTTAGCTCAAGGAGCCAAACTTGTCAGCGTAACGATTTCTAAGAGAGCCTAGAAATCTTATTCTGTAAAGGCACGTAAATCAGAACCGTGATGTGATCTTTGTACATTGTAGGTACTTTCTCGACCACGTGTATCGTCCATATTGCGTGTATCCTTAAAAACAAGAACTACGTAATATTGGAGTAGCCACGAGAAAGAAGATATCTGTAGCTTTTAAGTTTTCAGTGTCCTTTTACGATCTGCATTTAGGCCCTAAGGCTCGTCTCTAATGGTTATTCATCTTAATCCCTAATGGTTGTTCATGAATCAATATAGAACAAAGGCAGTACAAGTGGTATCCGTAAATGCGAATGTAGGTTAGTTTGTTTGCCTTCCTTCACGTTGCAACGGAGCGATGTCATGGTACGATTTTGTGTGTAGAGATATTTAGCAGGCTGGAGAGTGATAATTATGTACCTACAGTAATGCCAAAAAGTAACAATTTAGATCCAAAATGTGAACAGCTTTTTTCAATTTCGAAAATTTGATGACAAAAAATCTTTAAAGCTCGATATCTCAGAAACCGTTCATTTTAGACTCCTAGTGAACGGGGGTGACCGAGCTCAAATATAACCTCCTTCAAGGAATAGGTCGAATTATTAAACATCCTGTATATGTAGGTTTTATCGCAATAACTAACTCCCACGCAGGTGCCGCCGCAAAGTAAATCTAGTCAGCAAATCTTATTACTACAAAGGAACGAATTAAAGCCATATTACCACCATTTACGCTTATGGTAATATGGCTTTAATTCGTTGCTCAATCTCGACACCAAAACATAGTCAGGAGCCAGCTTGCATTATTCTTAGAAAACTACGCACGTATGGAATTCGTTATTAGCGCGCGTTATTCGTTACAATCTGCGCATGTATCGTGAGAATTGATAGAATGCTGCCGCCACTTAAAGTTTGAGTGGGCTGCAACCTTCAGGGCTAAAATTGAAATATGTTTGCAGCTGACGTTTCGGAATGTTATGAATTCTTGGTGTTTGTTGATTTTTAATGAAGTATCGTCATGTAAATTTAACTTATAATAATATAGGTATGTACTTGTTTTTCACATGAATAAACATGTTTTTTTTAGATTTTCCAAAGTATATTAACGATGACTTACAGCATAGGTATGAACCTTACCATCAATGAAAAAATTAACTAACTAAAATAGACCGATGATCACTGTGGGCATGTGAAAATGGCTGAAAGACCTAATGCTATTTGTCTGTATGGAATAGATATTCATTTGCACTTTTATGACTGAGCCCCAAAGTTTTTTTTTTCAGTTAATTGAGTAGGTATCATTAAAATGGAAAATTGGCACGTGCAATACTAAGAATAAAACACATGGAGTAACATTTATTATATTTTCTGCCAATGCAAAGTCTACAGTATAATATTTATGTTCAATTTAAACTCAACTGACGATTCCTAAAAGTTCTGATATTCCGTTGCTTCTGTAAGTGCATGTCTACCGTAAAATTGAGTTCCCTTCCAAAGGAATGCGGCCGATATGTACCGACATCGATATCAAAATAGGCATACATGAAACACACTCTTAAACCCTCACACCAAGAACCACTTTACTCTGATCAAAATAGGAAATAACTTTGCCAAACGCAAGAGCTTCGAGCATTGACCATTTAAACTTGAACCTTAGTTCACTTGAAACTCCTCCTGCAACACCTTATTGAAAATAGTTGCGGGAGGAACAGGGTACATACATACATACATATCGTCACGCCTTTTATCCTCGAAGGGGTAGGCAGAGGTGTATTTCTACACCCACTTTTAGCCAGATATATTTTAGTCCCACGTAATAGGGGGCGAGCCTATTGCCGTACCGGGCACATTTCCAGACTCCGTGCTGCTACTGAGTATTTCGTGACAGAAAAACCCAATAACACTGCCCGACCCAGGAATCGAACCCGGGACCTCCCGATCCCACGCGCACATTTATGCCGCGAGACCAACGAGGCAGTCGTATAGGGTTTGATGTCGAGTTTTCCGTCTCTAAGCAAAGATGGTATTTGCATCGTGTTATCCCTTAGTCGCCTCTTACGACACCCACGGGAAGATAGGGGGTGGTGACACTTGTATTCTATGCCGTCAACCACACGGCCAACAGGGTAGTCGAAGTTATATTGGTGTATTTTGCAGCACAAAATGTTTTATGGTACACGTGTTTGACACTTCAGGCTGAATGACGTCACGATATAGGTTGTATGTTATCTGGTGCCTGTTCTCGAGTGTTAAACATATCTTGAGAGTTTCCCCTGTCAGACTTGAGAAGACAAATTTTAAAGCGATATTATTATATAGCGAATATTAATTTATTGCGGAACGGGGGTAGAAAACTTTGTAATAAACCACCGAAACTTTTTGACAGGGAATATTGGATTTTAAAACAAAAACAGAATATGTAATTAAGGTCAAAGCACTTATTTGATCTGTTGTGTTTCGGGGTTCGTTATCGAGAGTCGTTAAGTCGTATGTTTCTGAAAGTTGTTAAAGGATCTCTGTTGATTGTTTTTTTATGTATTCTAAATTGCTTTCTGCCTTCCGGTAATCTTCGTTCAATATAGCTGAAGAAAATGATCGGTGCTACGCCTGTTATATGTATATAATTCTAAAAGTAGAAGTTAGAATTCAATTGCGTTTTATATTCATTGTTTTGTAATGTATAAGATTTTGCTTTGAACTTTTTTTTGGTGCTATAAATGTAAAGAAACCAATTGGCAATTTGGGGGTTTGGACGCGTAGTAGAATTTAAATGAAATTACTAGTACAATTCGGATTGTAAATTGTGACTGGTAAAATTATATGTTGCTTTAGTATTAAATAACTGTTTTCTCGGGACCAGAAGGCTGGTTTGTATTTCGCAGAGAGAATAATCATTGCTATTCAACGTGGCAATGCTGCTAGCCTTCTGGGCACGCTAGCAGTCGACAGCGTTGCGGAGGAATGATTTGGCGCGTGGTAGTTGGCAATATTTTATTTAATTTTTATATTTATTTACTTTTCTTTGTCATTATAATATGCACTGTTAATTATTATTATGTTTTTAAAAATATTTAAGTTATTTTTTATGTTTACCAGCTGCCTGAATGCCACAATGCAGGTTCTTTCTGGATTGGGATGACTTATCTCAGGGTATTATTATGACAAGAGACGACCTCCGACCACCCTGAATTCAGTGCCTGCGGACGGTGAGCGCTGGGGCTGCTCCCTGTCCGCCAAAAGGCGGGAGGCGGCGCGTGTCCTCGCCGCCTCCCAAGTAGCTTTGTGAGGTGATGGATGCGAGAAGTTTGATGGATGCAAGAAGTTTGATGGATGATTGCGAGATCATAACGAGACGGGGCCCGCCAACACAAACGGCAGGCCAATCCCGGGCGCGGTCGCAAGAAAGTATGCTAATCGCGAATCGCGTGACCCTGCCAACACACGGGACCCGTAGGGACACCGCGGTGGTTTTTAGTAGGTATGCCCCGAACGCCTGTAGGGGAGAGCCTCCACATACCTCCTCCGCCAGTCCCAAGCCTAGCCGTTCTAATGGCTGGGTTGGCGGAGTTGAGATGACTCATAAGGAGAGTTTTACCACCGTAGTGAACAAAAAAAAAAAAAAAAAGGGTATTATTATGATCCCCCCCGTGGGATCTCCACCTTGTCGTGGTGGGGGGGCTTAGTAACCGTGGATTTAACCCGGGAGGGGACGCTCCACGTGGGCTTGCGTGAGGCCTGCGTAGGATGCGTCCATAGGTGCGGGTGCGGAGGACAGTTCTGTCTGTCCCTCGCAGTCGGGTGCGGTCGCGGGAGGAGAGGCGTGTCGGTGTTGCGTTGCCGCGCGCCCTATCTCCCGCGACCAAATGGGGGCGCACCATCGTTGCGTCGCGGTGGGATCGCAGAGGAAGAGGAGATGCGGTGTTGCGTTGCCGTCCTCCCTAACCTCTACGGCCGTTGGGTGTTTTGGCGGCGGAGCCCAACACCTTCATCCGCCGCCAAGGGGGTTTCGTTCGGGGCCCGCCTGACCATCTGGCGGGCCAATACCCGTCTGGGGGTAGCGAGGAATGCTTTGGTGAAACCCTACCCTCCGACACATGGGTACATGAGGAGCACGGGTTGGTTTTTAGTCAGTAAGAGTCTGACAGTACCTTTCGTCCTTCTCCGCCGGGGCGAAGGGACTCCATGAGGATTTTCCAACCCGACATAAAAAAAGGGTATGATTACGATTAAATAAACATAAGTATGTCCCTGTGGTGACGGATTAAGAATACGCAATGTCACCACCCCATATCATCCCATGGGTGTCGTAAGAGCCGACAGAGGGAGCATATTATGCAGAGAAAAACACTGTAAGAGAAGGAAAACTTGATACAAACCCTATACCAACCCGTTTGGCCAGCGTGGTACAGTAGGCCAATTCCTCCTTTCAAAGGAGAGGCCTAGTCCAGCAGTGAACTTAATAGTCAGAATCTCCTTCAAAATACAATGCAGGATAGACAGCGTAAGTTTTGCGTAAACATAACGTTCTTAGCGTTGAAATCGAGGGGATCAAGGTGAATGTTCCTAATGTTTTCTGATAAAAATAAAGTGGGACATTAGATATCATATTATTATCTAGATACGGTAGGCGTATGGATATTGCCTTGGTCTTTCGCAGTTACGACAGCTCTCAAAATGGCTTCTCGTTTATTTCTTAGTGATATATTATGCAATAGAGACGAGAAGCTTGTCTTTGTTTCTTGATACTGGGTTTTTCTACTTAACTTGTACATACATACATGGACTCATGCCTGTTTCCTGGAGGGGTAGGCAGAGACTACGGATCGCCATTCATTTAACTTGTTGTGTTTTTTATATAATTTTATGAATATAACCTTAACCTTCTTCAGGAATTACACTGTCTCTTGTTGCACCGGCGTTTCAACTTAGATTACACTAGCCGTAGTTATCAACATCCATAATAGGGTTGTTTCCAACTAGTCAAATCAAGCACATTTAATGAAATGTCAAAAACTACCTTTGCCAAGGGTTTTGTATGAATAATGACCGGTTTTCACGAACTTAGTAGCTAAGCGCTTAGTACTTGTCACGAATACTAAGTTCTCATGTGTAAACAAGCGGATTAGTGCTTAGTATTCGTGTTTGTGTATAGTGCAAGTGAATAGAAAACGATCCTATTTACTAAGCGACAAGCCGATACCCCCAACACGATTTACTAAGCACTTGTCGCTTGCTGACCGTGTGTAAACAGCTTGACAAGGTAGTTAGTGACATCGTTCCATTTCGAATGTCTGGTCACTAATAACTTCTACTGGCTCCAACGTGTAAACGGTTACTTGTTACTTGTCATATTGAGGCTTAGTATAGTGACAAGTACTAAGCGCTTAGCTAAGTAAGCCATATGACGTAGTGACGTCATACTGTTTTGCTGTCAAGTAAAATACTTATTATCAATAAATTTACGATAAAAAATGTTAAATAAAGTTTTAACATAATTGATGAATGAAACTACTATTATTTTGACATGTTTCACTAGATAAAAATACTTGTGTAATTTATTTCACTTGCAGAAAACTTCCCTATTGGTCACATATTTTTTAGTAGGCAGCATCATCATGAACGTTGAACCTCCTAACGTTATCTCGATCCGCGCACAAGTCTTATCAGATATGAAAGAATAGGTATTAGCTTTTTCCAAAGGGATAGCGATATTCCTTGGATAGTGATATTTGATAGACCAGCCTATCAATATTTGAATGTATACTAAGTATTACAGTAGGTACTAAAATAATACAAAGTAAGAATACTTACATTAGCATAGCAGCACATACGTCTAGTGAAACAGCTGCAGTACAGTCGTGGAATAAGCGATCAAAGTTGTTGTAGTTAACAACTACGGTACTAGTACTCCAGACATTTTGTGGTCGCATGTACATTTGAATAACTGAAGGAGAACACTGCAACGATTCCTGTATATAAAGTCGTGTATTTGCTTGTATTTCGTGGCACTTTTCAATCGACTTTAAAAAGGGAGGAGGTTTTCAATTTGTTTGCTTTATTTATGTTTGCTATCACAGAACTCCACGTTAAGCTGTCGAATCTGATTGTCTCCAACTTTGACAGTTATTTACTATAGGGAGTCAGTACCTCTGATGCGCTGACTGCCTTTACCGTGGAATATCGCTATCTCCTTGCGGTGCTGACTCTAATATCCAGTCAAATATGGTTAGACTGGGATAACGCTAGGACCATGATTTTAAGATTAAAAATAGTTGAAACGCAATGATTATAACGTTTCATATAACACTTTGACGGGTACTTTCAGCGGCTGTGGTCATAGAGAGACTGCGATCCCCCCCCCCCCCTCCGTGGGGTCTCTACATTGTCGTGGTGGGGGGGCTTAGTAACCGTGGCTTGGACACCCGCGGTGAAGCTAAGAGAGATACCGGGAGTAGACGCACCGCGTGGGCTTCGAGAGGGCCTGCCCAGTATGCATCCAAAGGTGCGGGTGCGGGGAACAGTTCTGTCTGTCCCTCGCAGTCAGGCGCGGTCGTGGGAGGAGAGGCGTGTCGGTGTTGCGTTGCCGCGTGCCCTATCTCCCGCGACCAAATGGGGGCGCACCATTGCTGCGTCGCGGTGGAGCCGCAGAGGAATAGGAGATGCGGTGTTGTCAGGTTGCTGTCCTCCCGATCCTCTGCGGCCGCTGGGTGTTTTGGCGGCGGAGCCCAACACCTTCATCCGCCGCCAAGGAGTTTGTGGCCTTTGGGCTATTCGCCGGTGTGTCAGGTTAGAATGCTAAGGGGACCACCTGGAGCCCAAAAAAAAAAATGTGCCATTCAAGTATTTCGCCATGAAGCACTTAAAAACAGCCTCTCTAGCCTAACGTAACTTTTCTATGAGCCTTCTGTTTCGTACAACCTGATGGCGCAGCGATATTCTATGGCTTAGAGTTGCGTCAGAATATTTGTATGTTAATAATGTCTCTCTGTGCTGATGGATTTAGAGCTGGATATACGCCGTTGACCTTGGGTTCGTTCAGCACAACGTCTCGTCCTGCACTGGTTAGTTGCCCACGCGCGATTTGCGAGTATCTGTAACTAAAAAAATCCTTCGAAAATAATTAGTAAAGTTATTTGCAAAAATAAGCTGAAGGTTACTTTGGTGTTCTAATGTATAATAGGCGGATTAAATTAAAAAAATCTTATGATTAGGAGAAAAAAGGTAATAACTACAAAAACAGAGGTTACTTTGCATATTTTATTCAGATATTGAAAAGACTTTTTTTAGGATTTGGTACCGAGGAGAAAATGCTTTATATGATGTATTACTTTTTAAATTTTCCTACGGGATATATACCATGTACCTTTGTTTTGAGTAACCGATATTTCGGCACTGTTGCAAGCGCCATGTTCACGGATGTACTTCATTGCCGAAATATCGGTTACTCAAAACAAAGGTACGTGGTATATATCCCGTAAAAAACGTAAAAAGTAATTATAGTGACCACGAAAGTTTAAATTCCTACATTTATATGATGTACATTAAGATATATTTTTTTGGATTTTTTTTCTATAACAATTACGGAGAAAAACGATTTTAATTTACCCCTAATGACGCCCAATTCACATAAAAAATTGAAGAAGAAGATTTAAGAATATGAAGTGTCACTGCCCCTTTTCATTCCGTAAGCAAGAGGTGACTACGAAAATAATATATTTGTGAGGAGATGAAAAACTCCACAACAAACGCTATAACAACCAGTCTGAGCAACGTAGTAGGTATAGTAGGCCAAATCCTCCATTGACAACCAATGCTCTATAAAGCAATGTTAGGCTTAAGTCTAGCAGTGGACTGCGAAGGGCTACATAAAAGGCTAAACAATCTAGTTTCATAAGACGTACGTACTTTACAAACAAGATGTCTTATGAAAGTAGATTGTTTCGGTTTTTTCCCAGCGAATGTGCTCATTTTATTTATTTTCAAAATATCGTAGATAAAATGTTTTTTTAGTAAGAGAAAAGCCACGTCTCAGCACTTATTTTATTAACAATACGTGTAAAAACATTTATACGTTTTATTACAAGCATGAGAGAAGTGCATTGTATTTTTAAATTCTTGGTTTAGCCGTCGGTCACGGTCTTATGGGTGTATCACACGATCAAAACAAAGTAATTGCCTTGAAAATTATTCAATAGGCTTGTGAAATTGAAGCACAGCATAGTAGTACATGGAGACCTCATGTTATTTATCATAAACTGCACTTTGCAAGAAGGATTATAACTGCACTGATGGAAACTGAGTTTAAAATTGTTAGTTGATACCATACCATATAAGTTGCGAGATTCACAAATCACTTGGAGGCAAAGGTGTGTTTTGTGCCCATTAGTTAAACGTTTGTAATAGCGTTATAGGATTTATTTGTTATTTCTTGGTAGGCTTTCATAATGTCTTTGTTGACAAACACAGAAATCCTTGCAAAAAGAAACTCTTCACCACCATAAAAAAAACTTCATACCAAATCACTACTATAAAACTAACTATACTTACGTCAAACAAAAACGATGAACTTAACTCGACAATCAAAACCTGATCGTCATTGTAAGCAGCTTCACTCCCGCTTAAGAAATAATAAGCATTACCAAATTATACAACTCACAGCGTAAAATTACAAAGTCACATGTTCTTTATGACATCATCATTTATTTTAGGGCGTAAAAGTCTCAACAGCAACAATTTAAACACCCCCGTTTTGTCACGTTAATGAAACAAAAATGTACAAAGTACAGTAATAAAGAAATGAATCGGTAGCACCTCAATGCTTTACTTTAAAAAATGGCTCACTTTAGCATAACGATGTCAGTAAACCGACAATTTTGTTTATACCTTACAACACGGTGGCGACACGATACAGAAATATTATAGGCATTATTGGTCCCATGGTTTTAACCTATTATAAGTCCCCTTTTCCGTGTGGTAACGGAATAAGAATACGAAATGTCACCACCCCATATCATCCCATGGGTGTCGTAAGAGCCGACAGAGGGTACATATTTTGCAGAGAACATCACTGTAAAGGCCTATTCAAACCTGAGCGATATTCGCTGCCGCTGTGGGTAGAGGTACATACCGCGCGGGTTTCGCTCAGGTATTTAGTATCAAGTGCCGCGGCTAGAGCGAACTGAGCGGTATTCGCTGCCGCTGTGGGTAGAGGTACATACCGCGCGGGTTTCGCTCAGGTATTTGGTATCAAATACCGCGGCTAGTTCTTACCTCTCTGAGCGAAACTCGACTACCGCGCGTTGTTCTACCCTCAAGGATAGCGAATACCGCCTAAGTCTGAACAGCAATATTACCGCGTACCCACTGAGTTTTCTCTGCCGCAGACGGTAGCGAATACCGCTTAGGTCTGTACAGGCCTTAAGAGAAGGAAAACTTGACACAAACCCTATACCAACCCGTTTGGCCAGCGTGGTATAGTAGGCCAATTCCTTCTTTCAAAGGAGAGGCCTAGTCCAGCAGTGGACTGTTATTCATTATATAGTTATTATGTTATCCATTTTATATATATATATGTGTGTTATTTCACTCTTTCATTCTGTGGGTAACCCAGGAGGCTACTGCTAAGCAAAATACACAAAGCAAACAAGACTTTGGCCAGCGTGGTATTGTGGATCAATTCTACCTATTGACTCACTAAACACGGATTTGAAGCGCTTTTGTAATGAAACACCTGGTTGCAGTTAAACTTGTTATATACACACAACGACTTATATTAATTCTACTTTTTCTCACTAGATTTCCGACAAAAAATGTTTTTTTTTGTATCTGTGGACTAGTTGTTGGCCGCAGATGGCCTAGACAACTTTACGCGGACTATGGGTGAGCGCTGAAGGCTCCCAACCCGTTAAAATATACTATACAACGTTTTGGTTGAATTGGTGTGGCTTCGCGAGCCGTGTGTCCTCTGATTTGAGCTAGTGTAATGTCGTAAAAAAAATGTTTCGCGTCGCCCAGTATTATATGATACCTGTCCAGGTAATGAAACCGTAGCGGGATTCAGCCGGCCGGGATATCGGCATCTATCAAAGACTGGTTCAAACTTTCGACAATATTTTAGACACTTACGATGCTATTGTGACATAAACTTGTCCAGCCGTGTAAAGCGCAAGACTATAAAATATGATGTCTTATGAGGTGACTCTTGATATTACGTTTCCAGTGCGTGTTTTCAATTTGTCTTCTTTGAACTAGTTTACAGACAAAAAGTATAAACAAAATGCTTGTTTGCTTAATTTTATGATAAGCATTTAATATAACTGGTGGCATACAGATATTATGTTAAATATGTTTTAGATTCTGTGAAATGCAGTACCAAAACATATTTATTGTCCTTTCAATAATATGGGCAGTGTTTTCACATCCGTGCATATAACAAGAGAAGCCTTATGGATGTTTATAACAGACACGCCCATACCATTTTTTGGATTGAGATTGCGAACCACATGACAGCAATTGTTATATCGTTCCTCACATAGGGTAAACAATTCTGTGGTTCGCAAATAAATCTTCTGGGATTCTTCTGTGTTCGATTTTCGTGTTTACCATTCATTCATTTCTAATCTTATACGGAATGGATAAGGTAATAACATGTGCGCACGGCCTACTCAATCATATTTAATTTTTCTGTTTAGAAGTACAATATGTTTCAAATGCATTTAAAATATATTTGTAAGCAATGCTTAGGCCCACTTGCACAACAATTCTTAAATTGAATTAAGATGTATTTAACGAGAAAAAAAATATTAAACACCACTAGCGTCTTGCACAACGAAAAATTTGTCGAGTAATATGATTTAAGAACTGTCAAAATTAATCACCGAAAATCGGCTGTTTAGTGGCTAATTTCATTTAAGAACTGTCACACTGATGTTGGCATCTTGTCATTAGCGACGAAAATTATCAATAATTATATAACTGGACCGGACGACGCAGCAGGGGGAGGCCTATGTCCAGCAGTGGACGTCCCTAGGCTGACATGATGATGATGATGATATAACTGATAACAATGTTCCCACTTGTGTTATTGTTAACCCTAGAATTCTACACTATTTGGCGCACATGTTATTCCTACACTGGGGTGCTGGAACACCCCATACTAAAATGACTGTAATCCTTAAAATAAAATAAAACAATTCATGAAAATACGTTTTACTAAACAGAATCGGTAACTTGAGATCACAAATCAGCCTTATTACACAAAGTTAAACGTAGTTTGAGCAACAGCGCTTGTAGGATTTGTTCCTTTTTTGAGGATCACTGCAATGGACTAAGTTGGCATCCGGTGACGGTCCTCCAAATGTTCATGTATCAGTTCCAAACCTTATTTCAAAACTGTCTGCTGAAACTTTATATTTGGCTTATTATTTGATCTTGAACACTTGTAAAGAACCCAGGAATTACAACTGGTCCCAACTTCTATTTCTTCCTCGCCAGATTTTTGGTATAGAATAGAGCTTATTTCTTCGTAATTCAAACCTCTGACAGCCATCCGAAACAAAATAAATAAACATTGAATTTTACCTTCATAATATCTTAAAATATCTGTATTTAATTCATAAAGACTATTATTTTAATAAATAATCAAATTTAATAACTTATTACATGTAAATGCATCAATCGTAATAAACAAATAATCTTACGATTTTACTACACTGGGGTACTGGCGTACCCCACAGCACTTATACAGGCGACCACACAACGCGGTCCCTCGTCACGGTATTGACGTAACGCGAGCGGTTGACACCAAACTAAAATACTCCGACGCGCGAATTCTTGGATATTAAAGAAATTGAGATATTTAGAAAACAAATCGGTGTGGGGTGCACCTGCACCCCATGTAGGGTTCTACGGTTAATGCTTAAAAGTTTCTAGTTATTATTTGTCAATTGTCATTTCGTTGCTAGGCGACGACAATGCGTTTTGTTTTATGCTCAAAGTATATATAGTCTAAGGTTTTATGCGAAACCATACGCATAACATCGTTAAAATCGTAACAAAAAGGCTTCATGCCATGAAACAAAACGTAGAAACTACTTTACCGACCTCATAAAATGTTTAACTAAATCTAAGCGTTGTTGTCGTTGTGCAAGAGGACGCTAAATACTTTTAAGTTAAATTATTTTATGCTGTTAATTCTGTTCAAAAAATTTAAATTAAGGAGTGACTTAAATCAAACGTTATGCAAGTGGGCCTAAGTCTTTTTCACGAACAAATGATTAAAAGTACTGTTGAATTAAAGGCCACGAAAAAGCCACGAACTAGAGGTCTACGAGAATGACTTGTGTGTTCGAGCTTTACTCGAGACAAAACTTTGTCTGAACTGATAACGGTCATTTGAATCTGGATGTTCATTGATTTAATAATATGTTATTAGTGATATACAATTTATTCACGATGCCCGCTTTGTAAAAAAATTTCAAACTCACTATAAAAATTGCTCACATTTACAATATCTTGCTAAGAAAAAAACGACAAGTAAAGCTATTTATGACTAGCTTCCGTATTTTTGGTAGCAATATCGTATCGCAGACTGTGAAAGGTTATCGTAACCGCAAGATTTATAACATCGGTGTAGATAACGAGACCTAGCAACCAATCCGTGGCATTGTAAGATATTTCAAAATTGCTGTCACTTGAATGGATGCAAACGTTATTTATCAGAGATGTAATTTCAAAGCGATTGTTTATATATAAGATAGATTTAAGAAATGCGATAAATTAATATGTGTGTTGATTAACTCTTATATTTTTTTAAATTGAAAGACTATGTCATTAAGACATAGTCGTGGCGATCCGTTGTGTGTCTTTAAGGTTACATACATACAGAGGCTCACGCCTGTTTTCCAAAGAGGTACCTACAGAGAAAATGTAATTGAAGTATAAAGCACGGTAAATTTAACCATTTCATGATCGGTATTATGTACCAGATAAATTCAGAATCAGTATGTGACTTGTAAAATATTATCCGACTATTAATTTATGCGGAACTTATACTTTATCGGTTGTGAAATTGTTTAATGTTAATTAAGTTAATGTTATGAAAGATTTAGCTACGGTGATGGAATATTATTGCGTTGGAAGTGCAAAGTAATTATGTCTAAACCACGGAATATCGCTCATCATCATCTGATCTTCGCAACATGCAGGGATAGCCATATTTTTAGCTTTCGATCAGTGTTAGTATATTCAGGGGTTCTGACTCATGTCAGCTGGAACTGAGGGTTTGACATGCTCACAGAGGCATGTGGCAAACGATAATAAATTAACAACTGAATATGCCATGTAGCCACGGAGATAGTCAGTTTAATTAATAATATTTTAAGTAAATATCTCAGTGTATAGGTCTAAGTACAGATGTTTATCTGGCGTTAATTTCAGTTAATGCTTTTTGTATTGCTAATATCATAACTACCATGTCTCACTATACTTATATTTTTCATGCTCTTAGACTATTCAATAAAGACTATATGACGTAATATACATTTATGTGAAATGTATCACTAAACATTGGGTGCTCAATGATGCCGGCAGCCATACTTATATAATATATGTTAGATAAATGAGGCGGTACTATTTAATTATATTTTCTGATACACACACAAGGTACGCTATGGTGTTCTACTTTATGGGGTAGACAAAACTTGAGACATTTGTATTGTTTTATATGTACATTCGTCTCTTCCACGCCATTTAATGTCTACAGTAGTTTGTGTGAGGGTCAGGCTACGATAGGTAAGTCAGGGCTGTATAAATGGTATTTTGTTTTTTCGCAGTGTAATACTAACTACGTGCCGTGGTTTACGATCAGCACTCAGGCCCCAAGGGTAGGTTAACTCTTTTTATTATCGCAAAAACTGACTCCCACCCTGGCGGCGCCGCATGAGAAATCTAGTCATCTTATCTAATAACTACAAAGGAACGAATTAAAGCCACATTACCAACATTAGCGTAAAACCAAAACATAGTCAGGTGCCAGCTTGCATTATTCTTAGAAAACTACGCACGTATGGAATTAGTTATTAGCGCGCGGGTTTATTTCGACGTTTTCCCTTATCTTGAGTCTTGTGATGTATTGCGTATATTTTGTTGTACAATTTGCGCATGTATCGTTTGAATGGATAGAATGCTTCCGCCACTTACTGCTCGCAGTTTGAGTGGGCTGCAACCTTCAGGGCTAAAACTGAAATATGTTTGCAGCTGACATTTCAGAATGTTATGAATTCTTGGTGTTTGTTGATTTTTAATGAAGTATCGTCATGTAAATATAACAAATAATAATATAGGGATATACTTGTTTATCGCATGAATAAACATGTTTTCTTTAGATTTTCTAAAGTATGTTAACGATGACTTACAGCATAGGTATGAACCTTGCCACCTAAAATAGACTGATGATCACTGTGGGCATGTGAAAATAGCTAAAGGCCCTTATGCTATTTGTCTATATAGAATAGATATTCCTTTGTACTTTTATTACCCCAAAGTATTTTTTCAGTTAATTGAGTAGGTATCATGACAATGGAAAATCGACACGTGCAATACTAAGAATAGAACATTTGGAGTAACATTTAATTATAATTTTGCCAAGGAAACGTCTACAGTATAATATTTATGTTCAATTTAAACTCAACCAACGAATCCTAAAAGTTCTGATATTCCGTTGCTTCTATAAGTGCATGTCTACCGTAAAATTGAGTTCCCTTAAACCCTCACAACAAGAACCACTTTGCTCTGATCAAAATAGGAAATAACTTTGCCAAACGTAAGAGCTTCGAGCATTGACCATTTAAACTTGAACCTCAGTTCACTCGAAACTCCTCCTGCAACGCCTTATTGAAAATGGTTTCGGGAGGAACGAGGTAGTTGAAGTTATATTGGTGTATTGTGCAGCACAAAATGTTTTATGGTACACATGTTTGACACTTCAGGCTGAATGAAGTCAGGATATAGGTTGTACGTTATCTGGTGCCGGTTCTCGAGTGTTAAACATATCTTGAGAGTTTCCCCTGTCAGACTTGCGAAGACAAATTTTAAAGCGATCTCTTTGAAGGCGAGCTCGAATATTAAAAATTGTTTATTACGGAACGGGAGTAGAAAACTTTGTAATAAAATACCGAAACTTTTTGACAGGGAATATTGGGTTTTAAAACAAAAACAGAATATGTAATTAAGGTCAAAGCACTTATTTGATCTGTTGTTTCGGGGTTCGTTATCGAGAGTCGTTAAGTCGTATGTTTCTGAAAGTTGTTTAAGGATCTCTGTTGATTGTTTTTTTATGTATTCTAAATTGCTTTCTGCCTTCCGGTAATCTTCGTTCAATATAGCTGAAGAAAATGATCGGTGCTTCGCCTGTTATATATATATATATATATATATATATATATTATTATATATATATATATATATATATATATATATATATATATATATATATATATATATATATATAATTCTTAAAGTAGAAGTTAGAATTCAATTAGTAGAATTTAAATGAAATTACTAGTACAATTCGGATTGTAAATTGTGACTGATAAAATTATATGTTGCTTTAGTATTAAATAACTATTTTCTCGGGACCAGAAGGCTGGTTTGTATTTCGCAGAGAGAATAATCATTATTCAACGTGGCAATGCTGCTAGCCTTCTGGGCACGCTAGCAGTCGACAGCGTTGCGGAGGAATGCTTTGGCGCGTTGTATTTGGCAATTTTTTATTAACTTTTAATTTTTATATTTATTAACTCTTCTTTATCATTCTAATATGCACTGTTAATTGAATCATGCGCAAATTTATATTTTTAAGAATATTTAAGTTATTGTTTATATTTCCCAGTTGTCTGAATGCCACAATGCAGTTTCTTTCTGGATTGCGATGACTTATCTAAGGGTATTATTATGACTTAATAAACTAAAGTGTGTAATATCATGTGTAGGTCAATGCTCTCTCAACCACGGGAGCAAGAATTCAACGCCTCTCCAACTTAATAATATGATCCAAATAGTAAGAAACTCCTTCAAAATACAATTTCTTGATACTGGTTTTTTCTACTTAACTTGTATATACGGGTGCGATACGTGAAACCGAAAAGGTAACAACGCATACCACGTCACCGTATTCTCACTACCACGAAGTACTTGACATCGAATGCACGTTATAAAGAATATCGTAACGCCGTAGTCATCCGATCTCTAAACTAAATCTCGAATTCATCAAATTGAATTACTTGACAACGAATGAACGTTACTACAAAATACTTATCACTGAAGTCACGTAACCTCGCATAACGAAACCACTAATGATGAGATAACAATACTCATAATCGACGGGTACTTTCAGCAGCTGTGTTCATAGAGAGACTGCGGTGATATTTGTCTACATATCTTGAGACTGAAGCAATTTCTAAGTGGAACAAAACGAAGGAAATGTTTCCTGTACGTTCTTCTGTAGAATTGTTTATTGCTCCAACAAAATTTAAATTTAATTCATTGGAAGTTACAGAACAGAACAATTTTTCTATTAGCAATTTCTCTCCTCTCTACAGTCTGCCAGAAATATCCTCATAAAATTATAAAAACCTAAGAGTTTTCCAGGTTGGCATTCAAGTAAACCCGTGGGATCTCCACCTTGTCGTGGTTGGGGGCTCTGTAACCGTGGATTGGACGACACCCGCGGTGAAGCTAAGAGAGATCCTGGGAGTGGACGCTCCGCGGGCGTAGAGGGGCCTGCGCAGGATGCGTCCAACGGTGCGGGTGCGGGGGACAGTTCTGTCTGTCCCTCGCAGTTGGGGCGGTCGCGGGAGGAGAGGCGTGTCGGTGTTGCGTTGCCGCGCGCCCTATCTCCCGCGACCAAATGGGGGCGCACCATTCGATGCGTCGCGGTGGGGCCGCAGAGGAAGAGGAGATGCGGTGTTGCGTTGCCGTCCTCCCTATCCTCTGCGGCCGCTGGGTGTTTTGACGGCGGAGCCCAACACCTTCACCCGCTGCCAAGGGGGTCTTGTTCGGGGCCCGCCTGACCATCTGGCGGGCCAATATCCGTCGGGAGGTTGCGAGGAATGCTTCGGTGATACCCGACCCTCAGACACATGAGTACATGAGGAACACGGGTTGGTATTTTCAGTCAGTAAGAGTCTGATAGTCCCCTGCGCTCTCCTTCTCCCAGGGCGGTGGGACTCCATGAGGATTTTCCAACCCGACAAAAAAAAAGGTTGGCATTCAAATATTTCGCCCTGAAGCACTTAAAAATAAAAACAGCCTCTCTAGCATAACGTAAGTTTTTTATGAGCCTTCTGTTGCGTACATCCTGATGGCGTAGCGATATTCTATGGCTTAGAGTTGCGTCAGGATATTTGTATGTTAGTAATGTCTCTCTATGGTCTTTTCATTCCGTAAGCAAGAGGCGACTACGAAAATAATATATTTGTTAGGAGATGAAAAACTCCACAACAAACGCTATAACAACCAGTCTGAGCAACGTAGTAGGTATAGTAGGCCAAATCCTCCATTGACAACCAATGCTCTATAAAGCAAGGTAATAAGGGCTACATAAAAGGCTAAACAATCTACTTTTATAAGACGTACGTCCTTTACAAGGAAGATGTCTTATGAAAGTAGATTGTTTCGGTTTTGTCCCAGCGAATGTGCCCATTTTATTTATTTTCAAAATATCGTAGATAAAATGTTTCCTAGTAAAAGAAACACGCGATCCACGTCTCAGCACTTATTTTATTAACAATACCTGTGAAAGCACTGTCCGTGTGGTGACGGATTAAGAACACGGAATGTCACCACCCCATATCATCCCATGGGTGTCGTAAGAGCCGACAGAGGGAGCATATTATGCAGAGAAAAACACTGTAAGAGAAGGAAAACTTGATACAAACCCTATACCAACCCGTTTGGCCAGCGTGGTATAGTAGGCCAATTCCTCCTTTCAAGGGAGAGGCCTAGTCCAGCAGTGGACTGTTAAAGGCTGATGATGATAATGATGATGAAACTAACGTGTGAAATATCATGTGTATATCAATGCTCTCTCAACCACGGCATCGAGAATTTAACGCTGCTCCAACTTAATATGATCTAAGTAAATAGTCAGAAACTCCTTTAAAATACAATGCAGGATAGACAGCGTAAGTTTTGCGTAAACATAACGTTTTTAGCGTTGAAATCGAGGGGATCAAGGTGAATGTTCCTAATGTTTTCTGATAAAAATAAAGTGGTACATTAGATATCATATTATTATCTAAATACGGTAGGCGTATGTATATTGCCTAGGTCTTTCGCAGTTACGACAGCTCTCAAAATGGCTTCTCCTTTATTTCTTAGTGATATATTATGCAATAGAGACGAGAAGCTTGTCTTTGTTTCTTGATACTGGGTTTTTCTACTTAACTTGTACATACATACATGGACTCATGCCTGTTTCCTGGAGGGTAGGCAGAGACTACGGATCGCCATTAATTTAACTTGTTGTGTTTTTTATATAATTTTATGAATATAACCTTCTTCAGGAATCACACTGTCTCTTGTTGCACCGGCGTTTCAACTTAGATTACACTAGCCGTAGTCATCAACATCCATAATAGGGTTGTTTCCAACTAGTCAAATCAAGCACATTTAATGAAATGTCAAAAACGACCTTTGCCAAGGGTTTTGTATGAATAATGACCGGTTTACACGAACTTAGTAGCTAAGCGCTTAGTACTTGTCACTAAAACTAAGTCCTCATGAGTAAACAAGCGGAATAGTGCTTAGTATTCGTGTTTGTGTATATTGCAAGTAAATAGAAAACGATCCTATTTACTAAGCGACAAGCCGATACCCCCAACACGATTTACTAAGCACTTGTCGCTTGCTGACCGTGTGTAAACAGCTTGACAAGATAGTTAGTGACATCGTTCCATTTCGAATGTCTGGTCACTAATAACTTCTACTGGCTCCAACGTGTAAACAGTTACTTGTTACTTGTCATATTGAGGCTTAATATAGTGACAAGTACTAAGCGCTTAGCTAAGTAAGCCATATGACGTAGTGACGTCATACTGTTTTGCTGTGAAGTAAAATACTTATTATCAATAAATTTACGATAAAAAACTGGCCAAGTGCGTGTCGGGCCACGCGCAATGTAGGGTTCCGTAGTTGCCCATAATGGCTATTATTGATAATAACTTGTTTCACATGGGACTAAAAACGGGCATCTAAGCCAGCGCTCCCAATGTAAACTCACATAAATAGGTATTTATAAGTTAACCGACGATTACTCGTAAACTAGTGATGTCTACTTAGCCGTGATAGTTTTCCTTTTAAATTCGTTATATGTACTACATTTGTGATTTTTTTCACCTCTTCCAAATTAATAGTTTAGCCGGCAGAGGGGGGGGGGGGACACTTGAGTCTAACAATTTTTTTCACTTCAAAGCTTGATATTTGACAAACCAATCACTTGATCGAAAAATGCTTTGAGCAAACTAATAATATTTTTTTAAAACCTATCCAATGATACCCCACACAATGGGGTGCTCAACCAAAAAAAATTCAACCCACTATATATGTAGGGGAGATAGCCTTAAAAAAATTTTTTTCCTAAATTTTATTCCACAGTTTTGTTGCAATATCGTATGTCTATAGTCATGTCAAATATCAGCTTTCTAGCACCCGGCGTCTTTGAGCTAGGCTGCGGACGGACAGACGGACGGACATGACGAAACTATAAGGGTTCCTTGTGGACTACGGAACCCTAAGAATGTTAAATATAGTTTTAACATTAATTGATGAATGAAACTACTATAATTTTGACATGTTTCACTAGATACAAATACTTACTTACAATAATTAATTTCACTTGCAGGAAACTTCCCTATTGGTCACATATTTTTTAGTAGGCAGCATCATCATGAACGTTGAACCTCCTAACGTTATCTCGATCCGCGCACAAGTCTTATCAGATATGAAAGAATAGGTATTAGCTTTTCCACAGAGCGACTGCCGTCTGACCTCCGCAATCCAAAGGGATAGCGATATTCCTTGGATAGTGATATTTGATAGACCAGCCTATCAATATTTGAATGTATATATATATACTAAGTATTACAGTAGGTACTAAAATAATATAAAGTAAGAACAGTAACATTAGCATAGCAGCACATACGTCTAGTGAAACAGCTGCAGTACAGTCGTGGAATAAGCAATCAACGTTGTTGTAGTTAACAACTACGGTACTAGTACTCCAGACATTTTGTGGTCGCATGTACGTTTGAACAACTGAAGGAGAACACTGCAACGATTCCTGTATTATAAAGTCGTGTATTTGCTTGTATTTAGTGGCACTTTTCAATCGACTTCAAAAAGGGAGGAGGTTTTTAATTTGTTTGCTTTATTTATGTTTGCTATCACAGAACTCCACGTTAATGTCATACCATCGAGAAACATAAATTCTGCGCCCTTGACGGACACTGACAACGAGAGCTCGTCGAATAACTCAAACAAACGCCCTCGCAAGCGCCAACATGATGATGAACTGCCTATTTATATGGCACAGACAAAGAAGACGTTCGATACCTTAAAAAATCAGCAATCCTCAATACAAGGGTCAATCAATGACATATTATCTCAAAACAAAGAAATAATGAAATCAATGGATTTTATATCTAAACAGTACGAGGAAATGAAAGAAAAAATAATTAAAATGGAAACTGAGAAACGCGAACATTTAGCTTATATACAAACGTTGGAACAGAAAGTTGAAAATCTAGAAAGAAGCCAAAAACAAACATCTATTGAGATACGTAACCTTCCAATACAGTCAACGGAATCCAAAGACGACCTCCTGACGCTGGTAAAGAATTTAGGTAAAGTCACAAACATCAACATTGAAGAGCACCAAATAAGAGATCTATACCACCTAAATTCAGACAAAAGCGGCAATAAGACCGTAATCGTCGACCTCTCCTCCGTCATGCTGAAGGAAAAGCTCTTGAAATCGATAAAAACTTTTAATCGATCAAACAAAGGCAATAAATTAAACACATCCCATTTTCACCTTTCTGGACAACCTAAGCCTGTCTTTGTCTCGGAATATCTTACACAGAAGGCAAAGAAAACGTATCACTTAGCTCGTGAGTACGCCAAGAAAAACGGCTATGACTTTTGCTGGACGGTACATGGAAGAGTGTTTCTTCGTAAAAAAGTTGGCTCGCAGTTTCACCGAATTGACTCCGGAAAAGACTTGGAACAACTAGACACCAAACCAGCACTATGACTATGGCCCTGTATGTTATTTTTATTATATTATTTGCATGCTTATTTGAACTTTTCAAAATATCACTTACATTATTTTTATAATTAGCGATAAGTTAGGGAGTGTGTCACAAAACTTCGTTTACTACAATACTACATACATAATATTCTATATTCCATATTATCACAATATCACAATTTACACTACAACAAAAACACATTTAGAGTTACATATAAACATATTCATCTACATACCACCTCAAATTACATTGATAAAAATACTTACTTAGTTGTTGCAACATCAGAATTATTAGCGCAATCGATTGTAGACAGAGTCCATGGTACCGATACCAAAATATTATAATGGCTCATTTTGCATTTATACAAAGAAATTGACACTGCTCAGATCACCGAGTCAGTCATATCGTGCCCAGAAAATGTTATACACCTCGTAAAGGAAACGTCATTAACTATATTTCACTCCAACATACGCAGTGTTAACTGTAACATAGATGCCCTACATGTTCTCCTAGAAAGAATTCGCATACAGTGTCACATTCTAGTATTGACTGAGTGCTGGTTAAGTAAAGCCACGGAAATACCGACAATTACTGGCTATACGTCATACTCATCAAACTACTTTAATCAAAACGACGGTGTGTTACTATACATAAGATCTGACATACAACATAATGTGTCCACTCCCTCAATGTCTGACGCTAACTGCATTGTACTAACATCTGACCGGGAGTATGCTGTGGTGTGTATCTATAGTTCACCTTCACAAAGAAACATCAATAAATTTTGTGACAGTCTCGATCAATGTCTTTCTTCTTTGAGTGCGGTTCAATCTGTGGTCATAGTTGGTGATTTCAACATTAATATCTCTCCAAGCAGTAGGGACGGTAACTGTTCGAAATACTTAGATTTAATGGCATATCATGGGTTTCTTCCCGCGCATCAAGTCCCTACTCGCAACGATAGTTGCATTGATCACGTTATGCTTAGATCGGATAGATGCGCTTCGACTTATATCCTCGATTCCCTAATAACAGATCACGCACCACTTATATTCAGTCTGGACCTAAAAGTGAAAAGAAATCTCCCTCGAGCCACTTTTCTTAAAATAGACTACCCGTCAATTGTCCAAACGTTAGATGAAATAGACTACGCTCCAATTTACCTTGCATGTTGCAATTTACCATGATGCGGCTACTCTTTTATCAGACATGATAACAAGCGCAATAACACGTCATTCCACAAACGTAACTATCCCTAATCGTAAACGCACCATAAAACCCTGGATCACTCCAGGCCTCTTAAAGTGCATCAGACATAGGGATAAGTTACATAAAAAACTGAAATTGGACTCTAAAAACGCTCTACTCCACGTAACCTACACAAGGCATCGCAACTATTGCAATAATTTACTGCAAAAACTAAAAGTTGAGTACGAACGGAACGAGTTTAATAAAAACAAAGGCAACCCTAAAGGTACGTGGAAAACAATAAATAAAATTGGCAATCTAAAACAACCATCGCCCTTACCGACCGCCCTCATAAATGGAGGACAGGATTCTCACACATCAATTAACTCAGTTAATGTGTATTTTGCAAGTATTGGCCCTACATTAACAAATGCTATTGCAACTAATAATAGATCTTATGATGGACCCAACAATCGCAAAAACTCAAATGAATGCCTCTTAACTAGAGACTCTATGGTTTTGCTCGGCACAGATTGTAGAGAGATCGAGTCTATTATTCGGAGTCTAAAAAGCGATACGGCCACAGGCGTAGATAAAATACCTTGTCGAGTGATTAAAAGTGTGAGTAGTAGCCTCTTACCTCCTCTCACATATCTTTTTGACCTGTGTCTAACTACCAGTACTTTTCCCGATATTCTAAAAAGGGCTCTCGTACACCCTATCTACAAAAGTGGTGACAGAGACAGTGTCAGCAACTATAGGCCCATCTCCGTGTTAACAGTATTATCCAAGATACTAGAAAAACTGCTGAACTCTAAGCTTACAAAATATCTTTTAAAAAACAATTTAATTGCACCTAACCAGTATGGATTTATAAAAGGTTAGTCCACGGAAGATGCAACACTACAATTAACGGAGACCATAGTAAAGAACCTAGACCGCGATTTAAAAGTGCTTGGATTGTTTCTGGATCTCTCTAAGGCGTTCGACACTGTCTCTGTTCCTCTGTTACTTGAAAAAATGGAGGGCGTCGGGATACGTGGAGTTGTGCTAGACATATTTCGCTCATATCTCACCAATCGTACCCAGTGTGTTAGGATAGGTTGCTACACCAGTGACCAGATAGGTCTTACATTTGGTTTACCACAAGGCAGTGTTCTCTCGCCCACACTCTTTTTACTTTATGTCAATAGCCTGTGTACCATGTCCTTTCCAAATTGCAGAATTATTTCATATGCTGATGACACAGCGCTAATTGTACATGGAAATACCTGGGAAGAGACACAACATTATACAGAACATGCACTCAGAGAGGTCATTAACTGGCGTAATACGAATCTGCTCACCATTAACCTGGATAAAACCAGATATATTACATTTTGTCATCGGTTAAATGCCCAACCCCCACTACATTTTCACATAAAGGCGCATACTTGTAAGGAAAAAGCCAATTGCAACTGTCCCGAATTACTATCTTCAGATACAGTCAAATATCTTGGTCTCACCATCGATAGACATTTGAACTGGTCTGTGCATATAAATACCTTGACTACCCGAATGAGGAAATTAATTCCAGTTTTTATAAAACTTAGACGCTCTGCGGACATAAGCACGTTGTTATGCGTATATTATGCACTAGCCCAAAGTATTCTACAATATTGTATTATAACATGGGGTGGAGCCGGATCAGCAATACTATTGCCATTGGAACGTGCCTAAAGAGGTATACTTAAGATAATTCTTGGCAAGCGTAGAAGATATAGCACCGACCTCCTATACAGCGAATGCCCCGCACTCACAGTACGGCAATTGCTTATTAAGAATTTACTTATTCACAAACACAAGAACACCACTTATAAAGCCATACTTAAACGCAACAAAACCAAAATATACCCTGTGATGCAACACAGAACAGCGCTCGCCAGGCGACAACTTGAATTCAATTCAACATGTTGTGGAGGAAGAAAGGTGTGGTGTTCCTCCAACTAGAGGGAGGATCCTCTAACCAGGCTGGGTGATATTGCCTGGTGGACTGTCAGTCCACCGGTCAGATTACCAGCAGCCTCCCGACGTGGTCTGAAGCAACCTTCATCCTCCACAATGTTTTGATATTTTAGCATTCAGAATAGATGTAAGAAGTTTATAGACCGATGGCAAACATGTAATCGGTTTATAATTACCGGGCTCTGTTGTACTACCTGTCTTGTGGAGCAAGTGGGTTACTCCAGTTGTCATAAAATCTGGGATCGAACCAGATTCTAGAGATGATTGAAACTGAGATGCTAAGTAGCCATGTGAACTACGTAGCCATTTCAGCCAGAAATTGTGCAGTCCATCCGGTCCTGGAGCTTTCCAATTTGATAACGAACGGACTGCACCTGTTATGATTTTAAGATTTAAAATAGTTGAAACGCAATTATTATAACGTTTCATATAACACTTTGACGGGTACCTTCAGCGGCTGTGGTCATAGAGAGACTGCGATCCCCCCCCCCCCCCTCCGTGGGGTCTCTACCTTGTCGTGGTGGGGGGGCTTAGTAACGGTTACTAAGCCCCCCCACCACGACAAGGTAGGTTTGCGGTTTGAACGATAAATTAAGACACAACACAACACATATAGAACAAAAAGCTTATCGAGCTTAGTATCAAAATAAAGGGGTTTGAACGACAATTGCAAAAAACAATTATTGAGTTTGGTATCAAAGTAAAGGGTTTTGAACGATAGATTAAAAAAAGTCATAAGAATACCCTCGTGAGATGGTTAAAAAAAATAAATAGAATGTCTGCTTTAAAGACTAACACAGTCTCTGTTGAACATGGTAATCTTTAAAGCAGCTAACAATACAGAGGTTCATGTTGCAAGCTTCGTATTTAAAAACTGTGCATTTGTCAATTTTTTTAAGAGCGCAGAGCTTGAAACGTGACTTCCTCATGTTAGTTTTCACTGGAAAGTGCAAGAGTGGTTTAGGTTGCAGTGGTTTTTCAATTGTCTGCGGACGAAATCTTTGAATAATCTCGTCCGCCAGCATGACTAAACTGCCGCTGTGCTATGTTTGCCTTCGGGAACATCACGAACGCATTGTGTATGGACACATTGAGAATCCGGCGGAAAAGCTTTTTATACCAAATTAAATTTCGAAAGCCTTACTATGGGAAACGCCTGCAAGAGCTGGTCTTTCTTGTCGACGCCTCCCATAGAAAGGTTGTAATCGAGTATAACCTGGGGCTTGTACCTATACACCCCGTACTTTTATTTGCCGCCGACCTCTACCTTGTGGTAAGTTGATATCAACGATACCACGTTTGCGTCCTTCCACACCGTTATAGTGATGTCCCGCGTCTGGGTGGAGGCCACTTCACCGAACCGCATGTTTGTCTTATTTTTAATTTTAAGGCTCTCGGGCACAAACTCACGGTTAAGCCGTAAGGTGCCCATGACGTCCGTCTTCTGGAGCTTGAGAGTGCGCGCCAGCAAAGGACTCATACTAGTAAATTCAGACTTTGGAGTAATAGCCGCTTTTGTTCAAAAAAGTCTTTCTGGATGACTCGCTCGGCAGAACATTTTTACATGTATTATTCTTAAGCTTTTCGGGGAGATGGGCCTCGTTAGCCTTGGTTGGCAACCTGTCTAGGAGAAGGAAAACTCCAAAATTAAACCAAACGTTCGGGGAGATGGGCCTCGTTAGCCTTGGTTGGCAAACTATCTAGGAGAAGGAAAACTCCGAAATTAAACCAACTTCTAGGGAGCATACCTGACACAAAACCCCGATCTAAGGTGTGAACCGAACCGTGCCGAGGGATTCGTGGCCAGAGCGCAAGCTGGTCGTAAAAGGAGGGTGCCTGTGTTGGCGGTCACCCCCGTAAAGGGCTCTGCGGGGGTGGGCAGTCTAGATCCCTAAATCTCGTGGGAACGCTATGGGAACAAAACCTACTTCTTCTCCATACGGCGGCGACGCGGTTCGCAACCCGTCACGTCTCGTTCCCTGCGAGGGCGAAAAACGGCCTACGGAAAGCCGGTTTGTAACGTTGAACGTTGGAGGAGGGATGGACGGCAAATTGGATGTAGTATGTCAGATGATGAATGATAGAAAGATTGATGTTCTTTGTGTGAATGAAACAAAAAGGAAAGGGTGTGACACCCCCCAGCATGGCGCATATACGGCGTATTGGTCTGGGGTAGATAGTACAACCAGAGCCTGCAAGGGAGTTGGTGTAATACTATCTGCGCGAATGAATGAGTGTGTAAAAGAGTTTGAATGTGTAAATGCTAGACTTCTATGGATGAGATTGAAAGTAGGACTTACTCGTGTCTTTATTATTGGGGTGTACGCCCCGGTCAATATAGTTACGGGTATGTCACAGCAAGAGCAATACGAAAAGCAGGAGTTTTAGGAGAGTTTAAGAGAGATTTTGGGGAAATGTAAGGATAACGAAAGATTGATCTTATTAGGGGATTTCAAAGGATGGGTGGGAGTAAAACGAGATGGATTTGAAAAGGTGTTAGGTGCATTCGGTGATGAGAGTGTGAATAAAAATGGAAAAGCACTGCTTGAGGTTTGTTTGGAGTGGAGCCTTTGTGTGACAAACACCATGTTTGATCACAAAAGGATACATATGTATACGCGTGAGGCGAAAAATGTTAGAAGAAGTATGATTGATTTTATAATAGTAGATGAACGATTGAGGAAGAATGTGTTGGATACCGGGGTGTATCGAGGTATTGGCATCCACACAGACCACTTCTTGGTGTTGAGCTGGATAAGTGGGCTCTTTAAAGGATGGCGACACCGAGAGCATAACGAAAATAGAGTCTTGGAAAGAATAAAAGTAGAAAATTTACAAGAGAAAGATGTGAAAGATGAGTATAAACGAAGATTGATAGCAAGATTTGAGAGATTCGATGGCATAAATGATATGGATGAATTGTGGCAGTCCTTTAAAGAAGAGGTAGTATGTGTAGCGTCTGAAGTATGTTGTGTGATCAAGAGAAGGAAAATACGAAAGGTTAAGAATACATGGTGGGACAAGGATGTACACTCAGCAGTGTCAGAGAAGAATAAAGCTTGGTTAGATTGGTTGGCTGTCAGAGCAAATGAAATAATGGGAAAAGCAACGAGCGAGGACATAGACAAAGCAAGAAAGGCTTTTGTTAGGTCAAAAAGAATAGTGAAAGAAATGGTTAAAAGGAAAAAAGAGGAAAAGAAAGATGAGTTTGATAGCAGATTATCTGACGATTTCCGGAGAAACAGAGGAAGAACTCAATCCTCAGAACACACATCAATCAGAGACGAGAATGGAATGATAGTAAATGGTGAATCGTGCTTGCTGAAGAGATGGAAAGAGTATTTTGAAAGTTTATTTGAAAGAACGGCGATAGAGACACCGATCGATGAAATGAATGGTAACGATAGCAATGATGAAAGCGTTATTGGCATGGATGAGATCGTGAAGGCACTGGGAAGTATGAATGTAGGTAAGGCTGCAGGATATGATAGGATTACAGTCGAAATGCTGATGGCTGGACAGGGCATCATAGTTGGTCAGTTGCAGCGGTTATATAACTTGTGCTGGAGCACCGGCCGAGTACCTAATGAATTGGCCACAGCTGTAGTTGTGCCTCTTTATAAAGAAAAAGGCTCGCAACAAGACTGCAATAACTATAGAGGCATTAGCCTTCTCAGCATTGTTGGCAAATTGTATGCAAAGGTAGTGATTGAAAAAGTTATGAATGTAACCGACAAGAAAATATGGGATGTACAAGCGGGATTCCGAAAGGGTATGGGATGTACGGATCAGGTTTTTCCTTGCGAAGCATAGCCGAAAAGTTTTTGGCCAAAGGTCAAAAGGTCTATTGCGCATTCGTGGATTTGTAAAAGGCTTACGATAAAGTGGTGAGGAATAAAATGTGGTCGGTGCTGTCAATGAATGGGGTGGACAGCAGCCTCATTCGAGCTCTGAAATCCCTTTATGAGGATTCTAGAGCTTGTGTGAGGATAAACAGGGCATACACTGACTGGTTTACCATCGAGGAAGGTGTAAGACGAAGCGATGTGTAGCGTCGCCGTGGCTGTTTAACCTCTTCATGGACAGTTGTTTGCAAGATTTAAAACATAGTGACTGCGGATTAAGGATGAATGGGTTACTCGTCAAATGCCTCCTTTATGCTGATGATCAGGTAATACTTGCGTCTTCAGCGGAGGAGTTGCAGGAGATGGTAACAATCATGCATGGTGCGTTAGAGAGGAAAGGAATGAAAGTGAATGTAAGTAAAACGAAAATTATGGTTTTTTGTTAGTGCCTACCCTTATGTATGGTAGTGAAAGTTGGGTATGGCAGAAGAGACTTGAAAGTAGAATAAATGCTGTAGAAATGAGAGCACTGAGAAGTATGTGTGGTGTGTCTTTGAGCGACAGAGTAAAGAATTGTGTGATACGAGAGTGGTGTGGGGTAAAAGAAGATGTAGTGACAAGCATCGAGAAAGGCATGTTAAGATGGTTTGGGCACATGGAGAGGATGGATGACGAAAGACTGACAAAGAAGATATATAAGGCAAGTGTGAATGGGACAGGACGAAGGGGAAGACCTAGGCGGACGTTCTCTAACCAGATTGGAGACATCCTAAATAAAGGACAGGTCAGAAATACCTTAAACAGAAGAGCATGCATGAGAAACTTGATGGGAGTGGATGAAGCAAGAGAGGTATGTCAGGATCGTTGCAAATGGCGTTCCGTAGTCTCTGCCTACCCCTCCAGGAAACAGGCGTGAGTCTATGTATGTATGTATGTTTCAAATGTATTTAAAAGAGTGTAAATATATTTGTAAACAATGCTTAGTCTTTTTCACGAATAAATGATTTGATCCGTGATTGATCCGTGGTATTGAAAGATATTTCGCAAACGTTAAATATCTGAGTTTTATAGTTGATTGAAACAGGCGTTATTTGGCGGAACTCCATTGTAACCTAATAGAAGGCATGGAGGCATCCTCAGAACCTCAGTCGTTGCCCATCGTTCCGGAGGATGCCTCGTGCAGAGGCGAAACACGTGTCGAGGAATAGTCGGCGCATACAGCGGGATACTGCAAGTCAGGTATCTTCCTGGAACCTGGTATGGGTTCCAGGAAGATACCTGACTTGCAGTATGATAGTCCTATATCCCTTATCCTTTTAGAGGAGTTCGGTATTGTCAACCTTTTTCTATTGCAATAGTTGGGGTGGCCAATCTGAGGGTGCGTGGTGGTTTCCTCTTTCCTTCCATTAGGTTATCTGAGTTGTATTTTCAAAGCGATTGTATAAAATAGATTTAAGATCGGTGATAAATAGTATGTGTGTGGATCAACTCTAATATTTTTTTAAATTAAAAGACTAGTACTATGTCATTAAAACAGCCGTGGTCATCGGTTGTGGGTCTTTAAGATTACATACATACATAGACTCACCCCTGTTTCCCAAAGATGTAGGTACCTACAGAGAAAATGTAATTGAAGTATAAGGCTCGGTTTAACCATTTCATGCCAACCAATACCGATGTATTATGTACCAGATAAATTCAGAATCAGAATGTGACTTGTAAAATGTTATCCGACTTTTAATTTATGCGGAACTTATACTTTATCGGTTGTGAAATTGTTTAAGGTTAATTAACTTAAGGTTTTGAAAGATTTATTTTTCCTACAAAAAAGGATATGATAATAATGTATACAATATATGTTTGCACATAGAAGGAAACGAGAATTTTGAGAAATAGAATTTTAACAAGCATGAAGTAGTTAAAGTAAAGTATAAACATATTATATAGTATAAGTAACTTACATATCCCTCTTGTTAGAAAATTTGTATGAAATGTAAGGTGACTGAAACTTTTTAGCTTGCGTTTACAATTTTACTCGAAGTTCTTGTAGAATTATAGTGAGACTCGTAGTATAAAACTCCTTCGCTATTATTAATACTTTAAGTCGACGCACATGGGTACACATATTAGCTACGGTGATGGAATATTATTGCGTTGGAAGTGCAAAGTAATTATGTCTGAAACACGGAATATCGCTCATCATCATCAGATCTTCGCAACATGCAGGGATAGCCATATTTTTAGCTTTTGATCAGTGTTAGTATATTCAGGGGTTCTGACTCCCCGTAACTGTCGTAAATATTCATGTCAGCCGGAACTGAGGGTTTGACATGCTCACAGAGGCATGGGGCAAACGATAATAAATTAACAACTGAATATGCCTTATAGCCACGGAGGTAGTCAGTTTAATTAATAATATTTTAAGTAAATATCTAAGTGTATAGGTCTAAGTACAGATGTTTATCTAGCGTTAATTTCAGTTAATGCTTTTTGTGTTGCTAATATCATAACTGCCATGTCTCACTATACTTATATTTTTCATGCTCTTAGACTATTCAATAAAGACTATATTACGTAATATACATTTATGTGAAATGTATCACTAAACATTGGGTGCTCAATGATGCCGGCAGCCATACTTATATAATATATGTTGGATAAATGAGGCGGTACTATTTAATTATATTTTCTGATATACACACAAGGTACGCTATGGTGTTCTACTTTATGGGGTGGACAAAACTTGAGACATTTGTATTGTTTTATATGTACATTCGTCTCTTCCACGCCATTTAATGTCTACAGTAGTTTGTGTGAGGGTCAGGCTACGATAGGTAAGTCAGGGCTGTATAAATGGTATTTTGACTTTTCGCAGTGTAATACTAACTACGTGCCGTGGTTTACGATCAGCACTCAGGCCCCAAGGGTAGGTTAACTCTTTTTATCATCGCAAAAACTGACTCCCACCCTGGCGGCTCCGCATGAGAAATCTAGTCATCTTATCTAATAACTACAAAGGAACGAATTAAAGCCATGTTACCAACATTAGCGTAACACTAAAGCATAGTCAGGAGCCAGCTTGCATTATTCTTAGAAAACTACGCACGTATGGAATTCGTTATTAGCGCGCGGGTTATTTCGAGGTTTTCCCTTATCTTGAGTCTTGTGATGTATTGCGTATATTTTGTTGTACAATCTGCGCATGTATCGTGAGAATGGATAGAATGCTTCCGCCACTTACCGCTCGCAGTTTGAGTGGGCTGCAACCTTCAGGGCTAAAATTGAAATATGTTTACAGCTGACGTTTCAGAATGTTATGAATTCTTGGTGTTTGTTGATTTTTAATGAAGTATCGACATGTAAATTTAACTTATAATAATATAGGTATATACTTGTTCATCACGTGAATTAACATGTTTTTTTTAGATTTTCTAAAGTATTTTAACGATGACTTTAGAGCATAGGTATGAACCTTGCCATCAATGAAAAATATTAACTAACTAAAATAGACCGATGATCACTGTGGGCATGTGAAAATGGCTGAAAGACCTAATGCTATTTGTCTGTATGGAATAAATATTCCTTTGCACTTTTATTACTGAGCCCCAAAGTATTTTTTTCAGTTAATTGAGTAGGTATCATGAAAATGGAAAATCGACACGTGCAATACTAAGAATAGAACACATGGAGTAACATTTATTATATTTTCTGTCAAGGGAACATCTACAGTATAATAGCTATGTTCAAGTCAAACTCAATTGACGATTCCTAAAAGTTCTGATATTCCGTTGCTTCTATAAGTGCATGTCTACCGTAAAATTGAGTTCCCTTCCAAAGGAATGCGGCCAATATGTACCGACTTCGACGTCAAAAATAAGTATACATCAAACACACTCTTAAACACTCACAACAAGAACCACTTTGCTCTGATCGAAATAGGAAATAACTTTGCCAAACGCAAGAGCTTCGAGCATTGACCATTTAAACATGAACCTCAGTTCACTCGAAACTCCTCCTGCAACGCATTATTGAAAATAGTTTCGGGAGGAACGAGGTAGTCGAAATTATATTGGTGTATTGTGCAGCACAAAATGTTTTATGGTATACATGTTTGACACTTCAGGCTGAATGACGTCAGGATATAGGTTGTACTTTATCTGGTGCCGGCTCTCGAGTGTTAAACATATCTTGTGAGTTTCCCCTGTCAGACTTGAGAAGACAAATTTTAAAGTGATCTGTGTGAAGGCGAGCTCAAATATTAAAAACTGTTTATTGCGGAACGGGAGTAGAAAACTTTATAATAAAACACCGAAACTTGTTGACAGGGAATATTGCTTTTAAAAACAAAAACAGAATATGTAATTAAGGTCAAAGTACTTATTTGATCTGTTGTGTTTCGGGGTTCGTTATCGAGAGTCATTAAGTCGTATGTTTCTGAAAGTTGTTTAAGGATCTCTGTTGATTGTTTTTTTATGTATTCTAAATTGCTTTCTGCCTTCCGGTAATCTTCGTTCAATATAGCTGAAGAAAATGATCGGTGCTACGCCTGTTATATATAATTCTAAAAGTAGAAGTTAGAATTCAATTGTGTTTTATATTCATTGTTTTGTACTGTATAAGATTTTGCTTTGATCTTTATTTTTGGTGCTATAGATATTAAAGAAACCGGTTGGCAATTTGGAGTTATGGACGCGTGATAAAATTTAAATGAAATAACTAGTACAATTCTGATTGTAAATTATAGTGACTGATAAAATTATATGTTGCTGTAGTATTAAATAACTGTTTTCTCGGGACCAGAAGGCTGGTTTGTATTTCGCAGAGAGAATAATCATTGCTATTCAACGTAGCAATGCTGCTAGCCTTCTCGGCACGCTAGCAGTCGACAGTGTTGCGGAGGAATGATTTGGCGCGTCGTAGTTGGCAATTTTTTACTAACTTTTAATTTTTATATTTATTTACTTTTATTTATCATTCTAATATGCACTGTTAATTGAATCATGCGCAAATTTATGTTTTTAAGAATATTTAAGTTTTTGTTTATGTTTACAAGCAACTTTAATGCCACAATGCAGGTTCTTTCTGGATTGGGATGACTTGTGTCAGGGTATTATTATGATTAAATGATCTAAAGTGTGTAATATCATGTGTATGTCAATGCTGTCTCAACCACGGCATTGAGTATTTAACGCCGCTCCAACTTTATATGATCCAAATAATAAGAAACTCCTTCAAAATACAATGCAGGATAGACAGCGTAAGTTTTGCGTAAACAGAATGTTTGCTTAGCGTTGAAATCGAGAGGATCAAGGTGAATGTTCCTAATGTTTTCTGATAAAAATAAAGTGGGACATTAGAGATCATATCTAGATACGGAGGCGTATGTATATTGTCTAGGTCTTTCGCAGTTACGGCAGCTCTCAAAATGGCTTCTCGTTTATTTCTTAGTGATATATTATGCAATAGAGACGAGAGGCTTGTCTTTGTTTCTTGATACTAGGTTTTTCTACTTAACTTGTACATACATACATAGACTCATGCCTGTTTCCTGGAGGGGTAGGCAGAGACTATGGAACGCCATTAACTTGTTGTGTTTTTTATATAATTTTGCCATAAAGATAACCTTAACCTTCTCCAGGACTCACACTGTCTCTTGTTGCAACGGCGTTTCAACTTAGATTACACTAGCCGTAGTCATGAACATCCATAATTGGTCACATATTTTTAGTACGCAGCATCATCATGAACGTGGAACCTCCTAACTTTATCTCGATCCGGGCACTAGCCTTACCAGATGTGAAAGAATATTAGCTTTTCCACAGAGCGACTGCCGTCTGACCGCCGCAATCCAAAGGGATAGTGATATTCCTTGGATAGTGATATTTGATAGACCAGCCTATAAATATTTGAATGTATACAAAGAATTACAGTAGGTACTAATACAAAGTAAGAACACTAACTTTAGCATAGCAGTACATACGTCTAGTGGAACAGCTGCAGTACAGTCGTGGAATAAGCAATCAAAGTTGTTGTAGTTAACAACTACGGTGCTAGTCCTCCAGACATTTTGTGGTCGCATGTACGTTTGAACAACTGAAGGAGAACATTTCCTGTATATAAAGTCGTGTATTTGCTTGTATTTAGTGGCACTTTTTAATCGACTTCAAAAAGGGAGGAGGTTTTCAATTTGTTTGCATTTTTTATGTTTGCTATCATATAACTCCACGTTAAGCTGTCGAACCTGACTGTCTCCAACTTTGACAGTTGTTATAGGGAGGCAGTACCTCTGATGTGCTGACTGCCTTAACCGTGGAATATCGCTATCTCTTTGAGGTGCGGTGGTCAGAAGGTAATGACTTTGTGGGAAAGCTAATATCCAGTCAAATATGGTTAGACTGGGATAACGCTAGGACCATGATTTAAAGATTAAAAATATATTATATCGTTTCATATTAACACTTTGACGAGTACTTTCAGCACCTGTGGTCATAGAGAGACTGCGGTGATATTTGCCTACATATCTTGAGACTGAAGCAATTTCTAAGTGGAACAAAACGAATGAAACGTTTCCTTGTCGTTCGTTAGAATTGTTTATTGCTCCAACACAATTCAAATTGAATTCATTGGAAGTTACAGAACAGATTTTTTTTTCTATTAGCAATTTCTCTCCTTTCTACCCTCTGCCAGAAATATCCTCAAAGTTATAAAAACCTAAGAGTTTTCAAGGTTGGCATTCAAGTATTTCGCCATGAAGCACTTAAATCAGCCTCACGTAGCTCTAGCCTAACGTAAGTTTTCTACGAGCCTTCTGTTTCGTACAACCTGATGGCATAGCGATATTCTATGGCTTAGAGTTGCGTCAGGATATTTGTATGTTAGTAATGTCTCTCTGTGGTGATAAAATATGAAGTGTCACTACCCCTTTTCATTCCGTAAGCAAGATTTGACTACGAAAATAATATATTTGTGAGGAGGTGAAAACTCCACAACAAACGGTATAACAACCAGTCTGAGTAACGTAGTAGGTATAGAAGACCAAATCCTCCATTGACTCCCATCATCATCATTGTCTTGCCCTGTTCCCAAATTATTTGGGGTCGGCGCAGTATGTCCTTCTCTTCCATACTTCTCTGTCACCAGTCATCCAATCATTTACCCTTTTCACTTTCATATCTATCCTCACACAGTCCATCCATCTTTTCCTTGGCCGTCCTCTCCCTTTTCATCCTTCTACATGCATATTCATCACTTTTTTACCTACATACATCTCATCTCTCCGCATAACATGTCCATTCCAGGCCAATCGACTCCCTTTTATCTTTTCATCAATGGGCGCCACTTTCATACTACCTCTAATGTAATCATTCCTAATTCTGTCCATTCTTGTCACTCCACACATCCATCGTAACATTCTCATCTCTGCCACATGCAATCGTTTCTCGTCCATCTTCTTTGTAGCCCAACACTCAGCTCCATACAGTACGACAGGTCTTATAACCGACTTATACATGCGGCCCTTTAATTTCACAGGCATTTTGTGGTCGCATATTGTGCTATACTATCTACTTTCATAAGACATCTTCCTTTACAAGGAAGATGTATTATGAAAGTAGATTGTTTCGGTTTTGTCTCAGCAAATGTGCACATTTTATTTATTTTCAAAATATCGTAGATAAAATGTTTCTTAGTAAGAGAAACACGCGGTCCACGTCTCAGCACTTATTTTATTAACAATACGTGTGAAAACATTTATACGTTTTATTACAAGCATGAGAGAAGTGCTTTGTATTTTTAAATTCTTGGTTTAGCCGTCGGTCACGGTCTTACGGGTGTACCACACGATCAAAACAAAGTAATTGCCTTGAACATTATCCAATAGGCTTGTGAAATTGAAGCACAGCATAGTAGTATATGGAGACCTCATGTTATTTATCATAACTGCACTTCGCTAGAAGGATGATGACTGCACTGCTGGTGTAGTAATTTGAGCGACCGTCTCGCCGATGGAAACGGAGTTAAAAATTGTTAGTTGCTACCATACCATATACTTTGCGAGATTCACAAATCGCTTGGAGGCAAAGATGTATTTTGTGCCCATTGGTTGAACGTGTGTAAAAGCGTTAATACTTGCAAAAAGAAACTCTTCACTACCATAAAACCAACTTTATACCAAATCACTACTATAGAACTAACTACATGTACGTCAAACAATAACGATGAACTTAACTCGACAATCAAAACCTGATCTTCATAGTAAGCAGCTTCACTCCCGCTTAAGAAATAATAAGCATTACCAAATTATACAACTCACAGCGTAAAAATTACAAAGTCACATGTTCTTTATGACATCATGATTTATTTTAGGGCGTAAAAGTCTAAACAGCAACAATTGAAACACCCCCGTTTTGTCACGTTAATGAAACGAAAATGTACAAAGTACAGTAATAAAGAAATAAATCGGTAGCACCTCAATGATTTACTTTAAAAATGGGTCACTTTAGCATAACGATGTCAGTAAACCGACAATTTTGTTTATACCTTACGACACGGTGGCGACACGATACAGAAATATTATATGCATTACTGGTTCCATGGTTTTAACCTATTGTAAGTCCCTTTACTTCATCTAGTGATGTATAAAGAATACCAAATCTTACTACCTCTGTCGTTCTGTGGGTATCCCAGGAGGATTAAAAGTAATTTGGAATTAAAGGCCACGAAAAAAAAACACGGACTACAGGACTACGAGAATGACTTGTGTGTTCAATCTTTACTCGAGACAACACTTTTGTCTGAACTGATAATTGTCATTTAAATCTGGATGTTCATTGATTGAATAATATATTATTAATTAGTGATATACAATTTATTCACGATGCCGGCTTTGTAAAAAATTAAACTCACTATAAAAATTGCTCACATTTACAATATCTTGCTAAGAAAAAAAACGACCAGTAAAGCTATTTAAGACTAGCTTCCGTATTTTTGGTAGCAATATCGTATCGCAGACTGTGAAAGGAAATCGTAACCGCGAGATTTAAAATATCGGTGTAAATAATGAGACCCAGCAACCACTCCGTGGTATTGTAAGATATTTCGCAAAAGTTAAATATCTGAGTTGTATAGTTGATTGAATCAGGCGTTATTTGGCGGAACTCCATTTTAACCTAATGGAAGGCATGGAGGCATCCTCAGAACCTCAGTCGTTGCCCATCGTTCCGGAGGATGCCTCGTGCAGAGGCGAAACACGTGTCGAGGAATAGTCGGCGCATACAGCGGGATACTGCAAGTCAGGTATCTTCCTGGAACCCATACCATTCCTATATCCCTTATCCTTTTAGAGGAGTTCGGTATTGTCAACCTTTTTCTATTGCAATAGTTGGGGTGGCCAATCCGAGGGTGCGTGGTGGGTTCCTCTTTCCTTCCATTAGGTTATCTAGTTGTATTTTCAAAGCGATTGTATAAAATAGATTTAAGATATGTGATAAATAGTACGTGTGTGGATCAACTCTAATATTTTTTTAAATTAAAAGACTAGTACTATGTCATTAAAACAGGCGTGGTGATCCGTTGTGGGTCTTTAAGGTTACATACATACATAGACTCACCCCTGTTTCCCAAAGATGTAGGTACCTACGGAGAAAATGTAATTGAACTATAAGGCTCGGTTTAACCATTTCATGATCGGTAATATGTAGGTACCAGATAAATTCAGAATCAGAATGTGACTCGTAAAATGTTATCCGACTATTAATTTATGCGGAACTTATACTTTATCGGTTGTGAAATTGATTAAGGTTAATTAATTTAAGGTTTTGAAAGATTTATTTTTCCTACAAAAAAGGATATATTAATAATGTATACAATATATGTTTGCACATAGAAGGAAACGAGGATTTTGAGAAATAGAATTTTAACAAGTATGAAGTAGTTAATGTAAAGTATAAACATATATAGTATAAGTTACTTACATATCCCTCTTGTTAGAAAATTTGTATGAAATGTAAGGTGACTGAAACTTTTTAGCTTGCGTTTACAATTTTACTCGAAGTTCTTGTAGAATTATAGTGAGACTCGTAGTATAAAACTCCTTCGCTAATATTATTACTTTAGCTACGGTGATGGAATATTATTGCGTTGAAAGTGCAAAGTTATTATGTCTGAACCACGAAATATCACTCATCATCAATTGATCTTCGCAACATGGAGGGATAGCCATATTTTTATCTTTTGATCAGTGTTAAGGCTCTGCGAGGATGGACATTCTAAATCCCTATTACTCGTGGGAACGCTATGAGAACTGAAAATAATATTTCTCCAGACGGCGGCGACGTGGTTCGCAACCCATCACGTCTCGTTTCCCGCGAGGGCGAAAAGCGGCCTACGGAAAGCCGGTTTGCAACATTAAATGTTGGAGGAGGAATGGATGGTAAATTGAATGAAGTATGCCAGATGATGGATGATAGAAAGATTGATGTTCTATGTGTGAATGAGACAAAAAGGAAAGGTTGTGGCTCCACCAAGCATGACAGCTACACGGCTTATTGGTCTGGGGTAGACAGTACCACCAGAGCCTGCAAGGGAGTTGGTTTAATACTGTCTGCGCGAATGAATGAGTGCGTTAAGGAATATGAATGTGTAAATGCTAGACTATTGTGGATGAGAATGAAAGTAGGACTTACTCGTCTCTTTATTGTAGGGGTTTACGCCCCGGTCAATATAGTAGCGGGTATGTCACAGCAAGAACAAGACGAAAGGCAGGAATTTTGGGAGAACTTAAGAGCGATTTTGAGGAAATGTAAGGATAACGAAAGATTGATCTTGTTAGGTGATTTCAATGGATGGGTGGGAGTAAAACGAGATGGATTTGAAAGGGTTTTAGGTGGATTTGGCGATGAGAGTGTGAATGAAAATGGAAAAGTTTTGCTTGAGGTTTGTTTAGAGTGGAGCCTTTGTGTGACAAACACCATGTTTAATCACAAAAGGATACACATGTATACGCGTGAGGCTAAGAATGTTAGAAGAAGTATGATTGATTTTGTAATTGTAGATGAACGTTTGAGAAAGAATGTGTTAGATACAAGGGTGTATCGAGGGATCGGCATCCACACAGACCACTTCTTGGTGATGAGCCGGATAAGTGGACTCTTTAAAGGATGGCGACACCGAGAACATTATGAAAATAGGGTCCTAGAAAGAATAAAAGTAGAAAATCTGCAAGAAAAAGATGTGAAAGATGAGTATAAGCGAAGATTGATAGCAAGATTTGAGAGGTTTGATGGCATAAATGATATGGAAGAATTATGGCAATCTTTTAAAGAAGAGATAGTATGTGTAGCGTCTGAAGTATGTGGTGTGATCAAGAGACGGAAAATACGAAAGGTTAAGAATACATGGTGGGACAAGGATGTACAATCAGCAGTGTCAGTGAAGAAGAAAGCTTGGTTAGATTGGTTGGCTGCCAGAGCAAATGAAAGAATGGGAAAGGCAACGAGTGATGACATAGATGAAGCAAGAAAGGAGTTTGTTAGGTCAAAAAGAATTGTGAAAGAAATTGTTAAAAGGAAAAAAGAGGAAAAGAAAGATGAGTTTGATAGCAGACTATCTGAAGATTTCCGGAGAAATATGAAGTTTTTCTGGAAATCCGTTCGTGCAGTTCGAGGAAGAACTCAATCCTCAGAATACACGTCAATCAGAGACAAGAATGGAAAGATACTGAATGCTGAATCATGCGTGCTGAAGAGATGGAAGGAGTATTTTGAAGGTCTATATGAAAGAACGGCGATAGAGACATCGATCGACGAAATGAATGGTAATAATAGCAATGATGAAAGCGATATTGGTGTGGATGAGATTGTGAAGGCGTTGGGAAGTATGAAATTAGGTAAGGCTGCAGGATATGATAGGATTACAGTTGAAATGCTGAAGGCTGGACAGGGCATCATAGTTGGTCAGCTGCAGCGCTTATTTAACTTGTGCTGGAGCACCGGCCGAGTACCTGAAGACTGGACCACAGCGGTGGTTGTGCCTCTTTATAAGGGAAAAGGCTCGCAACAAGACTGCAAGAACTATAGAGGCATTAGCCTTCTCAGCATTGTTGGCAAATTGTATGCGAAGGTACTGATTGAAAGAGTTATGGAAGTAACCGACAAGAAAATATGGGATGTACAAGCAGGATTCCGAAAGGGTATGGGGTGCACGGATCAAGTCTTTTCCTTGCGGTGCGTAGCCGAAAAATTCTTGGCCAAAGGTCAAAAGGTCTATTGCGCATTCGTGGATTTGGAAAAGGCTTACGATAAAGTGGTGAGGAATGAAATGTGGTCGGTACTGTCGATGTATGGGGTGAACAGCATCCTCATACGAGCTCTGAAGTCCCTTTATGAAGATTCTAGAGCTTGTGTGAGGATAAATGGGTCGTACACGGATTGGTTTACCATCGAAACAGGTGTTAGACAGGGATGTGTAGCGTCGCCGTGGCTGTTCAACCTCTTCATGGACAGTTGTTTGCAAGATTTGAAAAATAGTGACTGTGGATTAAGGATGAATGAGTTACTTGTCAAATGCCTCCTTTATGCTGATGATCAGGTTATACTTGCGTCTTCAGCGGAGGAGTTGCAGGAGATGGTAACAATCATGCATGGTGCGTTAGAGAGGAAAGGAATGAAAGTAAATGTAAGTAAAACGAAAGTTATGGTTTTTTAAAAGGAGGAATGCGTTACGGCTTGTAATGTTATGATCGATGGACAGCGAGTGGAGCAAGTGAATGAGTTTGTATATTTAGGTACGCTGTTTACAAGAGATGGTAAGAATGTAGAAGATATTGAAAGAAGAGTTAATGCAGGTAATAGAGTGAATGGAGCTCTGAAGGCGTTTATGAATAGCCAAAACGTGTCCAAAAAGGCACGTTTGGCTGTCCATAGAGGGGTGTTAGTACCTACTCTTATGTATGGTAGTGATAGTTGGGTATGGCAGAAGAGTCATGAAAGTAGAATAAATGCTGTAGAAATGAGAGCACTGCGAAGTATGTGTGGTGTTTCTTTGACTGACAGAGTAAAGAATTGTATGATAAGATAGTGTTGTGGGGTAAAAGAAGATGTAGTGACAAGCATCGAGAAAGGTATGCTAAGATGGTTTGGACTCGTGGAGAGGATGGATGACCAAAGACTGACCAAGCAGATATATAAGGCAAGTGTGGAAGGGACAGGACGAAGGGGAAGACCTAGGCGGACGTTCTCTGACCAGATTGGAGACATCCTAAAAATAGGACAGGTTAGAAGCACCCTGAACAAAAGAGCATGCATGAGAAATCTGATGGGAGTGAATGAAGCAAGAGAGATATGTCAAGATCGTTGCAAATGGCGCTCCGTAGTCTCTGCCTACCCCTCCGGGAAACAGGCGTGAGTCTATGTATGTATGTATGATCAGTGTTATTATATTCAGGGATTCTGACTCCCCGTAACGACTGTCGAAGATATTCATGGCAGCGGGAACTGAGGGTTTGACATGCTCACAGAGGTATGGGGCAAACGATAATAAATTAACCATTGAATATGCCATATGGCCACGGAGGTAGTCAGTTTAATTAATAATATTTAAAGTAAATATCTAAGTGTATAGGTTTAAGTACAGATGTTTATCTGGCGTTAATTTCAGTTAATGCTTTTTGTGTTGCTAATAACTACTGGTTGCTTACCAATCCGTGGCATTGCAAGATATTTCAAAATTGCTGCCAGTTGAATGGATGGAAACTTTATTTATAGTAGTAGAATGTTCAAAGCGATTGTATAAGATACTTCAAGATTAATTAAATTGTTGTAATTGCTCGTTGGTCTCGCGGCATAAGTGTGCGCGTGGGATTGGGAAGTCTCGAGTTCGATTCCCGGGCCGGGCAAAGTGTTATTGGCTTTTTCTGTTAGGAAATTCTCAGTAGCAGCTCGGAGTCTGGTAATGCGCCCGGTACGGCAATAGGCTCACCCCCTATTACGTGGGACCTATAAATTCATGGCGAAATGTGGGTGTAATATTACACCTTTGCCTACCCCTTCGTGGATACAGGCGTGAGTCTATAAAAAAAATGTAGATATATAATGATGATTAATATAATATTGTAAAATTTATTATTAATATTGTTAACTATTATTAATTGAACTTTTTGACTGTTTTAGTCTTTTGTATAACCGTATACATTTAATTTTCTTCGTTGTTTTTCAGAGTATGCATATAGTGCAATACACCGTAAATTAATACATTTCATATTAGATTTTGTATTTTAAGAAACAAAAAGTTATAATTTAAATGGAGCTTGATCTATTTATTATTTTAAAGAGTTTAATGAGCTAGTCGTCGTGTCATTCTATATGTATTTAAGACTGGATATATAATTAAGAATACGGAATGTCACCACCCCATATCATCCCATGGGTGTCGTAAGAGCCGACAGAGGGAGCATATTATGCAGAAAACAGTATTGTAAGAGAAGGAAAACTTGATACAAACCCTATACCAACCCGTTTGGCCAGCGCGGTATAGTAGGCCAATTCCTCCTTTCAAAGGAGAGGCCTATTCCAGCAGTGGACTGTTAAAGGCTGATGATGATATAAATGGTTGAGGATCGAGTTGAAACAACATACGTATTATCAGCTAGATAAATTCAGAATTTTTATATAATGTTAAGTGCCTATTAATTTATGCAGCATTTATTGGTTGTGAAACTGACTCTATGTTTTATTGAGATAAAGCTTCGAAGGGTTTGACGGCTTTCTGTACTTAGAAAAATCGACACGATATAAAACAAAACGAGGATTTTGAGAAATGATCCTTACGCGTAGTATTTTTTATGTAACTTGCATATCCCTCTTGTTAGAAAACTTGTATGGAAATTAATCTGAAACGTGTTTGCACTTTTACTCGAAGTTCTTTAAGAATCATAGTGAAACTCAAACTACAAAGCTGTTTTTCTACGTCTTAATATTTTTACTCGACTCTTCACATATCAGCTATGTTCATTAAATGTTATTGCATTATAAGTAATATTTTTTGTTTAAACCACGGAATATCGCTCATCATCATCTGATCGCCGCAACGCGCTGGGAGAGCGATATTTCACTACTTAGATCAGAGTCACTATATTCAAGAGTTCTGACTTCTGACTCAAGACCTTATAATTACTGTCGTAGATCTTTATCACAGCTGAGACCACCGACTTAAGGTTCTGAGGGATAGGGCAACCAATAATTATCAATTTAATACGCTTATCACTATAAAAAGCACAGGTGCCCCGTGCGTTTGTAACTTATACTTTGGCATGGCAGTCTATTGGTATCACTATCGGCTATTGCTGAATTAATGTGTATCTGGCGCTTGTTACTTATATTGAACGCTTTTCCGTTGGTAATGTTATAACTTCTATTTTTTCCTACATATTTTCTCATGTCCTTACTTACAGACTATTCAATAAAGACTATATTACGTAATTTACATTTATGTTAAATGTATCACTAAACATTGAGTACTCAATGATTCCGGCAGCCATACTTATAGCCGTTAGATAAATGAGGCGGTATTATTTTATTATATTTTCTGATACACACATAAGGTAGGCTATGGTGTTCTACTTTATGGGGTGGACGTAACTTGAGACATTTGTATTGTTTTATATGTACATTTGTCTCTTCCACGCAATTTAATATCTACAGACGTTTGTGTTAGGGTCAATCTACGATACTTAATAGTCAAGGTCTGTATAAATGGTCTTTTGTCTTTACGCAGTAGAATCCCAATGGTGTATCGTCTTTCTAGATATTCTATTCAAGATTCGGGTCAGCAGATGCGGTTTGATTGCGGTGAGACTTTCACTTATAGGCCGTATTACAAAAAACCATCGCGGGGACCTTATCATTTATATATTTGAAGTGGGCTCACTGTAGCCACCATGGCTGTGTCTATGTATCGTACAACGTAAACATAATGATATTAGTTTAGCTATTTTTTAATAATTAATTACGAGTATAACCTTACCTCTACTTGGAAGCAATTCAATCAACGAATAAAATGAACCGACTCGTAGAGTTGAAATTACCGTCTTAGCCATTGAGGACTTTATGAATGAAGAATTTAAAGTGCACAAGTGAAATGACTAGTAATTTTACTGCCTTCTACAAAACAATGTCTCAAACTCTAGACGATTCAAGATTTGTAGTTTTTTTAATATGCGAGATATACAGGATTCATATTCATTGCGAAAGAAAAATAAATTTAATATCTATTTCCACTATCAGCGAAACTCTAATTCACAAGTCACCAACAGTTAGGGTACATATTTGCAAAATGAGAAACAAGAATTAAAATACCTATTGCCAGAGCTTACATAACAAAAATAGATACAATTGCCTTTAATAATTTAATAAATGTGAATGACGCAGATATATTAGCCAAGTATTATGAAGTAATCCTTAGCTCCTTTTCTAGAAAAGATACATGAGCCTTTATCAATACCTTATTGAATTATACATAAGGAGAAATCCTTTTCTGTTTTGTATAGTACTTATACGGGTACATAATACTTTCGTAATATCTTTCCAAATCTGATACAATACGTCAGAAATAATAATATCATTTGTGTTAAGTAGCCTTTGTTCAATATCACAATAACATGGAAAATGAAATTGAATATTTTTACAAGGTTTTAGTTTTAGCCAAAAAGGGTGATTTTTCTTCGGATATAATTGATGTAAAATAGTATTTAACTGTATTTAACTCCTAACGCATTGAGAGTGGTCGGTTATTATGCGATTGTCATAATTATAGTTGAATAGAACCATTGACACAAAGAAGAATGTAAAAAAGTGAAACTCTGAGTTTCTTGTCCTGCGTAGTAGAAACTCAGTTTTACTATTTTTATATTTATTGCATTTAATGTAATCCTTGTTTTATCTTAAAGTATTCATGAAAGCTTAATCTGTATATACTGTTCTTGTAAAATTGTAGATAGCTTTTGTTTGCCTGGTATAAACATTCAAGGTCATCTTTGTCCTGGTTCCCTTATGACTTCACACTGGCTACAAGGATAAGGACACAGGCCGCAATGACACACAGGCTAGATCCGACTTTATCAAATATCAACATTCGTATCAAGACTTACCCTAAACCCTACAAAAAGAAATAAAATTATGAACTAAATACATACATAACGTCACGCCTTTTATCCCCGAAGGGGTAGGCAGAGGTGTATTTCTACACCGACTTTTCGCCAGATATACTTTAGTCCCACGTAATAAGGGGCGAGCCTATTGCCGTACCGGGCACATTTCCAGACTCCGTGCTGCTACTGAGAATTTCGTAACAGAAAAACTCAATAACACTGCCCGACCCAGGAATCGAACCCGGGACCTCCCGATCCCACGCGCACATTTATGCCGCGAGACCACCAAGGCAGTCGTATAGGGTTTGATGTCGAGTTTTCCGTCTCTACGCAAAGATGGTATTTGCATCGTGTTATCCCTTAGTCGCCTCTTACGACACCCACGGGAAGATAGGGGGTGGTGACACTTGTATTCTATGCCGTCAACCACACGGGATATGAAACTAAATAGTACAATTAAAAATATTGCGTATCCTAAGGTTCGCATCCACCACGCTTAAAGCTATAAAATTGTTACCAACCTACCATTACCCTTTGAAACAGTAAAATAAGTTTAAAACTACTCAACACGTCATATAATTGTTTTACACGAGCCCTTTGTGTATTCACAACAAACAAAATAACCTTATTAAGGTAACTTTATAAGCGGAGTTACTTTCGTAAAGCCAGTCCATAACCCAACTAACAATTTCTTTAACGATTTATACAATGTTACCCACTTCAAAAACACTCTCACAAGATATCAAGCTAACCGCAATACTGAAGACTTGGAAAGAATTACAAGATAAAAGGGTAAAGAAAAAATAAGGTAACATAAGGATTATTGGGCAAAATGGAATAATACAAACATAGAGCGAGCAAGACGATCGGTTTACCCGTTTTAGTCATTTTGCCCATGAGAGCCGGCGAGGGAAGAATACTAATCTTGAGATGAGGATTCCCAGTGAAAATAAAACCACGGGTTTTAGGATTACGCTCAGATTTGCATGCGTTTTAAATGTCATTACCACAACAGATATTGATTTTAATTTGTTTGAGAATGTTTTAGTTAGAGTGGGTTGTTCCATTTGGGAAGATGTTTTCGAATTTGCCACAGGATTTGTGAAATAATGAATAGCCGTAAGTATTATAAATATTCTTTTAAGGTTATAAAGACGGCATTAATGTGAGTGAGAGTCTCGTTGAAAAGGTTGTAATACTTTAATATTACTTATATCGGGGTACTGTGTCTATTGTTTTGGCCATAATTACCTAACCAAAACATTTTTACAGTGCTGCTTCATTTACTGCTTGCTTTTACAGCTAGCTACTTATTAGTATGAGATCTATAGTTCTATCAAAACTTTTATTCCATCGTTTTTTAACCACGAGACTTGCCACTTTAGAATCAAATAGGCCTATTCAAAAGTCTCCATGACACTACGAAATAATCTCACTCTCAATATGATAATCAATCTTTAAACAACATTTGTAGCTCCATAAACAATTTTTTTAAACAAAGCTTGCACTTTAGTTATAGGGTACCTACTACGATTTATGACAACCCATTCAAATAAGCTAAGCGCTAGAGTTAACACAACATTTTTTCTCGATCTCTAGTTCAGAACACATAGTATGCAATAGCACGCTCTGCTATCGTGGCTCAATAAAAAAGAAAGTTCTACGTATGTACAGTCTTATGGAATTTATTTTACTTTTGTGAAATTATTCTTGTTGTATTTACCTAGGTATTACATAAACAAAGGTTTAAAGACTAATACTATCATCTTTTATACTGAGTAGAAAAATATAATACATAGAAATGTAATTTTACAACATTTCAGTGTTAATACAGATGACGTAATCGTCATAGTAGTAGTAGGTGTCCTTTGTGTTGCTAATTTGACCTGTCTGTGTCTTGTGCCAACATATTCATAGATTCAATCAATAGAGTCCTAGCTAATAATGTAAATTCGAATGTGAGTTTGTCTGTTGCTTACGTTACTGTGCCTGAAATATTCTTCCAACTATCACAACAAACACATTTTTAGGCGTACCTACATAAATGATCATCGTCCAAAGTTGTAAACAAAAGTTTATCTTTATTTAAATAGTGTGACACTTAAATAAATTATATTTTTTTTTCCAGACGATTAATTTTATTATAAAACACATAATAAATTGCATTCAATTAAATTTGTTTCAGAAACTCGACGCGAAGTTTTCGTTACGGTCGCTACATTAAAACTTCAAACAAAAACCGGCTCCTTACATTATTCGTATAATTTTGCATTGAAAAGTTTTCAGTTTGGAGGTTTTAGACGAAAACTCAGGCGATGCCTTCGGGCAACGACACTGCGAGAAAGTTTACAAGCGCTTAGTTTGAAACGAGTCAATGAGTTTAGTTGAAATTTTGCATGCAGTTGCAGCTGTATTCGCTGATGCATTGCAACGTGTAACAAAGAGAAGACGGCGGACAAATTGAGCGTTGTAATACGTATTGGAAATTTGTAGAATATTAACATGATTGGTTTAGTCTTGTAGAAATGTATTCGTCTACAGCTAGGGTGGAAAATATCACATTTTATTATATGTTATTAAAGCATAATGCGGATGGTATAAGAATTAGGTATGTGGCTAGATTCCGTTTCGTGGGAAAAAATTACAATCATACGATCCACTAAAATAAATAATGCCCAGACTCGAAACAATGATTTGTGGATCACAAAAATATTATATCGTATGAGGATTGAACAAAACTCGGTGCAGTTTTAAAAGACAAGAGGACCGTTTTAGCATGAACTGCTTACGACAATCAGCTTTTGACTACATATACCAACGTACAAGACTTTGACACTTTTAATTGAAGGTGAAACTATGTGTAGAAACGCATAGGGATTTACACTATTTCGCCACCTGAGATCGTAATTACTGATAAAGTTAGTTGACATTACGCTTTAATTGCTCTAATTACTAATTATCCGATGTTGCAAAGGAGTAAACGATTCGTTGTGACTTCCTAGCTATTACCGCATAACAGTCAACTATTGATTATGCCGAATTTTGGATTGTAGTCAAGCGTACTAGAAAGAGATGATAAATCAAATCAAACTCTATGAGAAAGTACTCCTTAAAAATACTGACTCTTTAAGATGACACCCATTTTACAAAAAGCAGAATCTCTTAAGAAAGTAACACGAATCTATAGGTAAAGTTTCTCGCCAAAAATAATTTCACGGCGAAATAAAACAGGTAGCATTCCCACCGCAATTACGTGCAATAACCGCCCCACCTGCAATTTTTAGCGGTACGCTTTTAAAAGCATAAAAATAAAACAGGAGAGAGTTAGATTTTAGCGCAAAGCCTACTAATGTGGCGGTTCAGTTCCAAACTCGGCTGAACACAGGATCTCGAGCAGACGACCGTACAGGTCGGGAACACGAATCTACGAAATGTGGAGAATTTGGAGATGCTAAGAAGTAAGGTATTGATTTCATATTGAATGTCTTGTAAGGGGAGATTTGTTTGGTGTGTGATGGGAATAGGATTTAAATACGTAATTTAGAATGATAACATACTTTATGCGCATTCATTGTTTTCATCATTCTAGCGCTGTCCCGGTTGCGATCCAAGAGCTGCACCTAGGGCTTGGGTCCACTTTCAGGCTTAATGCAGCGCGTTCATCACTGAGTACGAGTATTCTAAAGATTTGTCATCATCATCAGCCTTTAACAGTCCACTGTTGGACTAGGCCTCTCCTTTGAAAGGAGGAATTGGCCTACTATACCACGCTGGCCAAACGGGTTGGTATAGGGTTTGTATCAAGTTTTCCTTCTCTTACAATGCTGTTCTCTGCATAACATGCTCCCTCTGTCGGCTCTTACGACACCCATGGGATGATATGGGGTGGTCACATTCCGTATTCTTAATCCGCCACCACACGGACAACAACAAAAAAAGATTTATCACTAAGCAGAAAAAGATAATGACATCTTCAGGCCACCACTGCACCTCTGCGTATCTCGTTTAGTACGTAACATCTGTGAGATCTGTATTTATGACAATGATCTAAACCATCACACATAGATTTTTTGATTTTGTATGTCAGATGGTAGTCACTTTGTAAAAAAACGAATATATTGTTAAATTTGGTTAGACTAAAAATTGGAACCGGGTAGATAAAATCAATATTACCGCGAATGATTTGGCATGGAAATGTTGTATGAACTTAGCTCGGTATTTGCATTCAAGCTTTTTAAAACATGCCGCTTGCGTTTTTTATAAATTTATTTGAGTTGACATTTTGTTTTCAGATATCACATGTCCATCAGTGCGGTTATGTTTAAAAATAAATAGAATGATTTTTAGTGACAAGATAAGATATTTATCACCACCCAAAACGTAATAAAATATAAGTATTATAACTGTTTCTCTACCGTGCGTACAACATAAAACTGTCTATTAGTTATTCATTCTGGAAGTGGCTTTTCCCTGGTTACCTACCGTTTAACTCGGGGAAAAGCCATCGGTATGCTTCTCTTTACATGGAAATACAGATCAATAAGCTGCGCATCAGTTACAATCGTTTGGAATAACCCAATCGATGTTACTGCAGTCAATGCCCAGCTGACTTTACGTAGCAGCCAGTATTTAATTGAAAAAAAATTTGCTTATTTTTAATTGGAAATCGCCTGTGATTTTGCTGCTTACTGATTACTATGATACTATTTTTTTAATATGGTGTGTGTTCAATGTTTTATGTATATTGTGTTCTATTTCATTTTGTAATTAAAGTTACCGATATAATTTTAGAAGTTGGTTAAAAAAAAAGCAATTTAACATTAGTTTTAACTCAGTATGTGAAAAGTGTTTATCAATAAATGAATATTGAACACAACTTTTTCTTCCTTTTTTCCAAATTGAACATTTTCGTGCGTACAATAAAACAAAATAACCAGTGTTAAATATATGCCGTAAGCAATAATCGCAATAGATAAATAAACAGAAAACAATATAAGTAAAGAATAACAGTAACAAAAATACATTCTTAAATACTAGTGACACGGGCGGTCTTATTGCAAATTGTGGTTGCCTTAAGATAACCTTAATGTTACCTAAGCAGAGCTGATTTCGTTTAATGTTGGCCACAAACATGTCTGTATCGCTAAATACACACTAAATCCATTCAGTGTATTTCAATACTGCTCCTTGTAACCTGGTGCACTTCGTACTGGAAGCGTAATGACATCCCGAAGGAAATTCTCCATGTCCGAATTATTTTAGTAGTTTCAGTCGTACGACTTCTTTCTTTCTTTTTCGTGTGAGTGTGTGGCCAACTCTAGTGTCGGAGTTTTCAGACCGCCCGAAGGCCTCCGACATGGCCTAACGATTCTTGTCCTGAAACAAGAACCGGGACCGACTGCTTTACGTGCCCTCCGAAGCACAAAAACATAAAACAGAGAATATCAGTTGCTTAGCGGTAAAAGAAAACATCTTGAGGTGATGCTGTTCATGCACGTAATCCAAAACTGCATGTTTGAAAGTTCTTCAAAATGTTCTCGAAAGACATGTAAAGTCTGCCAAGCCACATTTGGCCAGCGTTGTGGACTATGGAAGTACTCTTCTCATAGTGTGTGTCTCAAACTGCCCCACTGCGGGGCACGGGTCTCCCGTGCCCCGCAGTGGGGCAGTTTATAATATACAGGGCTGATGGTAATGGTGAATTAAACATAACAGTTTAGATTTGGAAAATAACCAAAAAGCATCAAACGCTACGAGAACAGAATTTCAGCGGGGACCGAACTCCATATTCGTTCCAATCCATAGACTCCACTACTATAGGAAGTGGAGGACATCGTGGTGGCTTTCAGTGCGTAGGTTCAACATCTTTCTAGAGTCGCACATAGACCGTCCACCGGGCTCCAAACTCAACGTTAAGTGTGCGTACTGAGTAACAGCACATCGTGTATAACAGTTTGCGGAGCGGATTGCGCCAGCAAGCGCCTAGAAATGTGCACTGTGCGGGCCCGCTCACACTACGCTCAAACGTATCGAACATATCTATTTAATGCGCCGATCATTCCGCCTGTACGTTGCATCGTTACCCAGGACGTACAATAAGTTGTGTACGAAGTCCTAGAAATAGATCTTTCATAAAAATGTGCCAAACCGCCTCCACTCCAGTGTACATCGTTGTTGCGTCTCAGTTCATTAGCGTCGATTAATCACGTCCCACGGCCTTGAGTCCGACGCTACTAATCTTCTAAACGAGTGTTAACTTGGACTAATATTGTACCATACATCACGATCCTCCACTATTTACTTGTGTTTGATGTATTGATCGTTAGACAAAGGAACGTTCTAGATGTTTTAGGGTACCTAAGGCTTCTTTAGAAATTTGGGCTTGGCTGGTTTTGTGGGATGTTGTGTAAGGCTGTTATTTTAAGTATATAGAAATACGAGTATGTGTCGTCCATTGACAAATTAAGTGTCATTACACTTAATGTGAATATCGAATCTTTATATATATATATTTTTTTTTTATTTGATGTTCATAAGCGCAACATTGTGATCAAAGTGGATAGTGATATTTATTTTGAATGGTCATACCCACTGGGCACTATTACCTTTAATAAGATATAGAATATGTTTTCAAAACCTATTACTTTGTAATGAGAACCTTTAAATGTTATTAAATTTTGATTGACAAATTCAAGTTCCTAGAAGTATAAACACAAATGTCCGGTAAGGATAACATATGTTTTGATTGCCATTATTATGTTTTCATGGAAGTATGTATGTGTAGAAAGTGTCTTGTGGGTCTAAAATTATATTTTAATGTTAAATATCCGAGGGAAATGTTTTGTGTTTGGTGTGCGGCCGGGGTAACTAGGAATCGAGCCCGAGACCGTCATCTAGGCAGTCCGTTACGTACACGGTACACCACTGGGCTATCGCCGCTGTTCGTAATAGCAAACTTTTAATAAACATACGTTGGAACGTCATTCTAATTCTTAAAAGAAAAGCGTGAACAATGTTTTAGTAACTTGGCCTTTTGAACTAAAACACTTAGGTACACAATCTACCTACTTTAGGCCTGCGATTAATTTGAAAATAAAGTAGGTACTACTCAATAAATAAATTAACAAACATGTGAAGTTTCGATAAACAAAGCAGACGAGTAAAAGCTAGTCCAACCTTTACAGTAACAAATACAATCACACCTTTTTCTAGAATCCAACACGTCTTTGAATGGATTACAAACACATGTACCTCTCAAGATTCTTCTATTTCTATGTTTATCTAGAGCTCTAAAATGTTATGTCCTTCGCGAGCAGCATGTCGTGAGCAGTCACTACACACGTAGATTTTATTTTATTATTCCTTTATAAATTGTACACTGTGAAACTGAGGAGTGTTTCGTTTTTATAGAGTGTCGACGTACTAACGTCGGGTTATTTTATTTAGAAGACAAGACATTTTGCTTCAAACTCATGTAGAAGTCGTAGTTTTCGCTGTTTTTACTGAAGTGAAGTGCAAATGGCTGCGTTTGAAACTCTGCGTTTTATATATGATACATGATATAACTCGTGACCACTTATATTTTCACCAAAGAGTACAATATTACTTTTTAAACTACTGCCTGCGATATTCTCTATAATTTAATCTAAGTAAGCGCAATTGACAGGTTCTCTTGCGAAGATTTACCTACAATATTCCAGACAGTGATAGTTTACTGGCGAGATTTACACAATCTACTCAGAAGGTCTCGGATTCGACTATTAGTTTTTTTTTAAAGACAACTCCCTCATTAGGACTAAATCCTGTGTCGCGGGGGACTTTATAAACATACGTATAACGAGGACAATTAACACCCAGACTCGAAACAACAATTTATGGATCAACAAAGTGTTGACTCGTGTGGGAATCGAACCCACAACACTCGGCGCATACAACATTTTTAAGTAACGCTTGCTAGACGGTGAAGGAAAACTGTATCTGAAAGTTCTCTATCACTTTCTCGAGCTTCTTTTACACTTGGTCAATATAATTATGGTGGACTACTGTCTAAGCCTCCTTATAGTAAGTAGAGATGCCCAACAGTGGAACAGGCCACACAAGGCTGATGATGATGCTACAATATTCTAGACGATATGGAGAGACATCCTCATTGATGACCTCTGACTAACTTATAAAATGACGAAGCTTTGTGTCCAGAATGTCTACTCATAAAATAACGACGCTTAAAACAAATATATAACCCCGATATAAAAATCTCCGCTGTAATTTTGAGATCAGGGAGCATCGTATTTATATTTTCCAAATAATGGCTAAACGATGACCTCGGCATTCGGCCATCATAACATCGTTAGTGAAGATGGACAAGCACATGATGCCTTGTAATATAAGTTATACAGTAGTCCAGTTTGTTTGTGCCTTTAATTTTCTTTTTGGCTTGGGCTGGTGACGGTATGGTCAAAGTGGTCAGATAAGCGAATAGTATCTTTACGAAGAGACGGAAAACTCAACATCAAAGTCTATCCAACCCATCTGGCCAGTGTGGTACAGTAAGCCAACGCCTACTATTGACTCACAGTGTTCAATTAGGAGAGGCTAAAATCCATCAGTGAATTGCGAAAAAATAAGCAAAATGTAAAGGAATAAGGTAAAAGTGGGTAAATGTAAATGATGCATCCCAGAATCTCAGATTAGCAATAAGATTTCATTATCAACATCATCATCAGGCATCAGCCTTTCATCATCATCAGCCTTTAACAGTCCACTGCTGGACTGGGCCTCTCCTTTGAAAGGAGGAATTGGCCTACTATACCACGCTGGCCAAACGGGTTGGTATCAAGTTTTCCTTCTTTTACAATGCTGTTCTCTGCAAAATGTGCTCGGCTGTCGGCTCTTACGACACCCATGGGATGATATGGGGTGGTGACAATCCGTATTCTTAATCCGTCACCACACGGACATCAGCCTTTATCAGTCCACTATTGGACTTAGGCCAATGGTGCATGAAATAGCCAAGTGGATCCATCGATCCACTCAAGCGTCGTTATTTTATCGTAGGTCAGCTGGCAGGGACTGGAGGCAGAAAGCTGAAGACCAATAATATATACTATTTTTTATTTTATTTTTATAGACTCACGCCTGTAACCCCGTAGTGGTAGGCAGAGGTGTAATATTACACCCAAATTTCGACATGAAATTTTTAAGTCCCACGTAATAGGGGGCGAGCCTATTGCCGTTACCGGGCACATCACCAGACTCTGTGCTGCTACTGAGAATTCGGAAAAACCCAGTAACACTTTTGTCTGACCCGGGAATCGAACCCGGGACCTCCGATCAGCAGTCGCATACGCTATCCACTGGACCACGGAGGCAGTCAAATATATATACTAGTACGTGCGATTCGCGAGACATGACGTACGGAACGAGTTTCTTCGCTGCGCACGAGTTCGGCGGGGAGCGGACACCTCGGATCTAGGCATTCCAACGCCGATAACAAAATTTTACGTTAACGAGAGGCTGACCAAGATAAATCGGCAGTTGTTTCGGCAAGCGCGTGATACTGCTAAACAACATGGGTGGCAATATATCTGGACGAGGAATGGTCGAATTCTTGCCCGACGCAAACCCGGCGAACCTACAATCAGCATACGTACCGAAGTGGACCTGTCACATATACAATAACATGGACAAAATCACGTTATGCTCCCGGTATTTGTTTATGTTGTTGAATGAGTCACTAAATATCTTGCCAGAATATTATATAATTCGACATTCGTTCAGTCATTCTTTACTGGTCTGCCTATGCGCACATAAGTTGCCTAACATTGCACATATTATTTTTATTTGTACAGTTTATAGGGGTATTACTATATACATACTATATATATTTTTTTATTTATATAATATTATTTATTGTTTGATATTGTATTTTCGGTTATGTGTTATGAATGGCCAATTTATTGAATTTAAAATGTCGCAATACCGTGATCACAAGTACCATTTTAAAGAGTATTTGACTTATTTATTCTTTTATATCAATGCCGCGTAATAAAATTATTAAGTTTGGTTTGTTAAATGCGGGATCGCTGGCAACGAATCACGACGAATTTCTGATCGCAATGGATAGTCATTCGGTTGATGTTATGGCGATCAACGAAACATGGCTGCGCAGAGGAGAGGAAGGGCGAGCACCTATGGTACCGGGCTATCGAATGCGACATATTCCCCGTTCGGAAACTATCCGCGATGGACGAGGTGGCGGTGTCGCATTTTATATTAAAAATGACATTACCGTCCGAGCGAGGTCTCACCCACAACATCCCCAAGTTGAGCAAATGTGGATGTCCATGACCACAACCTCAAAGCGATTATTGATCGGCACTGCATACCGACCACCTTGGTTGGACGTAAACATCTTTCTTGATGCTATTACAGATAGTATGTGCGCATTATCGCCCTACGATAGCGTTGTGTTACTAGGAGATTTTAATGTCAATTTACTCGACACTGAAAATTATAAAACTAAACAACTCACCGCTTTTTTGAGCTATAGCAACATAAGTCAATTAGTAACCACGGCTACGCATTTTGTAGGTGACAGTGCAACGCTCATTGATGTGATCTGTACAGACGCACAGTGCCGAAGGGTTGCTGTAGATCATATTCCAGAGCTAGGTCATCATTCCTTCGTTGTTTGCGAACTTTTATTCAAAAAAGATAAACCTGTAAAAAGATGTATAACGTTCAGACCCTTTAAGAACATAATTCACGAGTACTTTGAGATGGACCTGAATGAGATACCGTGGGGAATGATAGGCCAGCTTAGTGATGTAGACGCAATGGTTGAGTTGTTTAACTATCACATACATACACTATTTAACAATCATGCTCCGTATAAGACTAGAGTATTTAAGGGGCCACCAACACCTTGGATAACAGACAACATAAAACTTATGTTTAAACTCCGTAACGAAGCTCGCATTAGATATCGTCAATCGAAGCTAGAAGTACACAAACGATATTATTTAGACCTTAAGCACCAGGCTGCATTAGCGTTATACAATGAAAAAAAGGCATTTTTTAATAAGTATATCAATGACAACCAAAATGACTCCAAATTATTATGGTCCAATTTAAAAAAACATGTACTACCTACAGGCACGGACGATGGTATGCTTGTGGGACAATTTGAGGATCCTGAGGGTTTAAATTCGGCATTCCTCGATGTACCGGGGGAACCTAACATTTCTATCCCGCAACTTACATTTTTCGAGTTCAATCGATATGGTGGCGGAACTTTTTCATTGCAGCCTACAAATAGTCAAACTGTTCGCAGTATAATTAGCAATATCAATACCAATGCACGAGGAATAGATGACATATCTAAGGAGATGCTATGCCTTACTTTGCCGCAGTCACTTACCGCCATAACAAACATAATAAATGAATCGATTAATTCATCATCATTTCCCAAGCTATGGCGGAGTGCTATAGTACGGCCGATAGCAAAAAATAGTAATCCGCAAAATTATAAGGACCTTCGCCCAATAAGTATACTGCCTTGTCTATCCAAGGTGTTGGAGAGGGTAGTGTATGTACAAGTCACCAACTATTTGGAAGAGACTGGTATTTTACCTGAACTACAGTCTGGGTTCAGAAGAGGACGGGGTACAACAACGGCTTTAGCGGATGTCGTGGGTAATATCCTCGAAGCCCGGGACCGCGGGGAGGGTTCAATTCTTACCCTGCATGATTTTTCGCGTGCTTTTGAGTGTATAAATACTTCATTGTTACTTTCGAAACTTTCATATTACGGTTTCGAGTCGAACACAATCAAATGGTTCGAAAGTTATTTAACAAATAGGATGCAGCAGGTCGAAATACGTAAGAGGGACGGTTCTATAATGTTGTCGACGTCACGACCCGTGCCTCGGGGTGTTCCTCAGGGATCACTCCTGGGACCACTCCTGTTCGTTTTATATACTGCCGATATAACAACCAACTTCAGGGACTGCATGTACCACATGTACGCTGATGATACGCAGTTATATATATCATTTAACCCTGAAAATACTGCTGCCGCCGTAGCCACCATGAATGCAGAGCTCAGTAGGGTAGCGGAATGGTCTAAGTGTAACTCACTGGTACTAAACCCACAAAAATCAAAATTTATGGTGATGGGGAGCCAAAGTCAGGTTAAACTAATAACATCACGTAATCCAAAGATTGAGATGATGGGCGATATTATTCAGCAAGTGCAAACTGCACGTGACCTTGGTCTTATGATCGACCCGGAGTTGCGCTTTGAGGATCACATCAATGGCGTTGCAAAAACCTGTTTCTACAGACTCAAAATCCTTTATAGAGTAAGAAATTATCTTAGTGTCACTTTGAGAAAGAGGCTCGTGGATAGTTTAGTGCTCTCAAAATTGAACTACTGTGACGCCGTATATGGTCCATGCCTCCTAACCAGAACACAACATCTTATACAGCGTATACAGAATGCGTGTATCCGTTATTGTTTAAATATTCCCCGGAGAAACCATATTACACCTTACATGAACAATCATGAGGTACTTAAAATGTCTGCAAGGCGTAAGCTTCACTTAGCAACGTTATTGTTTGGCGTTGTGAATACGGGCAAACCCAAATACCTTTATAACAAATTAAGTTGGAGACAGGATCACTACAGCTATTCCACTCGATCCACTGCCAGGCCACTGTCCATTCCTCGGCATAAAACCACAGCTTTTAGGGGATGTTATAAGTACGCTGCCTCTCACATTTGGAATGACCTGCCCCCGCCGATAAGATCCCTGAATAAAAAAACTACCTTTAAAATTCACCTTAAAAAACATCTTTTACAAGAACAGAAATGCGATCAAAACAAATATTACAAATAAATGATAATTTAATGCACAATATTAAAATAAATATTTATTAACGTTTTGTAATATTATATCATATCCTTACGTTTTGTTTATGACCTTCAAGTAAAAACATAATGAGTTTATAATTTCAGTGAGTATGAGTCTTCCGGACGACATGTTGTGGCATGACTTTTGGGCTGTATGTGTGAATTGTTTTGCCTTGTTGAGGTTTCATTTACTTAGAGCCTAAAACAAAAATACATGTAGCTTAAATTTATGTAGTTTAAGTTTTTATACAGCAGGGTAAACACCTTATGATTGTATGCAATATAAGTACCTAATATTACATGCATCTAGAATTATTACATTATGATATCAATCAAATAGTTACCTATTTTTAGTTAATCATTGAAGTTTCATCACTATATATACTCGTTTTCCTTTATTCTTACTTTCTTCTTAAATATGCAGCACTTCATTTGTACCCACAAACAGTATTCTATTACGTAATGTTTTGATCACGCGCGGCGCGGGCGGCCGAATGATATGAATGTGCATCGTTGATGTTGCGTAATCGAGTGCGAGTCGACGCTATGTGCAAGCGAGAAAGGAAGACTGTGACTGTGAGTACTTGTGACGAACTAACCGGTTTGCTCAGGCGTCTGGCCGCTTCGCGACTAGCAAAATGAGTGTTGCTACTTTGGTTGCATTGTGATGTTGTATACCTATGTAGATATAAGTATATTTTGTTGATGTTTACATAAATATGTAAGATGATGCGAAGTTATACTTATGTATTACTCGTGTATAAATTTATATTGTTTTTTATAATTATATGTAGGTATACTTATAAATGTACTTATCTTTATAATTTATATTTATTTATATAATTAAATCGTATGTAGGTATATTATTTTATTACGTATAATTCATTGCAGGCACCTTTATATAGGTATTAGGATAAGGTTTTCTTTCTTTTTGTTTTTTTCTCTGTGTTTTATAAATAAGATACCTAATGTGATATCTGTATCGTCACTTGGGGTCACCAAATAAAATCAGGGTTGATTTGAGGCTACACCTCAAATCAACAATAAGCCTGAGTGGTGACCTCATTTTCACAACATACGTACTGGTACCTACTTTGTTAATATATTTACAAAGCTATATATTATGTAACCTGTGCCCTATTAGTACCTATGTATAAAATGAATGTATGTTCTTGTATGTTGTGTAAATAAATGCTTTTAAATAAATTAAATAAATATCACTTCAATCTACATATTGTACCTAAATATTTTCACAACATGCTGTAAGCTTCGAATAATATTAAACTACTGCTCCTACTTCAACTTGATTGTATCGTCACATCTGTTTTTATTTTTTACATTACATTAGGCCCTTAAAGGAACTAGGGAATGACGATAAGGAAAACGGCGAAGATATTTTATTGTCCTGTATACTCCTTGTGAAATTACCTAAGGATCGAACCTCCAAGGTAATGAAATTGAATGCAGTGGCCTATAGAAACAGAGCAGTCATTTGGGAGTTTCAGGGTCTAGTATGTCCGGTTAAAAACTAAAATATTGTTAAGTAGGTAGAGTTTGTCCAGAGAAATCTTCAACATCATCGCAATATATCCAACTTCTGGGCACAAGCTTCTTCTTATTATGAAAAGTCCATACATACATACATAGACTCACGCCTGTTTCCCCGAAGGGGTAGGCAGAGACATATTAAACGCCCACTTTTCGCAAGTGTTTTGATCCCACGTAATAGGTGGCGAGCCTATTGCCGCTTATTGGGACATTTTGTTTGCCAGAGCCTCGTCTGTTGATCGGCAGGTGCACCACTTGCAGGTGAGGTAAGCTTGGGACCCTTAGTTCTTGGTGGGAACCCTATGCACCCTGAAAGTCCACAATGCGTAATATACCCACTAATAGACTTCAGATGCCTTTTGAGAACGTTGTAAGTAACTCTCAGACGTGCTTGGTTCTTCATGACGGTTTTTTTCATCATTTAGTAATGAATATGCAGTTAAAGTTGTTGTGATGAGCTTGCATTCTAGACAGATGATAAAACCGCATTATTATTGATTTTCGAACACTTGGACCGAACGGAAAAGTTGAGTTATACATTCAACGTACCGATTTTAGTTTTAGGCGTCGTTTATTTGGAAGACTAGTTCTGAATATAGGAATTAAAACGTAGCAAATTGCCTAAGCATGTAAAATACACTCTATCCCCATGTAATATTCCAATCGTCAATCGTATACTACACATTCAAACGTAGGCTTAAGCCTGCTTTATGGCAACATATGCTGAGACTACCAATCATTATATGCTGTAATCCGAGGATATTCATTCATTCATCTTGATCTTATCTCAAGTTGCTCTGATATTCATTGTATTCTCAATGAACGGTTTATGGAAAGCTTGATGAGCTTGAACGTTGACATTGAATAATTGAAGTATTTATTTCAGCCCGATTTCAAACTCATGACGCGCACCACAGACTTCTTGGAGTTAAGTGCATTTTAATTAATTAATTAAGAATATTTTATTAATTAAGAAAAAGTAGCGATAGCCGAGTGGAGAAATCGACAGATTGCTATGCAGAGGGTCTCGGGTTTGAATCCACAGCACGCACCAATGACTTTTATGAGTTAAGTGCGTATTATCGCTTGCTTATCGGTGAAGGAAAATATCGTGAGGAAACCTGCATGTCTGAGAGTTCTCCATGATGTTCTCAAAAGACATGTAAAGTCTGCCAACACGCACTTGGCCAGCGTGGTAGACTATGGCCTGACCCTTCACATAAGTGAGAAAAGGCCCCAGTGGGACAGTATAAAAGGCTGATGATGATAAATTAAAAATATAGATTAAATCCTCTGCTAAACCATCTGGCTAGTGCGGAACAGAAGTCCGAATACTAATATTGCCTAACAGAGTTATTGTGACGCATTTTGACAGAGGCCTTTGTGTAGCAACTCACTACAAAAAGGCTATATATGATGAAATTTTCTTGCTAACCGATGATAGAAAATAGAGTAAGGATGCCTGCATTTTGTCTGAGCTTTACATAAAGTTCTCGAAATATATATAAAATATAGCAACCCGCGCATTGTTAACGTGGTTGTCTACAGCCTAACCCTTCTCATAATCATAAGAGACTTGCACCTAGCAGAGGGACAGCTTATAAATCAAGGCTGATGATATTAATGAAGACTGGCATAGATTAAATATATCCTGGATTTTTTCCATTCATTTTACCTGTCCATATCCTATACTGTATTTGAACTGATTGAAGCAAAATATCTCCAAGTTTTTTCTTCTAACGTACAATGTCCATTAATACATTTGTCCCTATCTCCCAATTAAAATTATTTTACAAAAACGCGTACTCGTTACGTCAATATTTTTCGAATAATATTTGCAGTAGCAACAGTGATATTTCTACTTTCATTCGCTTGTTAGCTGACAGATTATACTCTTTGAACACAACTGCAAGAGCAAGTGTTTTGATGAAGGTTTTGTGTTCACTCTTTGTGGACAAAGTACGAGCTTACTTTGATTCAGGCTTTGTTTTTTAAATGAGTAAGCGCTTTGTTATTTAAAATTGCTACAGTTGAAGTTTAAAGTGAATAAAAATAGGCATTTAGATAAATACTATATTCGTGGATATTCTTGGGCGTCTGACTGATTGGGCCCAATTTTGGACTTTACATTTTGCTGTTGAAGGAAGATGGGTGCTTCGTCAAAAATAATTGTGTAACATTGCAGAAGATAAGGGTAAGATTATTGTGCATTATTACAAGAAGGCTATTTGATGTGTAGTGTAAGATTTCAAAACGTTAAACAAATAAACCGAGAAAGAACAATGCCCATTTCTGGCCCAGTTTGGAACTCATGAACAGCACAATAGAGTTTCAATTTGTTGTTGAATAATCCTTTTTATTTATAACTTAATTTATAGGCATTACTAAAGGTATGCCGAGAAACATAATCAATAAATAGGTTTAAAAAGGTTTAAAAAGATGACGTGTTAACGTCTAAATAGCCAACACGTTATAGATCAGAAATTGCCAGTAAAGAATTCATAATATTAAATCGATTATCTTAATCGATTTTACATTTTCTCTACTCAAAATGATTTTAGTGACTAGCAAATCTTTATTTGGTCTTAAACATTTCTATTTTGTGTATTTTTAAGGAATATATGCGATTAACTACAAATAAGTTCTGTTTTGAATCAAATATATAGATAAATAACTTATGATAATATCTATCTATATCGAAAGTAATGGTATTCTGGTAAAAGAACAAAAGGGCTTCAGATGCAATAAATCAATAAATATGGCAATATTTGACTTTTTGAAATTTGTAATGACGAATGTTGATAGCAGAGTACCTGTCTGCTCTATATATATGGACAGGACTCAGGCATTCGATCATGTAGACCACACTATTCTCCTGGGCAAACTAAATGCTTATGGTATAAGAGGTAACGTGTTAAGACTTTTTGAATCCTACTTAAAAAATCGAATTCAATACACTGAAGTCACTAGAATTAATACTGTCACAAGAAGGGAAGAGATATATCAATCTGAGCCGCAAAATATACACTATGGTGTGCCCCAGGGCAGTGTATTGGGCCCATTATTATTTATAATATATATAAATGACCTACCAAATGTAACTGATAATCCAATGACTCTTTTTGCGGATGATAGCACAATTTCAATTAAATGTAAAAATAAGAACACATATGAAAAGGATATTAATAATAATAATAATAATAAGCATTTATTTCAGATATAGATCCATAAAATTGTTAAAAATTCCATTACAAAAAAAAAATTCATAGTTATAAAACAACAATTATTCAATGTCATGTCTAAAATAAACAATTGGCCAATGTCAATAAAAATGTCAAAAAAATAGCATCAAAATATGTCACACAATGTCAATAAAAATGTAATGAGAAATAATCAATAATATGTCAAAAACAATGTCAATAAAAATGTCAAGAAATAGAATCAAATACCTAATATGTCACAAAATCAATGTCAATATAAATGTCAAAAGAAGTAGAAACAAGTACCTAATATGTCACAAAATAAATCTCAATAAATGTCAAAAGAATAATAATTCACAATATTATAATAATTTAACTACATGCCCATCATAATTTGCATCCACCTGTGCTGAATGGGACAATCTGCTCTATTTGCAATCATCTTCAGAATGCTGTTGCTACTACCTCTCACGCGTTTTGAAATGGATGCAACTTTCTTGCGTATAATTGCATGAAAGCCGTCCGTGTGCGCCTCTGCAAACATGAGGGACGCGCTGCAGTCTCTCGGTAGCCGCAACAACATTCTGAAGATGTTGTTGTACTGCACACGAAGTACATTGGCGGCCCGACGGGTATGTCTTACCCATAGGCCGCAAGTGTAGAACGACTGGCAGAACGCCTTAAACAATGTAACTTTTACGTTACAAGAGCATCTTGCAAACCTACGGGCCAGCATATTCCCTCTGACCGCCAACGCTCTCCGCTCGCGCTCCAAATCGGCGTCATCCTTCAAGTCATCTGTCACAATGTGCCCCAAGTACTTGAAGCTAGTCACCACCTTCAGAATTTCCCCGCTAAGCTTAATCGGTGGAACACGGACTGGAGTGTTTCCAGTACTTTTAAACACGAGAAGTTCGCTCTTGTTAGTATTATATTTGAGTCCGTGCTCCACCGCATAAGCCTCACAGATAGCCGCCAGCCTTTGAACTGAACCTGTCGACGGTCCCAGCAGTACCATATCATCTGCGTAACTTATGTTATTCACACACACTCCATCAATGTGGCAACCTGTATGTGTACTGCTGAGCTCACCGATCAGATCATTGACGTACAGATTGAACAGCAGAGGAGAAGTTAAACCCCCCTGCCGCACGCCACACTCCATGCCATACTCGTCAGAAAGAGTTCCTGCCCATCTCACTTGGTTTTTTTGGCACAGATACCAACTCTTTAACAGAGAGGTAACTTCAGCCGGTACACCCGCACTATCCAGTTTGTCCCACAACTTGGTATACAGCACAGTGTCAAACGCTTTTGACAGATCCAGGAAGCACGCGTATACCGGCGTTTTCCTGTCAACATAGTACCTCACAGCCTGCTTAAGACAGACAATCGCACTTTCAGTGGATAGCCCAGCCCTAAAACCGAACTGAGCGTCGTGCAGTTTAATATGGCGCACCAGAATGTCATTAAGCAAGCTGTCAAGCACCTTTGCAATTACCGTGGCTAGTGAGATGGGTCGGTAGTTATTGATGTCAGACACATCTCCCTGTTGATTTTTAACTATAGGAACTACCAAAGTCCTCGTTAGCTCCTCAGGTAAGTAGCTATGACATAAACACAAATTATAAAACATGGAGAGGACGCGCGGCAGATGGACACCGGCGAGTTTCAGATGTTCGATGCTAAGACTGTCATGTCCCGGCGATTTACCTTTGCGCATACTGCTGATAATTCTTTGCACATCACTAGTTTTAAATCGCACAGTCCTCCCGACAACCCCAGCACCGATACATCCACCTAACGTTGTGTTTGGCTGTCGTGGTTTCACCCTAAAGTGCTCACTAAAGAGATCTGCAATCACCTTAAGCTCACTATGCCCATTTACACTGACAGGGAAACCAGGTTTACCACACATTTTACTGGTCTGTTTCCAAAATTTCTTAAAATCATTACTAGAATGGTGAGAAGCAAGAATGTCCATTTTGATTTGTTCTTGCCTATCTTGGCACCATTTAAGTTTATTTTTAAATACATTCCTACTCTCACGCATATCTATGTATGTTTGGCCACATCTTGGCTTACCTGCCTCTACCCATACCAAAAATGTCCTCCTGGCCTCCCTGTGATAGTGCGAAACATATCTATTCCACCCAGCAATATAACCACCTCTCCTCTGTGCTCTCACTGTTTCATATGTGACTAGTGCGGCATCAGTCAGAATGGCAACCAGCCTCCTGTACAAACTATCTATTATAGCTCGGTGTTCTACCATGTCACACATGCCATCACAACACTGTGACATCTCAATTGGAAAGTGAATGTCCCTAAGCCCACTGTGACATACCTGATGATAGCGCCGGATTTGCTCAGTAGAACGTTCCCCCCATACAACTTGGTTTTGTATAGGCGTAACAGTTGTCATCTCCTTACACAGTACCTGGCCTAAGTTACATTCTACAACGAGTGGGAAATGGTCCGACCAGTGCGCATCATATTCAACCCAAACATTTGTGACCGCAGGTAGTGCTGCATTTGTTACTACGCAATGGTCTAGCCAACTCACACATCCGTGGGCTTCGCTTATAAAAGTAAATGTGTCTTGCTTACCAAGAAGATCCACACAAGTCCATTGCTGATCGTCACAGAAATCTGTGAGATGGTTACAGAATAAACTGTTTGGGTTTGCGTTGTAATCTCCCATCATAAAAGCCACAACACAGTCTGGATTTTCAGCCAATATGGAACTAATTGTACCCAGGCACTGTGTAAACTCAGGCAGGTTGTCGATGCAATCAGTGGGCATGTAAATACTGAAAACAATCAGATAATGAGCATTAATTTCTAACTTCAAAGCTGTTATTCTAACATTGTCACAGTCTATTACAGTCACTGAATTAAAAGCAGTCTTTATATATAAAATTGCAGTCCCACCGAATGGTCTTCCCCTTAGCAGTTCAGCACCAGTGTCAACCGCTGAGCTTCCAACACCCACAAAATCACTGTGTACCTCATTCAGAAGCGTCAGGTCATGCGGCAATAACCAAGTCTCCTATAGAGCAATCACATCCGCATTCGCACAGAGATACCTAATCCCTTCGATAGATCGCTTTAGCGACTTGCAATTGTATGAGATGAATCTGGTATTGCGGGCTTTATCCATTATTGTTCTCTGTAGACTGCCTCCTGTAGTCGATAGAAAGTCCTTTATTTACGAAACGTCTAAAGGATATACCATTCGGCCAAAAACTCTCATCAAGATACTTGTCTACATAGCACTTACTGACAAAAAGCTTAAAAGCACTGTAGCTACGCTCCTTTGCCATTTTTATTCTGATTGGGGCTACTTCCTCTTGTGTTTTTGTAAATACATATTCTGCAATATCCGATTCCGAGACCTCCTTATGCACATGCGTAATGAATAAAGGTATTTTCATATCTGCTGCTTTAAACTTTGTGTTGACATCAGAACAAGCTTTACCCTTACACGTCACAAATTTGTTTCTCAATCTTTTCTTCTGCACCGTAATCCACTCTTCAGTATTTTGATTAGCTCGTTGAGGAACGTTGCTACTTATCGCAACACTCGCGAACGACTTCTTTTCAGTCGAAGCAACACTTTTTGCAATATTTTGTTTATCACATGTACTGATAATATCACTTTGTTTTGAGTGTAGATCTTCACATCCAGCAACATCGCTTATACATGTCGTTTCCCTCACACTAGCAGCTTCGTCGCATCTCGCCGTCTCCCTCACGCTCGCGCTCATGCGTTCCATTGCGCCATGGTGGAGTGGAGCGCACTGGAGCGCATCTCGCCCGCTGTCAGTTGATGACGTTAGTGACGTATCTGTCCGATCTGTCACCGGCGCGCTGAATGAACGGTCGCGCGAACACGACCGCACAATCCTTCCTTGTCGCACGCTCACAGCTGATTCGAAAACAGCTGATTTCGACGACCCGCTCTCAGCACTTATGTTACATATACCGCCTTTGGTAGAAAATGACATATTTTCTTTATGACACAGCTTTTTTTCGAAATCACATAATTGTTCATTTGTGACATAATTGTTCCTCACTTCATTTATCTGCGTTTTCAATGACAATTTGTCCTTCAATAACGCCGTGACATCAACGTGATCGAATGTCACCGGCGGTAACTTATGCAGGTCAGCAGCCACAAAAATGGGAATTTTTTCACGTTCTGTACTTTGTATCAGTATAATAATATCTTCCAAGTCCCTTTGCAACTTTGCATCGCCCTTCTTCCTTTTGATGTTTCTGATATCAGTAGTAATCGAATCAAACAATAGATTCTTCGACTTTTCAACATCAGCCACAGCGAAATTCGAACTGCAGATGCGCACCAAACTCTCCTGGTCCATTACGTCGATTTTATTCATTATAAATGACAAAAGTTCGTCAATGACCACGTTACAACTAACACATTTTACGATTTTCGACGACATGATTACAAAATTAATAAGGACGGTAATTCGTCCTGCCGCACGTTTACTCGCTCGCGATGCGCGCGCGACACTCAATAATAATGCTTTGAGTTCAGCTGTTAACTGGCTGAATGTAAATAACTAGAAAGCCAATGTAGGTAAAACCACGCTAATGCATTTCAGTCAGCGTACTCTAACAGCAGATGCCCTGACAGTATGTGTTAACAACCAAACCCTAAAAGAAGTAGACTACACAAAATTTCTAGGTATTATAATCGATAAGAAAATTTCATGGAAACCACATATAGAACAGTTATGTAAGAGGGTTAGCAAGTCAGTATATGCATTACATGAACTCGCTCAAATAGTAGACACCAATGCCCTTCTAATTGCATATCACGGTCTAGTAGAGTCGGTGCTCAGATATGGAGTCATTTTCTGGGGGAACTCTGTAGATAAAGAAATTATTTTTAAGTGCCAGAAACGCTGCCTAAGGGCTATGTTCTCTTAACAAGTGACTGATAGCTGCCAGCCTTTCTTTAGAAAATATAATATTTTGACATTGCCATCTATCTACATATATGAAGTAGCAGTTTTTGTTAAAGTCAATCCGCACTTATTTATATTCGCAGCGGATGGGTCAAGTCGAGCACAAAGAGACAAAAGCCGATTATGCTTATGCAAGACAAACACCACTCTGATGCACAGAAGTGTTTTCGCCATGGCTCCAAAGATATTTAATAAGTTACCGAATGACATTAAGGATATAAATTTGAATTTATAATATGTATGTATTTACAAAAAAAAGTACATAAGTATGTTTATCCATTGTCTAGTACCCATAGTACAAGCTCTGCTTAGTTTGGGACTAGATGGTGATGTGTGTTTGCGGTAGATTATTATAAAAAAAAATTATATAAAGCCCCCTTTTTATTATAAATGTCAAAAAATACAAACTCGTTCTTCTTTTTTTTTGTTATAATAAACTTACTTGCTGTTCATATAAACTTTCGTACCTTATTTTATTCCACTAGGTTTCAAATTTTTGAAGCTATGTTACAGATTTTTTTTGGGACCAGTCCCATCCTTATTCTCACTTCTGTGTCACTGTGTGGCCAGGTTTAGGAGCAGTGACCATTGATGTTACAGATTTCCCGAACTCAATCTGTAAATCCCTGAAAAAGCAACGACAATATTATATAAACAGTTTACATTTTATTTCAAAATGGAAATTCGTGCTAAAAATAATTATCTTCATCCTAGAAAATTGTCCGTCTACATCCATATATTGCCCAGTATCCATAGAACAAGTTCTGTTTAGTTTGGGACTAGATGGTGTTGTGTGTATTTCATAAAAAAAAATGTAGACTTATCAGTCTTCATATTTTTTTCAACAAGACTGATACAGCAAAAGAGCAAATTCGATACGCCACTTCATACCAACTGCATTCAACTCAGCTTGCATACTTATCAACTGATCACATGTCAAGTTCAAAAGGAAATATTAAAATATTGATAAAAATTGCATTATAATATTCTTTTCTATATCCATTCCATATATAACATACTATGACTGCCCGTTTGTTCAGATCCAAGTAGGTATATGTTACGAAAATTAAGTCGGCTTTTTGTTATTCTTAGCAACCAACTAACAGTCAAAAAGATTGTGCTAAGTGTCAACTAACCCTTATCCTGCCACCTATATATTCTGATTGTTTTGCAAACAGATAATATCCATAGTTTATTATACGAGTAGTACTGATTTAAGTCTCCCGTTGAAGATATGAAAAATGACTTGTTTGTTTGACCGTTTATCGTTTGATGGGTAAGTGAACTCTCATAAAAATGTGTGACATCATATCGTAACGTATTACTAGATATTACTTGAATGCCTTATACGTACTGAGTATTGGAAATAATACAATTATGATATATTCTATCGAAAGCTTAGATGCTTTAGTTATTTTGTCTGCCGATTTTAGTTTACACGGAAGGTCAGATATAATTTGAAAATAATTTTAAGTCTGCATTAATTGTAATGCATAAAAGTTAGAGCTAATACCTACTCGTTAAGCTAAAGTTAGCTACTGAGCAATGGACTCTTTAATGACCAGCACAGACTTTCAAAGCAATGGAAATAACTGTTTTTAAACAAACAAGATATATTTTGCCTCCGTAGTCAGATGGACTGCCTCCGTGGTCCAGTGGATAGCGTATGCGTCTGCTGATCGGGATCCTGGGTTTGATTCCCGGGTCGGGCAAAAGTGTTACTGGGATTTTCCGAATTCTAGTAGCAGCACGGAGTCTGGCAATGTGCCCGGTATCGGCAATAGGCTCGCTCACTATTACGTGGGACCTAAAATTCACAAGGTTAAATGTGGGTGTATCATAACACCTCTGCCTACCTTTTCGGGGAAACAAACTGAGTCTACAAAAAAAATATAATGTTTCATGCTTAACGGGATCCATCTTGCAAGATATAATGGACCTTCGAAGCTGAGATTTTAAATACAGAATGTGAATAATTATCGTAGTTTGGATAACATGATTAACTTAACATCGTTACTTAATTATACAATAAATCATTATAGTATACACAAAGAAAAATACAAGATAAGCTGTACCTATAGATCAAAAAATAATTGATTGAATTGTCACACCAACATTTCTATACAACTAAATCGAATAAACCACAAAACGTTTATTCCACACTGAGAAACCACAAACCGATTTCATGGAAATTCTGCAAGAAGACTATTATGAATGTGAAAGTAACAATATTTATGCAGTTTGACACGTTTATAAGTCACAACCCAAGAAAGTAGGACCAAGGACGAATTTCAGTAATATATAGATAGATAGATAGATAGATATATACTTTATTGCACACCAAAATACAGTGACTTAAACGAACCTACTGATGCAAACAATTTGCAACTCGTTTATTGTATTTGACACCTCCGCGACAAAGTTTCATCGAGATAGATCCCCAGATTTTTTACAGTTTTACTGAAAACGAGATTCTTTCCATCAAAACAGATTTGTGGTAAATTGGACCAACTAATTCTCGAGACCAGTTTGGGACTGCCGATTAAAATTATTTGTTTTTTTTCAGGATTAACTAAAAGTCCGTTTTTATTGGTCCACTCACTGATCCGCGCCAAGCCTGTGCTAATAACAGTGCAGGCTTCTGATAACTTATTTAAGGGAGCCTGTGTATAGATCTGCCAATCATCTGCGTAAAGGTGGTAGGATGAAAGCAACTGATTTGAGATAGAATTAATGAATATCGCGAAGAGTAAAGGAGATAGCACGCCACCCTGTATCACACCGGTATTTGTATCAGACAACGTGGAATAAGAGTCGTCAATGCGAATACGTTGTCGGCGATCAAACAGGTAACTATGAAACCAGTCAATTGCCGATGGAGATAAGTTAAGAGAGCGTAGAATGCCAAGTATGATGTGCAAATGTACCGTGTCAAAGGCATTGCTGAAATCAAGTAAGGACAAGACAGTAAGATTTCCACTATCCATACCTAGACTAATATCATCAGTTACACAAACCAATGCAGTGGCAGTACTATGACCAGGGTGAAAACCGGATTAATAGGAATTTAGGAGTCCATTTTTTGTAGAACGAAACTAAGTTGTGAGTGAACTAGGCATTCAAAGATTTTCGATATAAAGGGTAGTATGGATATGGGTCGAAAATCTGAGAAGGAACAGGGTTTAGGTTTCTTGGGTAACGGAATTGTCAATCTGATGGAAAGATGCCATGTGCAACGGAATGATTAAGGATATGGCATAGGACTGAAAGAATTTCCGTAAGGATGTGAAGAATCATTATGCGACTGATACAATCGTTGCCTTTAACTGACAGTATACTCTTCTTAACGTCACAAGCGGCAAATTGCGTGAAGAAGAAGGGAGAATAATCTGGGGTTGGCAAAGATGATAGCTATTCTAATGTGTTTTTTTATTTAATTTAGATTACTAAGCTGTGACCAGTTATTTATTTATACTGAATACAGTACTTGTGCAATGGACGATTGTAGGTCTGGCCAGTTTTTCTGACGCAAAGTTACTTGAGTTAAAATATTGACAGATACTAAGATATTATAATATTAGTTTTACCGCGCTCGCGTAGATATATCCATCAAAACGTTGCATGTGCCAAATTATATGTATAATCATAAGCTATATTATAGCGAAATTTCAAATACACAAACTTTCCTGATTATAATAGTAATAAGAACTTCGTAACAGATAGATGATGCTGTTTTAATAGGGAATTTCGAATTCATTTTATAATATGCTACAAAGCAATGGTAGTATACAATAACGTAATAAATTTGTCAATTTGAGTATTTTTTATTTTTATGCATATACTATTCTATGATAATTCCAGTACAAAATTTATACAATAAATTAATTAAAATTGTAATAATTTTGTAATTTAACTTACAAACTTTTAGTTCGTCTCTAATTTATGCTGTATCCTTCAAATTTAAATTGTTTTGTTCTAAACTGTAGTTACTAAGTTTGCAAGTGTTATGGACGCCATTATTGTGATGCATATCAGAACATTTGTTATAGACATAATTATTTATCTATTGTACTTTTTAATATGTATCATGTGGCTGATCTTTAATAAATAAATAAATAAATACTTATTTCAAATTAGTTCTTACTTAACACGACATCAATCACGTTTCACGTCGAGTACTATCACTTACATATTTTTTTTTATAAAACGGTGAATATTTCTCTCACAATGAAACGTCTGTTTTATTTATTTCAAAAACACAAGGAGGCCACGTCTATCTCATGCCACGATTTCATATTTTATACCGTTGTCAAGAAAAGGAAACTGTGTTTTGTGTTTCACTGTAAAATGCTTCAAAGAGTTTAGAAATGTTTCTAGACGTACCTTTTTATGTGTAGAAGATATGACATCTTGGATTTTGTGTTAGTATTTTCTTTTTGAAATTGTGGCGGATATTAATATTTGAATTTATCAGTATTCTGTTGGTGTATATTGCTAGTTACTGTTAGGTATACTAAGGGGTTACATCACCTTTTTGTTATCATTGACCACTTGTAAAATTTCAACCACAGATAAATAAAATCATACTAGATTATAAACATAATCGGGACCCCTTACAAAGTAATAAAACGTGTTACTTTCTATTTCATTGGTTATTAGACTCCACCCACGGCTCCGCCTGTGTGGGACCATTTTACCCCCTTAGGGTAGAAAGGACATTGGGCGTATTCCGACCCGGTCACGGACATTGACGAACTTGGTATAAAATGAAAGAGTATGAATGCTCTTACCAGTACATACGCGATTTTTTTTTTGAATCCATGGGAGAACAAAGTTTGAGCTAGAAATATATTTATAAAAAAGCAAAAATCTCATACTCTATTTAAGTAATATAAATTGTGGTTCTGTTAAAAATAGCTACAAATCGGGTCTGTCGAGTGCATGCATGTGCCTACCGAGTGATCATTCATGCCATTAGATGGAAACAATCCAGATTTTAGAGATTTCCCACAGTTGACATACGAAGAACTGATATTTTTATTATCATCAAAGATTGGACAAGTCCTACACTGTCATGGGCATGTGAGACCAAGATTTTATAAACAATAAAATATTGATCATCATCATCATCATCCAAGCGTTATCCCAGTTGTATCCAAGACTTACACGTCTTGGAGCCCGAGGGCCGCTTACTGGTCTGACAAGCTATCACAGTTTATCAACTTTTCCACCGAGCGACTGCCGTCTGACCTCTGCAACCCAAAGGCATAGCAGTATTCCATGGTTTGGATTAGTATCTGTTTTTATTTAGGGTACTGATTCCCCGTAACGACTGTCAAAGATCTTCATGACAGCCAGGTTTAACGTGCTCTTCGAGGCACGGGGTAAGTGATAATTAACAATATAAATATAATACACACTTAACTTCGAAAAGTCATTGGTGTGCGCCGTGTATTCGAAACCCTCAGCATGGCAGTCCGTTGGTATCTCCACTAGGCTATCGCTGCCTTAAACAACCAATAAAATATTCTATACATACATACATACATACATACATACATAGACTCACGCCTGTTTCATCGAAGGGGTAGGCAGAGGCATATTAAACGCCCACTTTTCGCCAGTGATTTGATCCCACGTAATAGGTGGCGAGCCTATTGCCGCTTATCGGGATATTTTGTTTGCCAGAGCCTCGTCCGTTGATCGGCAGGTGCAGCACTTGCAGGTGAGGTTAGCTTGGGACCCTAAGTTCTTGGTGGGAACCCTATGCACCCACCTTCTAATTCTAATAATATTCTACCACATACACACATCACCATCTAGTCCCATACTAATCAAAGCTTGTACTATGGATACTAGATAATGGATAAACATACATATATACTTTGTTTTTGTAAATACATACATATTATATATAGAAACACCCAGACCATGACAAACATCCATGTTCATGCACACAAATGTTTGACTTGAGCGGGAATCGAACCCGCGACCATCAGCGTGGCAGTCACATACACTCCCGCTGCGCCAACCGGTCGTCATGTCAGAGCGCGAAAATACTACGTACAAAGATATTTTGATAAGCCAGGTGATACAAGGAAGACAAACTGTTGAAGATTATTACTGCTCGTGTATACATGGTCTCCGTACCATATGCAGTTGCGCGCATATTGTCAGTATCATTTATTTTTTATTCTCGGCTAGACACCAATAGGAAATCAAAATGTTTGCGGTATTTTTAGATAAAATCACAATAGAGATTGATTTTTTTTTATTAGAAAGAACCTTTCAAATTGACTTCACGCTGCCTGATGGTAAGCCGACAGTGAAGTCCTATTGGGAAGGCCACCATCCCCAATTGCTGGTTAAGCAATGTGACATGACGGCCCTCACTTTGACGGCCTTGAGAGATTCTTTTTCACGCCCCGCTTAAAGGACCAAGGATCAAGGGAGGAAGGAAACACGTGAGCTGGCAGTGAGTTCCACATCTTTATGGTACGGCAAAGATAAGATGTACCGAACCTTTTCGTACGTGACGGTATCTGATCTTCCGTATAAGGGTGGCACCTTAACCCGGCACGTGTTGTTCGGGATAGGAAAGGAGAGGGTGGGATGAGTTGAAAGAGTTTTTCTGAACACTCACCGTGATACAATCGGTAAAAGACAGCCATTGAGGCTACGACCCTGCGTAATTGCAGAGATTCAAGGGTCTTAGTAGCCTCAAGGTCACCTATGATACGGACAGCACGCCGCTGCATCCTATCAAGGGCATCTAGCAGGTACTGAGCGGAGCCGTTCCAGAGATGAGAGCAGTATTCCACGCAGGGGTGACCCTGAGTCTTGTATAATAGACACAGCTGCTCCGACGTGAAAAACCTCCTCACTCTGTTCAGGACTCCGAGTTTTCGAGATGCCGATTTAACGACACCCTCAATGTAGATTCTCTGGTTGAGATTGCGGCGTATGTCCATACCAAGTATATTTAGACTGTCCTGTATCGGTAGTGGAGTGTCCAGAAGAGAAGGTTGGGGAAGTTGATTACGCCGAATAAATAATGTTAAATATATGTTTTTTTTTTAATTCCCACAACTCACAAGAAAGCGACCCTTACCATGATAAACTAGAGATAATTACTGATATATACTCACAATTTCATGTCTGTCCGCCGTGGGTTTTTCTCCCATACTACTTGCCCAATGACCTTTCCAAAAATCCTTAGTGTAACCCAAACAATTTTTTCCAAATTTTAGCTTCTTGCGCCCCGTACTTACGGCTGTGCATTGTCTGTCAGTCAGTTAGTCACGCAAGAATTTTATATAAATTAATATGAATACAGTGGGGGGTCTATTTATTGTTGCGAGAAAGTTGTCCATATCTCTATCTAGGAGGGCAGAAATAATTTTTGGGTAAATCGTGTTTACCAATTATGTATCTTAGCTAGATCGACTTATCGCCCCGGAAACCGCCTGCATGCAAAATTTCATGAAAATCTTCGTAGCCATACAAGAATTGCTCGTTTAAAGTTATTAGATATACACTACCTACCCTTCTAGGACCAAAGACAGAGTCAACTTGCAAACATTCTCACAAATATAAAACTATATCTAATTTCACAAAACAACTATTTAGAAGTACTATCGCAATGCATTGAATATCCTAGCAGACAAATAATACGAACGAATAGAATGTTCAATACATTTTAGATTAAGTCTAGAACAAAACTGCTTACATATACGTGCTAAGATGGAATTACAGATAGTGCTAAATAGTTCCTTACAAATTACGGCACATATTTTCTGTATTTCATGTGGTTACTGAGACTATCTTAAGTTTAAGAACGTTTTAACAGAATGAGTTCGTTGTAGTTTTTCGTATGGCATTTCATATGTTGAGTTTAAAATGTTGTTTAGCTCGAATGTTATGATTTTCGGCCAAGAAATTTTTTGACCTTTTCACGTAAATTTGTAATATCTGTGATTGTTTATAGTTTAAGCTTTTTGATCCCGTAAAAGTCACGGCTCGTCAGTATGTTATGTATCGAGGAAAAATTTACAGATAGCCCAAACAAAAACAAGTGATAATAAATAGAGATAAATTGCCTTCAAAGTTTGAAGAGGCACATAATGGGATTAAGAATCCAAAGTGAAACTACTCATTTAATTCCGTAGGTGTCGTAAGAGGCACCTAATGAAAATAATATCTTTGTGTAAAGACGGAAAACCTGACAACCTATACCAATTCGTTTGGCCAGCGTATGCCACGTAGGTAGTTAAGCAAATACTCCTATTGATTCACAGTATTACTGTGACTCTAATTATGAATGTGTTAATCAGTTAGTAATAACAAGATACATTGACCAAAAAGCTACATGAACTTCATTTTAAAGAACAATGGCAGAATTCGGTCTGGGTTTGTTGTGGCGACCTTAAACTTCATATGAACAAAACAAATTGATTTTTTTTCTACGATTTTTAATATTTTCACTTTGTCTCGTTAAAACTGAAGTATTTTATGATGATAAAAAGCATTCCAATTGATTACGAACTAGGTACCTACTCTATTATTTGATTGTTGCCATAGACAATAGTGTGACAGAAATAGACGTGACTGCTAGTGATCCGTATCGATTATTAAAATATAATTATTAAAATTCAGTTATTTAATCTTTAATTAACATTATATCAATAAGCTAATAATTTTTGAAGCAAAACAACTTTTAAATCAAATAAAAACTTCTCAGCATCGTTTTACGTTATCTATACAACATTTGTATCGATTTCACATAAAATCGATTTAAAATGTGCAGCTCTGCTTTTGTCTTTGACTGTGACAGTTAGATGCTACAGAATATTTCTGCGTTTTGATGTCAATCTGACATAATTTCATTTGATAACTCAAATGTACCTACATTGTTCATTCTTAACTAAAAACTAAAATACCGATATCTTGTTTTTCCGGGTTTCCCGATTGAAAATAGAATAATTTATAGACTCTGTTACTTACGCCGAATTTTTTGAAATATTTTTTGATACTGTGCGCTTCAATTTAATTTCAGACATTTCGATGTATGGAGATCTGCCATTTTCCTTTAAATATTTCCAAAATATGTGCATTTTGTTTTAAATATTCATTTGACCAACACAACAAACAATTTCTAATAGGGACACAAAGGTTGGCTCTTTTACATACAAATATTATTGATAAAATAATTCATAGTTGATACATTTGGCAATGCGCGTGGTCCCTAAGGAAAAGTGTTTCCAATCAGGTAGCCCGATACTGTACAAAATTTACAGCAAGTGATTTTACACCTTGTAGTCAAAAGCTTAAAGTTCAAAAGCGCATGTATGCTACAATCAATGTGGTTGATAGTGTAAAATGTACTTTTTGCTCGTCGATGTTTGGTTTCGTATAAAACTCGTTTATTTTTCATTTAAATGTACGTTCTACGGATGAAAGATGTTGATTAGCTTTTGTATTTTATTTATAATTTTTTTTCTGAACATCACCATCTAATTTGCTATTCAATGCGGGTTTGTTATAAAGATTAAAACTTAATACATTTATTATTTTATAACTTTTTGATGTAAACTCTAACTAACAGAATTGCATAAAGGTTACACTATTAAAATTAGCTGGTCTATCTCTATCTAAACGCCACGCCCGTCTCCCATTCGAGTAGGCAGAGACTAAGGAACGCCAAATGCTCTGGTTCAAACATACCTCGTTCGCTTCCTCGGCATTCATACTTTTACTTTTGATTTGGTCCTTTCTTGGGCCCTCTCTACCAACATCTCCATTTATTCTTACTCCACACACTTCTTTCGTATTTCTTATTTCATCCATATGTTCCAAACTATCGCAACATTATTTTCTTAATCTTTATATTTTCTTGGGTTTACGCGAATGTTACACATTGAAATTAAACTACAGTTGACGGATTTTATCGCGTTATATTGGTTGGACAAACCAAGAGAAGCATAGGCATTCGACTAAAGGAACATATAGCTGACATTAAACACAAACGCTCGACGAAGTCTGCTGTGTGTGAACATGTAGAACAAGGAACTAACCATTACCTGCGATTTGATAAACCACAGATACTCGCAAAAGAACACCGCTTTATTCCAAGAATGATACGTGAAGCTATTGAAATTAAAAAACATCCTAATTTCAATAGGGAAGATGGTTGGAATGTTCCTCCAGCTTGGGACCCTGTTATCAGACTAATGAAACCCAAGAAGGACAAAGTCACCAGAAGACATCAAGACACAGTGAGCACATTCTGCGTAGATAGTAACACCAATAGTTGAAAAATGTTCAGGTAATTTCAGATAACTTTTAAATTCAAGACAAAGACAAATATCACCTCAGTCTGCCGTGAACATGAATCCTGTAAAAAATTCGGAACGTTGGCATCATTCGGTTTAAATGTAATAACAAGTGAAACCAATATAACGTGATAAAATCCGTAAACTGTCGTTTAATTCTTAATCTTTGTCACTACATGTTAGCTAGCTATATTATGTATGCCAGCAATTTTTTTAAGCGATCGGTTAAAGACCAGTGCGATCAAATATCCCCCAAAACTAGAAACGTTGGTGCATTGATAAATACAAAGAAAGACGTAACACGATTACCATTTTTCCTTCTTATTTTCTGTTGAATCTCATCTTGTGGCTATTTTAGTTCACTAAAGTAAAACGTTTGATATCATCTTAAAGCAACTAATAGTTTAAAATTTTAGGAAACTATTTTGTTAGCTTTTCTTATGAGTTTTCCTACGCGATATAGCACGTACCTTTGTTTCGAGTAACCGATATTTTGTAGGAAAATGTAGAAGTAAAATTAAGGCATATATTTAATGCGGCGACAAAGTAAAGCGAATACAAGTTTCAAAAATAATTAGAGTGGGTACCGTATATAATGGGTTGGCAGCTAATAAGGAGTATCGTAATAAGTAAAATGTAGCATATAAATAAGTCAGTATTAAGCTTCGTTTTAATTTAAACTGGCAGCTTTTTTTTTGGGAACTGAATTAGTATCTAAGCGGAAACTTGATGATGAATAAAAAATAGAAAATGGACATTTATAAATAATACAAATTTCAATATTTGCTAAATGATTTTGTCTTAAATGAAGTGTTTCGTATAAGTAAATAAGACGCTTCAGTCTTTTAAGCCAAGTTGACGGAGCCCTGCTTCGCAGGGCTCCTATTTTTGGGCACACGGTCACAAGTAAACCTACCATAACCTACCTACAAACATTATTAGTCGCCAAGTCATTATTTATAGCTCCTCGGCTATTATTTTAATTGACTTGTATAGTTTAATAGCTACCTAAACGCAGCTGCTAGTTTTAAGTTTTTATAACACCCTTAGTTTTGAATCTTATTTAATATAATAGTCGCGAAAATGTTTAGTCGCTAGCAACTTATTTTATTAGTTGCAAACATTTAGTCATCTTTTAAGTTAGTAGTCACTCGGAAAATTATTTGCCTAAAATTAATGAAAACGAAAGTTTAAATTCATTAGTTTTGTTCGATGTCTAGTGGTACATAACTAGACCTCAACACTACCTAATTCAGTTCTGTACAAAAATCTGTTTAACGCAACTCCTAAGCAAAGCATAAATCAACAGTCGATTTGGGCTTTATGAGTATCAGGCCACGGACACAAGGAACATACGGAATCAAATCCAGAATTTGTGGTTTAAACAAAGTATTATCCTCCGTTGCGGATCGAACCAACAACATTTAACACAGCGTAAAACAGCCGCTTAAATCACTATGCCATCTATACACTCCTTTTTTTTAAGTATGAAAATAGGATTTTCAACCTTCTTTTAGCCTTGTATATAAGCATAAGCTATCCCACTGTTGGAGACGGACCAGTGCTCATTATGACAAGAGTTAGTCCACAGTCCACCACGCTAACGAAGTGTGGGTTATCGGATTTCTCAATACATGTCTTTTTAGAACTTTCTGGAAAACTTTTAGATATGTCGGTTCCTTGGCCAATTTGATCAAGCTCTCTGCGTTGCATTGCCATTTGAACCTTAAAACTATTAAATGCTGCAGCTGAGCCACAAATTTCACAAAATGAAAAGCAATCTAACTATTCTGAGAATTTACCTCCACGTTAAAAGCAAATAGGAAATTATTAAAACGATAGAATGATTGTTTCCCAGAAAAAAGAAACATGTTATCTTTCCAAAAATATATTTACTTACCTCCAGAAAAATTTAGCTGTCATCAAGAGTAATAAAACTTCATAAAGCAATCTGGAAATTCCCCGAAATGTACCTATAGCTAAGGCGGCGATAGCCGAAAGGATATATCAACAGACTGCCATGCAGAGGGTATCGGGTTCGAATCCACGGCGCGCACCAATGACTTTTCGGAGTTATGTGCTCTAGAAGCTCTAGATGTCTTTATTTTTTGGTGTTATTCAATAGCTATATTGTTATTCTATAATTTTAATTTATAACAGTTTATGTCATTGACTGATTTAACATTAATCCCGATCTCAGTGCCTCCGAAACTAAAATTCTACATGGCATAAATCGTAGAACATATCCCACCAATCCCACACTACTCTTACTTCTTTATTCAACTTGACCTATTTTTTTCCAATTTTGATGACAACACGGCAGATGCATCAAAAGTACCAACTCCCAAAACTTACCATCAAACGTTGAGCCGTAACCTATTGGGCACTATCGCTTAGTCTAGTCGTGGGTTCTTGTGTTTGTGTCAAAATAATATTGCATCCATCCCTCTACAGAACTAAACGTTAAGACGTTACATTGCTTAAAACTTTTAATCTTCCACAAGTTTTGCGCAATTAAAACTATTCATATCACAGTAAGCGATTAAGACTCCTTATGCAAATTCCACCCGGCCTTTTTAGCCTTTTGCTTCAGCCATTTTAGCAATTCAGTTTGAAAAATCTGTGGAGTAAATTCTTAATAGCAGAAATCTATATTAATAACCAGTTTCTTTTGTATTATAATTGTAACGTAAAAAAGACCTTTCTGGTGTCCCCTGTTACGTTATCCCTACTAGGGTGTGTTTAAATGAGATACGTGGTTAAATGTTACAATAAAAATTGATTTAATTGCCAATTAATTTTAGACATCATTTAGCAAGCGTTACCTTAATGAAAAAAAATTACTATTTATATGATATTAAGAAAAGTTTACACAGGGTCGCGTGGTTCGGCGAGGGGTGGGTTGATGTGGAGAATCCTGCTGCCCGTTCGTCCAGGAGAGTTGGTTGACTTAACTCGTCTGTAGCCGCCGCAAAAGGGCCGAATGCAGCCAGCGCTTCAATATATATAGGAGCTCGGGGTGCGGTGGGGCGGAGGTGCAAGCGGCCGAGAGGTGGTGTCCTCTCGACGTCACAGCGACGTCACACAATGTATGGTATGACAGCAACTTTAATGTGCATTTTTGTGGGAAATTCATCATTGGTTTCATTATGAAATTTATAATTGCATAAAGTATTTAACGAAGAAATGTCAGTAACTGATAATTCCTTTTTGGTAATTTAAAAGTTCTTTGTTTGTTTTGTTTTTCGCCAACTCTAGTGTCGAAGTTTTCAGACCGAAGAACCGAGTTTATTTTTGCGCCCGAATTTGTTCGATATGGCCTAACGATTATTATCCTGAGACAAGAACCGGAACAGCTTAACGTGCCCTCCGAAGCACGGTAAAAATGTGGTACCGTATTTATTTGTAAAGCGATGTTATTTATAAATACTCGAAGTCATCTTTGAAATATAATGGCTCTATGGCAATGACATGTAATGGCACAATGTACGTTTCTTATTAATGGTACCTACATTAATATATAAATAATAAACATCGGATAATGGTCTAGAGGAGACCGATTTGTCAATTTAATTGTCATGTCATAACACACATCTAGAAACTTTTGTTGTATTAATAAATAAATTAATAGAAAAACGCACACACTTTATTTGACCCAGAAATCACTGAACTTTCCAGTCAGACGCTTGCATGAGTGCAAAATTTTGTTACGGTTGGATAATCTAGTCAGCGCAGTGTAACTGACATTTTTGAATAAAAATAAAACATAAAATGACGCCTGTGACCCGAGGTTGTACCCAGAAGCATATTAAATTCCCACTTTTCGTTAGTGTTTTGGTCTCACGTAATAGATGGCGAGCCAAATGCCGCTAATCGGGATGTTATATTAACCACAGCCTCGTCCGTTGATCAGGAGGTACACCACTTGCAGGTGAGGCTGGCTTGGGGCCCTCAGTACTTGGTAGAAATCCTATGCAGCCTGACTTTTCTGTTGTCTTATTTAACACTGCTCCTGGTAAATCCTATGTTATGGATGACCTCACAAACATTCATAAAACAGTTGAAAAGTACACCCAGACTCGAAACTAAAATGTTTGCATTATATAAAGTTTTCTCATGCGAAGATTGAAACCACGACGTCAAGCGCAGTGCTAAACCGCTTAAACCTAAAAGTCTAAGATACCAGCCCTGCAAGACAGATTATCTGCTATTAGCGTAGGTATACCTTCCCCTGTATTATTACCGTTCATTCTCAAGCGTTATCAATTGCAACCCGAAATCAGCTTACGAGTCTAACCTGATATGAATGAATATTAGCTTTTCCACAGGGCGACTGACTGTTTGACCTCCACTATGCAGTCTACTTTATAATTGTGCAGACGTATTCCCTGAGAGTTCATTTTGATTACTAATTTCGTAGTACGTCGTCCCCATCGCCAACATTACTTCTAAGCTGAACCGACGGTGATAAAGTATAATTTTGACGAAGATATATTTTAATATCTTTGCACGTGAATGTAATATTTAAAACTGTCTGGTTGCCATAAACTGTGTAAGTTTTATATATCGTACTATTAAATTGCACTCTGGTTGAAGAATCTAAACGTATTTTAGAGCTACTGAAGAATGGATCCTTTTTATACGTGAATGTTATAGAAAGATTAGCATTTATAGTAGTATCAGATATAATTTATTTCTATCGTTTGTTATTTTCACATAAACGACGTCTGACCTCCGCAAAGGTAACGATAGCGACATTTCATTATTTAGACTAGTATCAGTATATCCAACGGTACTGACTGCCTATAACGACTGACAAAAATATTCTTATTTGAAGAGACCGAAGGTTTCACATACTTTTGGAACCGCGGGGTACTCTTCGAAAAGTCAGTGATGCGCTGGCTCTGACTTTAAACCTGATACACTCTGCATGACAGTGTATAAATTGGTATCTGTACTAGGTTATCGCAGCTCAAATATAAACCGGGTATGGCTAAATCTAATTCTAATTTGGTCTAACCTCAGGGAAATGCTAGAAGGTACTTTTATAACATTAGTCTCCTGTACTTGACTTCTAAATGCAGACCATTGTGATTTATAGTGTTTTGTTTATCATAACGCAGTGTCTGCTTATTAAACTGCAATCCCGTTGTAATATTGCTTCAGATTTTAACGAACTTTTTAAGTTATGTGAAAGAGATAAACATTTCTTTATTACTTCCATTTACGTGGCTCAAAATAAAACGGCGTGCGGCGGTATAAATTCAAAGGTAAGCTTAATTTAAAACAAAGCTTTTGGTCTCTGGGAGCGATGTAAATACGGTGTAAGTTCGTGAATGTATACGAGGAAATAAATGTACGACATTCACCACAATACATTCTGTTGCATGGATTGCATGAAGGTATTACCGCGTGTAGGTATGATGATAATAATATGATATGTTCGAGTTTATGTTGTTGTGGCGTGTCTTCGATGTTCTACAACTAAACGCGAAGGTTTGCGATGATAAATAGATGATAGATGAATGTTTGTTAGTTTTTCACGCCAATATTTTTGATAAAAATTACCCGTAATATAGTTTATACATCAGAATAGCACTGAAAACTTTTATCCCGATAACCAATACGCATGCGGGCTAAGCAAAACTAGTTATAAATATTAAAGCCTACATGAGGCCGAGGTTACACCCGCGTTATTTAAGGCTACTGCTCCGCTCGCGTAGCTCATAGCGTGTGTATAAAGCCTATACCCTTTCTCGATAAATAGGCCATCTAACACCGAAAGAATTTTTCAAATCGTACTTGTAGTTCCTGAGATGAACACTTTAAAGCAAACAAACAAACTTTTCAACTTTATATATTTGTATTAGATTATGTGGTTGTGACTTATAGTTAACAGACTGATATCGTACCTACAGGTATGTCGATATTAATAAGTCGAATGTAGCGCCAATAATTTTCATGTATTTGACATTGCTAAATATGGGATGCCCAAGATATTTTTTCTTTTGCCTAATGCTAAAGGACGTCGTTGTAATTCCCTTAAAAGTGCGGAACTCCTCAGCTACTTTTGCGACGGTGTCCTTCGCAGACCCGCCGTGAAGCTGCGCCTCAAGCTCCGCCATCCTTTTGGAGAAATTTAAATTAAATGACATTAAACTTCACAGATTGATACTAAATTGCAAAACCTATAAGACGGCTCTCGAACCTTAAATAAAGACAAAACCTCATTTCAAATTAAAGAATCAAAATGCGCAAGTGCCCTCGACTGTCATTTTACGTATTTAAGAAACGACGCCATTCATAACACGTCAAAGAGACGACGCGCGTCGTACTATGTGCTGAGAAAAAGGGTTTCTCCAATGATAAATGGTGAGAAAACAAATATTTTGAAGGAGGCACCCACAAAAGTTTGGGACAATAAGAATTCGGTTCATATTATTTATTTATTTTTATCTATTTACTATGCTCTTTATTGTACACTTATACAGATATTTTAGGAAATTCACATAAGATATAGTACAATGGGCGGCCTTATCGCTAAAAGCGATCATACATATACATCAGAAAACTGTGAATTCAGACAGTCTGCAAGGGACGGCACACTGGAAAAGCTTTCATCAGAATCTAAACTACTTATTGAATGGAAACTATCATCATTTATTTCGTTCAAATCAATGGCGATAATAATAATGTAATAACGGTAAAAAAAAATAGAAACAAAGAGAAAGAAACAGAGAAACAAACGAGAAGTATCGGTCCGGGTTATTGCGAATACTCTTAAGTAATTACTGAATAAAGAAATATACATGAAGATGGGAAAAAGAAAATAAAAAAATAAATTACATTGAAATTCCCAAAAGCCTCGTATTCAAATAGGTACTGTTATACATGACATTGACAAGTACGTGATTAATTAGTTCATAGATTAATAGATTTGACAGCTGACAGACAGGAAACAAGAAAAATATCGTTCACCGACAGATTAAAGTTATAAAATGTAATAATTTTGAAAATATTAAAGTAAGTTTAAAAATGGGTATAGAGCAAGAAAAAATGATTGAATCTACTTACTATAATTACTACCCGGACCTGAAATCTATTAAGACAAAGGATATTATTATATTACTTCTTTTGGGATACGTTTCTTTTCGACTTTGTGGCTGGCTTTGCGGCCGTTGAAGCTTGCTCCACGCCGTCCTTCTGCTCAATCTTGCTCAACTCGTTATATATTACAATATTCTTTTTGCTCAAATTGCCTGAATTACATATGACTTTTTGTTTCACAGCTGTTTTCGTTCTAATATTTTTATTTAGATGATGTGTTTATGTTTTTGTAGCACTTTTGTGATATTATTCCAATTTTTTGATTCCACGAAAGTGCTTATTTATCACATATTTTACTGGTAAACGTATTTTTTTATGTCTTAGTCTTTTCAGTAACTTTCTGAATAGACTTAACTACATTATTGCCAAGTCAATGATGTATTAATCACTTTGATTTACTGACTGTTTAGTAAGTATTGCATATGTTTCTTGCACATACACCTTTTTAACCCGGTTGACATTAATATGTTGATAGTTAAAACAGTTTACTAGACGTTGCTTTTAGAATATAATTTACATTATATTATTATAAAATCGGTCTCGAAAACCCCGTACTAATTTTATAGTCACAATTTGGCAAACAAATCGGAAAAGAGTCTTATAGTACCACACATGTATAGAGATACAAAGAACTTGACTACAGAAATTTCTTCAGTATATTATAACATGATATTTCACGAATGTGATGAAAATGTACAAAAGATTTATTTGTCCAAAAGTCTACTGCGAAATATACTCATGATGAAATGCAGAGCTTAAACTTAGATTTACACATTATCATACGTAACGTTCTTGACTACAGCTAATAGATATTTTAGTTTAATTGAGATAAGATCCAATAAACTGCTTGTGTGTTATGTATCACTATTACATGTTATGTAAATTTTAGAAAATGTTGCATAGACACATTTTGTATCTATGTTAAACTCTTTGAATGGGGATAATATATGAAAATTTTCATCATCGCCCCCTTATAAATACTGTTGAACTGCTGGACGCGGGCCACTTCTTATTATGGAAAGGGTAAGGCAAGCACCAAGCTTTCTAAGTGCGGGTTGTCGAACTTCACGTGTCTTTCAAGAAGTACAGGTTACCTCAGAATGTTTGCCTTCAAATTAAAGCAAGTGACAAATATTTATTTAATACACAATGAACTTCCAAAAGTCATTGGTGCGTGCCGTGGATTCGTACCGTATTTCGTTCATTAGTGTTGCCCTCAGAAGGTCATATATAGTCTGCTACTGATAAAAGCAATAAAAAGCACAGTGTTGTCACTATATTTTGATCCGAGCCGCATATTATAGTACCTCTTATTTTTAGATTTATGTACCTATATATATGTTTAGAGATTATGATTATGTAAGATAGCAATGTATATAGTTAAAATTAATAACCTGGTATAATGTTATTGTGAAAATTATATAGCCAATAGTACCTCTGGACTTTTGTTATGTCAAGGTATTTTGACAAACATTTCTGTTTGATCATCTAAACATTGCATAGCAATTTGAATCACCAAAACAACTCTGTGAACCCCTCGTCAAAACAACTCGACTTTATCTAAACACACCGCCGGTTTCTTGTCTTCTACCTATACAAGTTGATACAAGCAAGTGCTGCCGACGCACCCCTTTTAATAATGTTGTGTTCGAGGAAATTTCAACCCGATCCGATTAGTGGCAGTCCTACGGGCAAAACATAGAACCGCTCTCGGAAGCCCTACTATGTGTTTTGTTTGCAGTAACTATTGTAGTTGAGCATGTTTACATGTATTTAGCTTGTAAGAAGCTATAAAGCTTTACTTATAAGTAACTATAATTAACACGAAGGTTTTAAGTTTGGACAAGTCCGCATTTTTTTAGTTTTAAGTGAGATGTTTTTACAGACCGTGGAAACTTTGCTGTAACTAAGAATTTAGCAATAAAAAACATACTAGCACTGCTTAATCGGAGATTCCTCATGCTCCGTCAACGCCAAAGCCTTTGGTTTAGAATTATTTGACTAAAATCGCTAGCATCTCACTACATATTTTAAGCATCCTAGACTATTTAAATTAATTTAATTTGATATAATTGTTAATAATCATTTACTCTGTGCCACAGAGAGCACGTTAAGCCATGCGTTGTTTTAGCTGTCGTGGACATCTTTGTTAACCATTACGGAGAGTTAGTGCCATAGTTATAGTAATAGTTACTCTGTAGACATGTTAATTATGCCGGTTTTTTAACTTTTACCTTTTCTTGTCTTGTCTTTAAAACTTAAAAATGGGCACTGGCTAGAGATGTAAGGAACTCGAGTCTTTGAGTCTTAATTCCATAGACTCGGCTCAATTTTACAAGACTCGGTGTACTAACAAAACTCAGAGCCTTGAGTCGAGCCGAGCTCCAGTCCTTTCTCGAAAACTCGAGCGCCAAAATAGAACTCGTATTTCAAAAAGAGCTCGAGTCTTAAAAAGAAGCTCACGTCTCAAAAAGAACTCGAGTCTAAAAAAGAGCTCGAGTGTATCGAGTCTTGAGCGTATTCAGGTTGATTTATTTAAAAAACGCTTTTATATTATATTTTGCCTTCTATATTATTATTATTCTATATTATATTCTTCCTATATTTTATTCCTATATTATTTTTATTCCGAATTATATTTTATTCCCTGTTTATTTATAAAGGAACTCCAAATGGAAAAGAGCTTGAGCGCGACTCGTCGCGTAAAACGACTCGAGCTCGAATCAAGACCCGAGCGCCATGTGGCGCTCGAGTCTCTATGAAAACTTAAGTGTTCTAGTCTGGGAGTCTTGTTGTAACGAGTCGAGCTGTGCAATTTGTCAGCTGAGCCTAAAATTTAGGACTCAAAAGACTCGAGTTCTTTACATCTCTAGCACTGGCGTTCAAAGCTAAAGTCTTGAACACAACCAGGATTACCGATGACAATGATAGTGTAGTTTAATTTCAACTGCAATTACTTTACAGTTTCTAATTTTACAATAGCTGTGAAATCAATATCGGATCAAAAATATTGGCCTTGTCTGGTAAAAAGGTCTATTATGATAACATATGTTATTATGCCATACGAATACTATTAATTTGTGTACAACAGCAACTTGTGATTGTAAACGACAGAGAACAGTAGTAGGGGTTGATTTGGTTGACGTATTCTGCTATGCGTTCCTATATATACTTATGCAACTAATTAGGTAGTTTTGATAACTCGTAAATAACTTTGACTAAAGGGTTTGTTTTGCTGTTCGATCAAATAGTTTGTTATCCAATAGGTATCACATATTTCTACTGACTTGTGTTTTGCTTTCAAAATTATTACAACCGCCTTTCACTTCGTAGATGTCATCAGGCGACTAATGAAAATGGTGTATTTGGGAAGAGACAGAAAACTCTACATCAAATCCTATACTAAACCGTTTGGCCAGCGTGATATAATAGGCCATATCCTCTCTTTGAATAATAACGCCATTGTGACGCAAGCTAAGACAGAGGTCCAATTCTCCTAATTATATTTGTTTAAAATGCGGTTTCGATCTAATGTCAGTGTCATGCTCATGTCACAAATGGTGTTCTCCTAAATTAACTGATATTTGAATGTGGTATCGTTACAAGATCGTAAATTGAACAATGTGTCAACGTCGAACTATAGAAGTCAAATTAGACGAATGTGACGTTAGATTAGCAGAATGCCGAATCTGAGTCATTTCAAAATAAAATGGCCTTCAGGTCTATGTTCACCCATAGATTGCAAAAAGCTGTATGATGAAGCATTACTCATCAATTCATTTCACTTTTGAGAACTTATCACTAAAATCAGCTGTCTTCTTTTGCTGATGATTGTTAAGCTGATTTATTTTAAAGTAGTAAACCTAGAAATTGCTCAAAGAATGGCCTGACAAACAATATTTCAGTTACTGTTTTATATTGTTTGAACCTCGCGTCAAATTGTCGGTATATTTTTCTTTTTACGAGATAAACAAGTGGCTTGAGAAATGAGTTGTTGAAGTTTCATCGTAAGTTTTATTATGTCTCATTTCTCCCTATTACTTGAATGAGTTAAGTTATGCCAAATGCATCATTTTGTTTGCAACATTAACGCCTGAATTAAAAGTAGGTGAAGATTATTAATGTTAATGTTCTATTTTCAAAACAGACCCTTCTCGGTTGGTGCGAAGTTCTTGTATGTTCACAAAACTGTTCTGTTCTTCGTTATTTTATTATTAAAAACTTAAAGGTGCATACGGTTCCCACCAAGAACTTAGGGTCCCAAGCCAACCTCACCTGCAAGTGGTGCACCTGCCGATCAACGGACGAGGCTCTGGCAAACAAAATGTCCCAATAAGCGGCAATAGGCTCGCCACCTATTACGTGGGATCAAAACACTGGCGAAAAGTGGGCATTTAATATGCCTCTGCCTACCCCTTCAGGGAAACAGGCGTGAGTCTATGTATGTATGTATGTATGTTACTTAAATTTGACATCATACACCCAATCAATTTATTCATATAGGTACGTTCAGTATAAAATTAGCCTGCGCCGTTGTTTAATGAAGTGCAAATAAATGGTCGTGGAGCATATTTTTATGATATTCATAGTCATCCGTGTAGTGACGGATTAAGAGTACGAATTGTCACCACCCCATATCATCCCATGGGTGTCGTAAGAGCCGACAGAGGGAGCATATTATGCAGAGAACAGCACTGTAAGAGATGGAAAACTTGATACAAACCCTATACCAACCCGTTTGGTCAGCGTGGTATAGTAGGCCAATTCCTCCTTTCAAAGGAGAGGCCTAGTCCAGCAGTGGACTGTTAAAGGCTGATGATGATGGGTCATCCCTTTAAGCCTCTTAATTTAGCTTTGATTTCGTTACCAATTTGGTCACGTAGGCCGGCAAAAAAGGAGTATGAATTTCTCTACATCATATCGTCACGCCTGTATCCCCGAAGGGGTAGGCAGATGTGTAATATTACACTCACATTTCACCTTATAAATTTTAGGTCCCACATAATATGGGCGAGCCTATTGACCACTTAGCGGGCACATTGCCAGACTCTGTGCTGCCACTGAGAATTCGGAAAAACTCAGTAACACTTTTGCCCGACCCCGGAATCGAACCAGGGACGTCCCGATCAGCAGACGCATACGCTATCCACTGGACAACGGAGGCAGCCTCTGTTTGAACTTCTGTTCTTGTAAAATATTATCATGCGTACTAAGAATTGATTTAAGTGTTTATCATCATCATCAGCCCTTTAAACTGTCCCACTGCTGGGCACGGGTCTCTTCTCACTATGAGAAGGGTAAGGCCATAGTCCACCACGCTGGCCTAGTGCGGGTTGGCAGACTTTACACGTCTTTCAAGAACATTATGGAGAATTCTCAGACATGCAGGTTTCCTCACGATGTTTTCCTTCACCGTTTAACAAGCGGTTTTTAACAATTTAATACGCACATACCTCCGAAAAGTCATTGGTGCGCGCCGTGGATTCGAACCCGGACCCTCTGCGTAGCAGTGTCGGTCTCTCCACTAGGATATCGCTGCTTCTTCTCATTAAAGTACACAAGTGATATGAGCAGTAATTTTACTGCCTTCTACAGGACGGTTTCCCAATCTCTAGACGATTCGAGATTTGTAGTTTATTAATGTGCGAGATACATAGTTCTTGCCATACAGGAATAATATTTATTGCGAAAAAAAAAATTACATATATCCACTATCAGCGAAACTCTAATCAATTAATTCACAATTTGCCAACATTTTGGGATTTTGGGTACATTTTGAAAATAGGGTTTACGTTTTCAAAAAGAGAAACAAGAATCATAATATCTAGTGCCAGAGTTTACATAACAAAAATATATACAATTGCCTTTAATAATTTAATAAATGTGAATGACACAGATATTAGCGAAGTATTATGAAGTGCTACTGCGCTACTGCGCTAATCAATATAACTGATGATATCAGATCAGGTATGGATAATGGCAAGTTCACTATTCTCTGTTTGCTAGATTTTAGCAATGCGTTTAATACTGTCGACTTTGATGTTCTCCTTGCCATTTTAAGCTCTCTTAACATATCTCCATCAGTAGTTGACTGGTTTCGTAGTTACCTGTTTGGTCGCCGGCAGCGTGTCCATCTGGATGAAACTTTTTCCTCCTGGTGCCAAAATTCTGCAGGTGTACCACAGGGCGGCGTTTTATCTCCTTTGCTCTTCTCAATTTTTATTAATTCTATATCCAATAATATTTCTTCTTCCTACCATCTTTATGCTGATGATATGCAAATTTACTCTCAAGCAGACTGTGAAAATTTGGCGTCTGCTATTTCCACAGTTAATAACGATCTGGCTATAATATCAAATTGGACCAAAATGTACGGACTTATGATTAATCATACGAAAACCCAGATCATAATTGTCGGCAGTTCTAGATTGATGTCAAAGGTGCCGTGGTCATTGCTTCCCCAGATATCTTTTGGTGGTGTTTCAATTCCTATCAGTAAAGAAGTGAAGAATCTGGGGATATACATGGATAAAACGTTATCTTGGACTGTCCAATTACAAAATAGCAGTCGACGACTTTTTGCTGCCGCTGCATCACTGAGAAGGTTACGCAATTTCCTTCCCATACCTACTAAAATTGCACTTGTGCAATCTATTCTTCTTCCCATTCTTGACTATGCCGATGCCAGCTATCTAGATCTCAATGAGGACCAGCTAGATAAACTTGAGCGCCTCCAAAACTTCTGCATAAGGTTCATATATGGTTTACGGAAATATGACCACATCACTGAATTTCGTAACAAGCTCAAATGGCTGCCAATCCGCCTTCGACGGAATACTCACATCCTTTGTCTTCTATATAATATACTTTTTAATCCCTCGTTCCCCTTTTACCTAAAACGACGATTCGAATATCTACATGACACTCATTCGAAGTGCTTGAGATCATCAGAGAATCTGAAATTGAAGGTCCCTACTCATTCTACAGTTTTCCTTAAAAAATCATTTACAGTGCAAGCTGTACGTTTGTGGAATGCGTTACCCGAAGCTATCAGATGGGCTCAATCACTCCCTATATTAAAAATCTGGTTACAAATCATTATTTATCACAATTATCTTGACAATTGTATACATTAATAAATATATTTATATATAGTATATAGTTTATATGAATATTATATTATAATATGTGTTGATTATAGCTTATTTATCTACTGTAAGTATATAAGTATTGGTTTGTTATTTAGTAATTTGGTATTAGTATTATTTTGTATTGTATGTACGATTTATATGTAATATATATATATATATATATATATATATATATATATATATATATATATATATATATATATATATATATTTACTCATAAACAATATTATGTCAATAATATGTACTATTATTTTCCTATTTATGACACTGTTCCTCATGGTACACCATAACCCACACTATTGTTCTTACATTTTAATTGTTTTCAAGCTAGGTTGTCTGGAAGAGATCGCATTTTGCGATAAGACCGCCCTGTTGTGCAACTAGTTTTAAGTTACTACATTAAATATTGTATCTCTAATGTTTACTGGTGTACAATAAAGTGTTAATCTATCTATCTATCTATCTATGAAGTAATCCTTAGATCCTTCTTTTCTAGAAAAGAAACATGAGCCTTTATCAATACCTTATTGAATTATACACAAAAAGAAATCCTTTTCTGCTTTGTATAGTACTTATACGGGTACATAATACTCTCGTAATATATTTCCAAATCTGATAAAATACGTCAGAAATAATCATATTATATTTTGTGTTAATCAGCCTTTGTCCAATACCATAATAACGTGGAAATTGAAATTGAATATTTTTACAACGTTTTCATTTTAATCAAAAATGGTGCTTTTTCTGCGGATGTAATTAATGTAAAAAAGTATTTAACTGTATTAAACTCCTAACGCATTTAGAGTGGCCGGTTGTTATGCGATTGTCATAATTATAGTTGAATAGAACCATTGTCACGAAGAAGAATGTAAAAAAGTGAAACTCTGAGTTTCTTGTCCTGCGTAGTAGAAAGTCAGAGTTTTATTATTTTTTGTATTTATTTCATTTAATGTAATGCTTGTTTTATATTAAAGTAATCATGAAAGCTTAATCTGTATATACTGTTCTTGTAAAATTGTAGATAGCTTTTGTTAGCCTGGTATAAACATTCAAGGTCATCTTTGTTCTCCTATGACTTCACACAGGCTACTAGGACACACATGCCACAATGATACACATAATAGATCCGATTTTGTAAAATGTCAACATTGGTTTCAAGACTTACTTAAAAACCCTGCAAAAAGAAATCGAATTGTGAACTAAATAGTACAATAAAAAAATTGCGCACTCTAACGTTAGCATTCACCACGCTTAAAGCTATTTAATTGTAACCAACTTAGCATTACCCTTTGAAACAGTAAAATAAGTTTAAAATTACTCGACACGTCATATAATTGTTTTACACGAGCGCTTTGTGTATTCACTACAAACAAAATAACCTTATTAAGGTAACTTTATAAGCGGAGCTACTTCGTAAATGCGGTCCATAACACTAAACAGTTTCTTAAACTATTTATACAATGTTACCCACTTCAAAAACACTCTCACAAGATATCAAGCTAGCCGCAATACTGAAGACTTGGAAAGAATTACAAGATAATAGGTTGAAGAAAAAATAAGGTAACATAAGGATTATTGCGCAAAATGGAATAATACAAACATAGAGCGAGCAAGACAATCGGTTTACCCGTTTTAGTCATTTTGCCAATGAGAGCCGGCGAGGGAAGAATACTAATCTTGAGATGAGGATTCCCAGTGAAAATAAAACCACGGGTTTTAGGATTACGCTCAGCTTTGCATGCGTTTTAAAGGTCATTACCACAACAGATATTGATTTTAATTTGGTTGTGGTTGTTTTTGTTAGAGTGGCTTCCTATTAGGGAGGATCTTTTTTGATGTTCGACTAGATTTATAAAATAATGATTGGTCGTATGTGCTGTACATAGAAATAAAGAGTAATAGAATGGTGACACGGGCGTGGCGCGCGTGCCAAACTATTGCACTATAGCGTATGTGTTTTCGAACGCATTCGCATTACGCATCGCGTCTCCCGTTCGCGCGCTCAGGTGGTAAAAAAACATTAAATTCGTTACGAATATGCCATATTGTGCAGTTTCCAATTGTAAATTTAAATAAAAGTGGTGCAAAAAATATAGAAAAGGGAGGCATTTCATATCACCAGTAAGTATTTAAATTCAGTAAAAGTTAAGATTATTGAGATTCAAACCAAGTGGGCTACTTTTACCATGTTTGCCTAATAAGAACATCATCGTTCATTTCTTTGTTATGTTAAATTTCCATTGCTTAAATTATTCGATACTTGTTGACATATTTATGAAATAAACACGCAATGTACGGCGAGATACGCGGTATTCACAAGATGCCAAAAACAATAACAAATCAGGGGCCACGGGTCAAATAAATAGCTGTGATTGGTCAGCGCGCGCTAGGGATTGACGTACGGTTTATGGTAACGTTTTAAATTTATCGATAAATAAAATGAATATTAATTCAAATTAATTATTATGACGATATAAATACGTTTGTTAATATTGGAACGAAGTTCCTTATCGTGCGTTGCGAAAGGGGGCTAGACGGAAAAAAATTAAGACGAAAAGTTGTAACGACACTTTTTGCTATAGTAAGCTATTGTAAGCCGTGCGGCGTGCGCATGTTTCTCTGTCTGTCTCTCTTGCTCTCTCTCTCTCTCTTATAGAAAGCAAGCATCATGTTCATGCTTTCTGATCATGAAAATGAGATCTATTTGGGAATCCAAGATGGCGGACCAAACATTTTTAATAAAATTAATATGGGTATCATTTTCGGGGTTTTTATGGATTCTGGTCACGAAAATGACATCTATTTGGAAAACCAAGATGGCGGACGGGACATTTTTAATAAAATTAATATGGGTATCATTTTCAGGGTTTTTATGGATTCTGGTCACGAAAATGAAATCTATTTGGGAATCCAAGATGGCGGACGGGACATTTTTAATAAAATTAATCTGGGTATAATTTTTGGGGTTTTCATGCTTTCTGATCACGAAAATGACATCTATTTGGGAATCCAAGATGGCGGACGGGACATTTTTGATCACGAAATAGATGGTGTTGTTGGATTCCCTATCCTTTTAAACATCGGGGACGATACCCATATTGATTTATAAAAAAAATCCCATCCACCATCTTTGATCACGAAATAGATGGTGTTCTTGAATTTCCCATTCCTTAAAATATCGGAGACGATACCCATATCGACTTTAAAAATATCCCGTCCGCCATCTTTAATATCCTATCAGTCATCTTTGATCACGAAATAGATGTTGTATTTGGATTCTCCATCCCTCAAATCATCGGAGACGATATCCATATTGATTTAAAAAAAAAATCCCTTCCACCAACTTTGATCACGAAATAGATGGTGTTTTTGAATTTTCCATTCCTTAAAATATCGGAGACGATACCCATATCGAATTTTAAGAAATCCCGTCCACCATCTTTAATTTCCTATCCACCACCTTGAATCACGAAACAGATGTTGTATTTGAATTCTCCATCCCTTTTAACATCGCAGACGATACCAAAATTGTTTTTTAATTTTCCCATCCGCCATCTTTGATTTCCCATCCACCATCTTTGATCACGAAATAGATGTTGTATTTCTATTCTCCACCCCTTAAAATATCGAAGGCGATACCCATATTGTTTTCAAAAATTTTCTCATCCGCCATCTTTGATATCCCGTCCGCCATCTTGGATCACTAAATTAATTTCATATTATTTAATCAGCGTCCCAAAAATCTCGAAAACGATACCCATATAGATTGTATCCTATTCGTTAAGCCTTTTTTTGCCTTTGACCCAACCCATCCCCTTCTCGTTTGACCATTTTCTTATTTTTGTCTGGCCCCTAAAAGTTGTGGCGTAATTTTATATAGCCTTTCGGAATAATTGGGCTATCATAGGCAATAACAATTTTTAAAATCCGACTGCTTGTTCCTGAGATTAGCCGACATTATCTTTTAGCCTTTTTAGCCTTTTGCCCGGCCACAAAGGGTCGAAGCGTTATGTTATAGCCTTTCGGAATAACTAGGCTATCGTATACAAAAAGATTTTTTCAGATCCGTAGCGTTTAGTGCGTTCAAACAAACAAACAAACTCTTCCGCTTTATTATATTAGTATAGATATTCTATAATATAGTCAAAAGTTTTGTAAGATTTCAATACAGATTTTTAACTAAATAAATACGTTTTATTTTTATAACAGTATACTTTAACCAAACTATTCATAATAAAACATTTTATATAAACAATAACATAATTTCATTTTCCACAGCTCTCAACACATCGATAATAATTCCTTAGTGTCCCCTCACTATCTATACGTCACTGTGCTTGCGGGGCTTGCTGAAATGTGGCACGCGCGTTATTTGAAAGCCTATTTGAAATTCTTGTGATGAATTAATATGATAAGTATGAGTCCCTTTCTGTCAATATGGCAACGGAAAGTAAATTGAGGAGCAATGATAATTCGCAAAAATGAGTAAAAGGATTCTTCTCTTTACTGCTTGCTTTTAGCATCTAAGAATAATATATTTTTTTACTCTCTAGACTCAAGGTACTACCTATTCTAGTTTTTAACATCAACATTGCAAAGTGTGTGCTAATTAAAAACGGTATCAATTCCGTTTGGAATTCTTAGCTTATAAAATATAAATATTCTTTAAAAGATATTTGTAGCTCTATAAACTATTAAAAAAAAGCCAGCACATCAGTTATAATGTACCTAATACGATTTATGTCAACCTATTCAAATAAGCTAAACGCAAGAGTTAACAGAACAGTTATTCTCGATCTAGTTCAGAACATTAATCATAGTATGCAATAGCACGCTCTGCTATCGTGGCTCAATAAAAAAGGAAGTCCTACGTCTGTACAGTCTTATGGTATTTATTCTGCTTTCATGAAATTATTCTTGTTGTATTTACGTAGGTTTAGAAGGCAATTAACAAAGATTTTAAGAATAATGAAATTGAAAAGAATATTGAAATGAATTTGAACATCAAATGTAATCGTTTAACATTGCATAGCAAAAATTATGTTATTGTATTGTTATTGTGTCCGTTACTACCAACTACTCAATTATTAAATCAACTATCACAACATAAAGTAAATAAAGTTTTGGGTATATGCATAATATAAAGATCATCGAGTAATATACTCTTGCGAGCAAAGATATGTGCAAAAGCTTATATTTATTTAAATTGTGTAATTAGAACACTTAAATAAATTAGAATTATCTATTAATTCCAAACGGTTAATTTTATTATAAAACATAATAAATTGCGTTCAATAAAATTTGTTTCAGAAACTCGACTCAAATTTTTCGTTACGGTCGGTACATTAAAACTTCAAACAAAACCGGCTCCTTACATTATTCGTATAATTTTGCATTGAAAAGTTTCCAGTTTGGAGGTTTTAGATGAGAACTCAGGCGATGTCTACGGGCGACGACACTGCGAGAAAGTTTACAAGCGCTTAGTTTGAAACCAGTCAATGAGTTTAGTTGAAATTTTGCATGCAGTTGCAGCTGTATTCGCTGATGCATTGCAACGTGTAACAAAGAGAAGACGGCGGACAAATTGAGTGTTGTAATGCGTATTGGAAGTTTGTCGAATATAACATGATTGTTGTAGTCTTGGAGAAATGTATTTGTCTACAGCTAGGGTGGAAAATATCACATTTTATTATAGGTTATTAAAGCATTATGCGGATGGTATAGGAATTATGTGGCTAGATTCCGTTTCGTGGGAGAAATTACAATCATACGATTCACCAAAATAAATAATGCCCAGATTCGAAACTATGATTTGTGCATCACAAAAATATTGTATCGTATGAGGATTGAACAAAACTCGGTGCAGTTTTAAAAGTCAAGAGGACCGTTTTAGCATGAACTGCTTACGACAATCAGCTTTTGACTACATATACCAACGTACAAGACTTATATTTAATTGAAGGTGAAACTATGTGTAGAAACGCAAAGGGATTTACACTATTTCTCCCCCTGAGATCGTAATTACTGATAAAATTAGTTGAAATTACGCTTTCATTGCTCTAGATACTAATTATTTGATGTTGCAAAGGAGTAAACGATTCCTTGTGACTTCCTAGCTACTACCGCATAACAGTCAACTGTTGATTATACCGAATATTGGATTGTAATCAAGCGTACTAGAAAGTGATAATAAATCAATCAAACTCTATGAGAATGTACACCTTAAAAATACTGACTCTTTAAGATGACACCCATTTTACAAAAAGCAGAATCTCTTAAGAAAGTAACACGAATCTATAAGTACAATTTCTCTCCAAAGCCGTGAAATAAAACAGGTAGCATTCCTACCGCAATTACGTGCATTAGCCGCCCCTCCTGTAATTTTTAGCGGTAGGCTTTTAAAAGCATAAAAATAAAACAGGAGAGAGCTAGATTTTAGCGCAAAGCCAACTAATGTGGCGGTTCAGTTCTGAACTCGACTGAACACGAAGCGGATCTTGAGCAGACGACCGTACAGGTCGGAAACACGAATCTACGAAATATAGAGAATTGGAGATTCTAAGAAGTAAAATATTGAGTTTATCTTGTAGCACAGTATGTTGGGGTGTGGAGAACCTTGGGGGAGGCCTATGTCCAGCAGTGGACGTCGTTTGGCTGATATGATGACAGTATGTTTGGGCAGTTTGTTTTTATGTGTGATGTGAATATGATTTTAAGACGGAATTTAAAATTATTATAGTAACTTTTACAATCTTATTCACTGTCTGTGATGGGTGACCAAGCAGAAAAATATCGTAACCCCTTCGCGACACCCACATCTTCGTACTACATTTAGTACGTTTAGTCGGTATCGTAAAGTATAGGTACTGACACAGTTGTCAGTCATGTTGTGGAAGAGTGAATATTTTTTTTTATATGTTTAGACTAGAAACTGTAACCGGGTTCCTAAGCGAAAATGTTCAACTGTAAACCGAATTAAAGTAAAATCGACTTTAGCCAGAATGATTTGTATTTAAAATTCCTGTGTATGGCATCAAACGTTGTTAAAACAGAAATCTGATGTATTTTTTATAAAGTGGAGTTTGAAAGCATAAAAATTAAACAGGAGAGAGTTAGATTTTAGCGCAAAGCCAATTAATGCGGCGGTTCAGTTCTGAACTCGGCTGAACATGGAGTGGATCTCGAGCAGGTGACTATGCAGGTCGAGAACATGAACCTACGAAATATGGGGAATTGGAGATGCTAAGAAGTAAGGTATTGACAGTTAATTTAATCCGTCACCACACGGACAACAACAAAAAAATATTTGTCACCAAGCAGAAAAAGATTATGACATCTTCAGGCCACCACTGCAGTATCTCGTTTAGTACCTAACATCTGTGAGACTGTATCTGTATTTATGACAATGATCTAAACCATCACACATAGATTTTTAGATTTTGTATGTCAGATGATAGTCACTTTGATAAAAAACGAATATTTTGTTAAATTTAGTTAGACTAGAAACTGGAACCGGGTACGTAAAATCAATATTACCGCGAATGATTTGGCATGCCGGCAATGTTGTATGAATTTAGCTCGGTATTTTCATTCAAGCTTTTTAAAACATGCCACTTGTGTTTTTTATAAATTTATTTAAGTTGACATTTTGTTTTCAGATATCACATGCCTATTAGTGCCGTTATGTTTAAAAATAAATCGAATGCCTTATAGTGACAAGACGAGATGTTTATCAAAATCAAAAAGCAAATCACTACATAGTATAAAACAAAGTTTGTCTTCTGTCTGTCTGTCCCTATGTATGCTTAAATCTTAAAAACTATGCAACGAATTTTGATATGGTTTTTTTAATATATAGAAAAAGAGGCAGGTTTATATGTATAATTGACGCGGGTGAAGCCGCTGGCGACGTCTAGTAAAATATAAATAGGTATTAGTCTATTTCTCTACCGTGCGTATAGCGTAAAACTGCCTATAAGTTATTCATTCTAGAACTGGCTTTTCCCAGGTTGTCTACCGTTTAACTCGGGGAAAAGCCATCGATAACCTGTTCTTTACAAGGAAATACAGATCAATAAACTGACACATCAGTTACAATAGCTTGGAATAACCCAATCGATGTTACTGCAGTCAGTGCCCTGCGAGAAATTACGTAACAACCGTATTTAAATTTAAGAAAATTCAATATTTGTTTATTTTATCTGGAAATCGGCTGTGATTTAATCTGCCCATTGTTTGATTAGACACTGTATTTAAATATTGCATGTTGTATTTGCACTATTTTATTGTATAATTTAACGTATTAGATAAGGCCGTATGTAATTTTAGAAATTGGTATAAAAAAGAAGAAAATTAATAGTTTGAACTCCGATGTGTATATAACTAGTGTTTATCAATAAATGAATGTTGAACACCTTTTCCCATCTTTTTACCAAAACGGACATTTTAATTTAAATTGTTTTTATAGTGTGTATTATATTTCATGTGTACAGTAATATAACTAGTGACAGATATTATAATAAACGTTAACTTGCTTAATTTATAGACTCACACCTGTATCCCCGAAGGGGTATGCAGAGGTGTAAAATCACAAAAAAATTGCTTCATAGATAGACAGATGGATAGAAAATACTTTATTTTACACTAGAAATTCTTAAATACAGCACAGGCAGCCACAAACATGGCTGTATCGGTAAATCTACACTAAATCCATTCGGTATATTTCAATATTATTCCTTGGTCCACTTTGTGCTAGAAGCGTACCTACTGAAATCCCGAAGGAAATTCTGGATGTTGGAATTAGTTTAGTAGTTACAGTTCTTTAACGAATCTAAATGCATATACCAAATAAAAATACTCTAAATTATTTTATTTTTGCTTAGCGGTAAAATAAAACATCGTGATGCTGTTCATGCACGTGATGCAAAACTACACGTCTGAGAGTTCCTCAAATTATTCTTGAAATACATGTAAAGTCCACCAAGCCGCACTCGCCCAGCGTGGTGGACTATGGCCTTACTCTTCTGATAGGATGTAGAGGCCCGTGCCCAGAAATGTCTTCATCATGTCAGCTTATAGTCGTCCACTGTTACATAGGACATAGGCCTCCCCCAAGGTTCTCCACACAGACCGATTTTGAGCCGCCCGTATCCAACCGCTTCCTGCGATCTTAACCAGATCGTGGGTCCACCTGGAAGTCAACTAAAAGATGCTATAGTTTTACTTACGGAGACGATAGTAAGGCAGCTTGACAGTAACTCTAAGGTTATTGGCATATTCTTAGATCTCACAAAAGCCTTCGATACCGTCTCAATCCCTAAATTACTCAATAAAATGGAACGTATCGGTATCCGAGGTCACGTGCTTGATATTTTTAAAAGTTACCTGACACATCGCACACAGCACGTTAAGGTGAACACCCACATAAGTGACTCTGCCAGCCCTAGCTTTGGAATTCCACAAGGAAGTGTTTTAGGAACTACACTCTTTCTGATTTACATCAATGACCTGTGTACCAAAGCTATCCCTAATTGCAACATAGTCACATATGCTGACGACACTGCCCTAGTAGTCAGCGGAAAGAGCTGGGACCAAACATGTCTACACGCTGAGGGCGCGCTGAGGGCGCGCTGAGGGAGGTTATGAATTTCTCGAACTCAAATCTACTAACGATCAACATTACAAAAACGAAATTCATATGTTTCTCTCAGCGCCACGATACTAATCTTGACCTTATTCAAATAAAGGCTCATTCCTGTCACCCTGATTCCGAAACATGCAACTGCAGTACCATTGAGCAGACCAAAGAAATTAAATACCTCGGAGTCACTTTAGATAACGCCTTACGTTGAGAAACACACATAAACAACACCGTATGTCGTATAAGGAAATTAATGCCAATATTTCGTAAGCTGAGATGCTCTGCGGATTGTGATACTCTTAAAACTGTGTATTACGCACTGGCTCAATCTGTCATCTCATATTCCATTGTTCCCTGGGGTGGTAGCGCCTCAAGCCTTATGATTAGACTGGAACGTGCACAAAGGGCGGTTTTAAAGGTCGTGCTTGGTAAACCTAGGCGATACAGTACAACTGACCTATATGCGGAATGCAGTCTTTTAACGGTTAGGCAGTTGTTTATTTTGCAGGTTGTAATGAGAAAGTACTTGAACGTCTGTTACAGCTCAACTGATTCTAACCGTAGAAAAGCGATAGTATGCTTTACTGAATCACATAAAACGGCTTTAGCAGGGCGCCAATTCTATATAATAAGCACACGTATATAATAATAATAATAATAATAATAATAATAATAATCATCTTTATTGCACCAAAGAAATTTACAATAATGAACCTTAACATACATTATAGATAGTACAATTGGCGGCCTTATCACTATGAAGTAATCTCTTACAGGCAACCTTTTGAGAAACAACATGGATTCAGAAGAAAGGGGGTAGTTTGGCGATCATTATTGATAAACATTATTAATACAAATTTTTACATAGATAAATAACCATAAACATACATAAATAACGATATACTTACATAAATGACTATGTACATACATAAATAAATAATAATAAAAATACATAGATATTAATATTAATGATACATAAATTAGTGCTATATAAATGAAAGGAAATAGAAAAATGATAATTACAAGAGTAGGAAGGTTAAAGAGTCAAGTAGTATTCTTTGAGTAATTTCTTGAATGAAGTTAGTGTTTGAGCTTGTTTAATAGACATCGGCAATGCATTCCACAAGCGTGCAGCTTGGACAGTAAATGATTTATCATAAAAACTACTGGAATGCATTGGCATTGCCAGTCTCAAATTCACCGATGACCTTAGAGATCTAGAATGCGTATCAGAAAGGAACTCGAAGCGATCCTTTAAGTAATGGGGAGCAGAAGGGTTAAAGAGAATGTTATAAAGTAAAGAAAGTATGTGAGTATTCCGTCGAAGGCGAATTGGGAGCCACTTGAGCACGTTGCGGAATTTGGAAACATGATCATATTTGCGCAATCCAAATATGAATCTAATACATAAATTTTGAAGTCGCTCAAGTTTATCAAGTTGCTCCTCCGTGAGATCTAGATAGCTGACATCGGCATAGTCAAGGATAGGTAGAAGAAGAGAATTTGCAAGCGCAATTTTAGTGGCAGTCGGCAGAAAGTTTTGCAATCTTCGCAACGTCCCAGCCGCAGAAAATAATTTTCTACTTACTTCCCTAATTTGAGGGACCCAGGATAGAGTTTTATCAATATACACTCCTAAATCCTTCACGCAATCACTTATGGGTAAAGGAGTGCCATTAAAGTTAACTTGGGGTAAACAAGTCCGGTCCACACGCGCAATCAACCTGGGACTACCAATAACAATAATTTGTGTTTTAGTAGGATTGATTTGGAGGCCAAATCTGAGGCTCCATGCAGATATACGATCTAAATCCGAATTTATGATACGAATTGCTTCAGACAGCTCATGGACAGGAGCTTGAGTGTAAATTTGGAGATCATCTGCATAAAGGTGGTAGGCTGACCGAAGTTGATAAGAGATAGAATTTATAAAAATTGAGAAAAGCAAAGGAGATAGGACGCCACCCTGTGGAACGCCGACAGTAGACGTACACCAAGAAGACAAAGAGTCTTCAATCTTATATAATAGGATCAATTACAAATTAAATATCTGTAAACTTAACTACACGGAATGCAAAGCAAAAATCAAACAGTGGCTTCAACAACTAGATTACAAAGATACAGAGGCACTAATTATATAAATTGTTAGCATGAACAACACACACACAGACACACACACTCACGCGCGCACACACACACACACACACGCACACACACACACACACACTCTCACACACACACACACACACACACACACACACACACACACACACACACACACACACACACACACACACACACACACACAAACGCACACACGTTCTTACATTGTAATTTAATTAGGTTGTAACGTTTGTCTCCTATTAAAATTGTATTTTCATTTTATATCACTAAGCACTTGCTACTCAATAGACTTATTGTATTGTATAATTATGGAAGGCGCAGACAGCTGTCATACAGTTTCAATATTAGTACGGCTGTCAACGTTCGACATACCAAAACGAATAATTTTAAATTGAAAGTTCTAATGTTTCTGTATTAGTGATATGTAAGCAAAACCATGTATATGTTTGAGACCAATAAATATTATTATTATTATTACCTTGCGGGAGGCGTACCCCTGCTGCGTCATCCGGTACGTAGTCGCCACTCAAGAACCCGCCGGTCCAACAGCGATCAGTTCTTCCCGCTATGTGCCCTGCCTATTGTCACTTCAGCCTGGTTATTCGGCGGCGGTGACTTTGGTTCTCCTGCGGATAACCTCATTTCTGATTCGATCTCGCAGGGAAACTCCGAGCATAGCTCTCTCCATCGCCCTCTGAGTGACCCTGAGCTTTCGGATAAGGCCCCGTAGTAAGCGACCCAGAACCCAGAGACCCTTGCCCAGAAGTGTGGCAGTTTATAATATACAGGGATCAGCCCTGTATATTATAAACTGCCACACTTCTGGGTGATTGTGCATTATACTTAACAGTTTAGTTCTAGAAAATAACCAAAAAGCGTCAAACCTCCTACGTGAACAAAATTCCAGTGAGAACCGAACTCTGTATTCGTGTTTCGATCTACAGACTTCACTGCTATGGGGAGTGGAGGACACTGTGGTGGCTTTCAGTGTGTAGTTTGAGCATCTTTTTGGAGTTACACATAGCCTCTCCAACAGACCATAAACTTAGCGTGCGTCCAGAGTAGTTGATTCGCGGAGCAAATTGCGCCAGCACAATGTGCCTTGAAATGTGGGCGGTACCTGCGAAAGAACATTAATAAAATTGTTTATGCGTCGATCATTCCACCTGGGCCCGCCTGGTGCGTCGTCACTCAGGCCCACTAACGGTCGGTCCCAATATTTGAAATATCTAGTTATATCAAATATCTGGATCGTTTGTACGCAGTGTAGGGAGACCCACAACTAGGATTTACAGAAAAATGTGGTATACCGCCTCTACAGTGATGTACATCGTTGTTTCGTCTCAGTTCATTAGCGTCGATTAATCATGTCCCATGGCCTTGAGTCCGACGCTACTAATCTTCTAAACGAGTATTAACTTGGACTAATATTGTACCATACATCACGATCCTCCACTATTTACTTGTGTTTGATGTATTGATCGTTAGACAAAGGAACGTTCTAGATGTTTTAGGGTACCTAAGGCTTCTTTAGAAAGGGCTTGGCTGGTTTTGTGGGATGTTGTGTAAGGTTGTTATTTTAAGTGTATAGAAATACGAGTATGGGTTTATGCGAGTAATGGCACTAACTACGGAATTCAATATTCGAATTATAGATTGACAGTTTTTGACATAAGCTGCATACAAAATATGTCAAACACGAATCTAAAATCTACAGATCTATCTATAGTTCGAATATTGAAAATGGCCGTTAATGTGAATATCGAATCTTTATATAGTTAATTTTTAAATTTGATGATCATATGCGCAACATTGTGACCAAAGTGGATAGTGATAGATAGATAGATAGATAGATAATTCTTTATTGCTAAGACTACAGAATAAAAGGCAGACGGAAGGCGTGGAACACTTGCGTGAGGCCACTAAAGCAAATACAAAATTGAAAAGCGAATACAAACTCGGCTCAGTGCGCTGCGAAGCATCGCACAGTTCACACGCCACGATCAATCCAGCTTTTAAATTCATAAAATGCCGTCTTGCGTTTTTAAACATTGTAAAAGTTGTTTCCAAAAGCAAAAACGGGAAGATGGAATATATTTTTACAGATAACTATGGATTATTTGACTGTTTTATAATATTATTTCGATAAAATTCGTATTTCTGCAGAAAATATGTAAGTGTTGCCAGTTTACGTCGACGCCGTTCTCCCTGAATTAGGGAAAATGCACTTGTCAATTGATTATGTAATAATGATGGTCATGTTAATAAAAAATACATTAACGTAATGTAAAAGTATATTGTAGATTATCTTTTTTCTTATAAATATAGTAATAGAATTTCCATTAGTATATACATTGTTTTGAGTTCGATCCCCAAACGATCCAAATATTCGTGTACACATGGCTCCTCGTCAAGCTTATACACTTTGACCTTTGTACCGTTCTTATGGCGTAGGGAATAAGTATCAAAATCGTACTACTGTGCAATTGTTTAGCTTGACTTGGTACTTGGTACATTAAGTACAGAAATCATTGATTGCAGCCATTATTTATTTTTATTTGCAATTTTTTTTGTTTTGATTTATGAATCATAATATTCATAATTTATTGTGTGCATGACAAAATGTTTATAGCTAATTAATATTTAGGACGCAAGCCTATTGCAATTAACCAAACATTTCCAGATACTATACTGAGAATATCTAAACAAAAAATAAACAACATATTCGCCGATCTAAGATCTGAACCCCATGATTGGTATTCGTAAATATATGTAGTTGGTATTATATAAGTATTTCTTCTGGATCGAGGGTATTAATCACAAAACATAATCTATTTATTTCTCAATTTACGAATAAAATTAGTTAAAACTTAACTCAGTACCTACATTTAAGAAATGTATTTATAAAATCATACATTAATGGTTTCTTTTATTTGAATCATTTTCACAACAGCATTACATATTAAAAGCATTAATTAAATCCATGGTAAATTCTTCAAAACCGCAAACGAATATAAAATATGTAATATTTTTATATTCGTTTGCAAAAACTATATGCAAGGTAGTGGGAGATTATTCATAATCTGGCAACTTTACACACACATAGGCGCGCGTGTCCGTACAGTGCCAGTCGCCAAATGTCACGCACACATAGCTGTCAACGTGCCTCACTCAGTCGGACGAATATGCTCCATCTGAGTCTTGTTAAATCTGTGCTTTATTGTGCAAATGTTAATACAAATTCGGTGTAAATGACAAGTTTACTACATACATATCAAATGCACAAGGGCGGCCTTATCGCAAAGTGCGATCTCTTCCAGGCAACCTTAGGATGGACAGACTGAAAAGACAAAAAGCTTTGACGTGTAGTCACAGTAAGTATCTGATTAGGTACTATAAATTGTTTTTATTTTTTGTACATACATACGCAGGCATATATACAATAGATACGATAGGTGCTAAATATATTATAAATAAATAAATCCATAATATGATACATACATATATAAACATATATAAAATAGTATACATAAATATAATACATATACATAAATATAATGCATATACATACATATAATAATATGAACACAAAATACAGTGACAAAATTAGTTTACAATGACAAATAGTGTTTCTTTAGTGCATTTTTGAAAATGTTATATGATTTATTTTATTTATTATTATTTAATTTATTTATTTAACCTATGTTGTCCCACTGCTGGGCAAAGGTCTCCCTTACACTCCTCCAAGCGTCCCAATCTTCTGCCAAATTGGGCCAGTCTCTGTCAAAATTGTCTAGATCGTCACGCCATCGTTTTCGGGGTCTGCCTCTTTTCCGCCGCCCGTCTTGCGGCACCCATTGCGTGACGATTTTCGCCCACCGGCTAGGATGCATCCGGATCACGTGGCCCGCCCAATCCCACTTTAGGTTGGCAGTCTTCCGTCCCACATCAGCAACACCCGTCAGTGATCGCAGAACGGCATTTGGCACTCGATCAACCCTCTTATATCCCAGGATACTTCGCTCCATTGCTCTTTGACAAACCTTGAGGCTGGACTTTTGAAGTTCGGTCAAGGACCAGGTCTGAGCACCGTAGGTTAGGATGGGCAGAATGCACATATCGACAAGTTTGCGTTTTAGTGCTATTGGAAGGTTGCCCTTCATGAACTCTTTCATGGACCAGTAGGCTTTCCAGGCATTCTCGATTCGACGATCGATTTCTCGATCTTGCCTGTTTTCGAAAGACACTATCTGGCCCAAGTAGGTATACTCGTCGACATACTGTATTTCCTGCCCATCAACCTCAACCCTACGTTTACTGCTGTTGGTCATAACTTGGGTCTTTGAACGATTCATCGCAAGTCCAACCTCAAGGCTCGCCTTGCTCAGATCTTCGAGCATTTGTTGAAGGTCTTTTGCGGTTGATGCAAATAAGACGATGTCGTCAGCAAACCTGAGATTAGTAAGCCTCTTATCGCCAACAACGATGCCCGCGCTTGCCCACGGTTCTGCCAAGGTCTTGAAGAGCTCTTCTAAAACGCACGTGAACAGTTTCGGAGAGAGGGGGTCACCCTGCTTAACACCCTTTGCTACCCGGAAAGATGGACCTGAAGACTGACAAAACTTGATGTCGGCTGTACTGTTTCTGTAAATTAACTTAAGTAAATTGATGTAAGTGTTATCTATTTGTTGTTTATTTAGTGCTTCGAACACTGCTTCATGTTTTACACTATCGAAAGCTTTTGTGTAATCAACAAAAGCTAAATAAACCGGTTTATTGTATTCGTTGCACTTTTCTATTATTTGATTTAAGGCTTGGATATGGTCCGTTGTAGCAAATCCTCTCCGGAAACCGGCTTGTTCAGGGGGTATATGATTTAGCTTGCCTAATTTCGACCGGCAGCGCATTCCACAAACGGACAGCTTGAACAGTGAAGGATTTATCGTAGAAGTTTGTGGAATGTGCTGGCATCTGCAGTCTCAGATCCACCGACGACCTCAAGGTCATTAAATGTGTGTCATGAAGGAACTTAAAACATTCTTTGAGATACGTGGGGGTATTAGGATTAAACAACACGTTGTACAGTAACATAAGAATATGAGTATTCCGGCGAAGTCGAATTGGGAGCATAGCCAGTGATATTTATTTCAAATGGTCATACCCACAGTGCACTATCAGCTTCCTTATATTGCACTATGGCCTTACCTCTAATAATATATAGAATATGTTTTCAATAGCTATTACTTTGTAAGGAGAACCTTTGAATGTAATTAAATTTTAATTGACAAATTCAAGTTCTTATAAGTATTTACACAAATGTCCGGTAAGGATAACATATGTTTTGATTGCCATTATGTTTGTCATGGAATTATGTATTTGTAGAAAGTGTCTAGTGAGTCTTATAAAATATTTTAATGTTAAAATAAATAGCTGAGGGAAATGTTTTATCCAAAGGAACCCTTGAAACACGAAAGTCACTCGCAATTCGTGATTGGTTGTTAAGTTAAATGTTTCTAGATCTTTGGGTACGAGGTTAGTTAAGCGTAGTTCTGTTCATCGCATTTAGTTTATCTTAATGGTCTGTCAGACTATCCGACGAATCAAGTTAGTGTCTAAGCTAGTCCGATGAAGTTAATTAGTTGGATGTACAACGAGTATGATTTAGGTGATTTAATGGATGTATATCTGCAAGATAAGATAAGTAAATTGAGGACGGTTCTATCTGAGCTGTTTGTTCTTTTTTAAAGCCTGCGTCTGCTTAAGAGTTGATTCCTACGTAGCGGGGACTTTTATAAACGTTAGAGTAATCATATTTTTTTGTTTATAGACTCACGCCTGTATCCCCGAAGGGGTAGGCAGAGGTGCAATATTACACCCACATTTCGCCATGAATGTTTAGGTCCCACGTAATAGGGGGCGAGCCTATTGCCGTTACCGAGCACATCACCAGACTCCGTGCTGCTACTGAGAATTCGGAAAAAGCCATGCACAGTAACACTTTTGCCCGACCCGAGAATCGAACCCGAGACCTCCGATCAGCAGTCGCATACGCTATCCACTGGACCACGGAGGCAGTCCGTAGAGTAATAATATCTGAATTATAACATTCGTGGTTACATTTGATGTAAATTGTATGCAATCTTAATATATAAAATACTTGCGTTACTGACTGACTGACAGACACGCTACAGCCGAAACTATTGGGCGCAGGAATCTGAAATTTGGCATGTATGTTCCTTGGGGACCGTAGGGGTGCACTAAGAAGGGATTTCCCGAAATTCCCACGGGATCGGCCAAAGCGGGTAAATAAAAAAAAATGCAGGCGTAGCTGCTGGCGTCCTCTAGTCATTTAATAAACATCTAGCTCATAACATTTTACGAAAGAAAGTCAAATTAATAGACACCATGATTTTAAACCTAAAGTGTTGTCTGATTGAACTTACTATTGTTCGATTCGTAATAGCATAACATAACATACGAGTAACTTCATGCCTTTTATCCCCGAAGGGGTAGGCAGAGGTGTATTAGACACCCACACTTCGCCAGTTATGTTTCGGTCCCAATGTAATAGGGGGTGAGCCTATTGCCATCTACCGGGCACATTGTTCAGCGAGCGATAATAAATATTTTTAATACACACATAACTTCGGAAAGTCAGAGATGTGTGCCCGGGGTAACTGGGAATCGAGCCCGAGACCATCGTCTTGGCAGTCCGTTAGGTACACCACTGGGCTATCGGCGCTGTTCATAATAGCAAACTTTTAATAAACAAACGTTGGAACATCCGTCATTCTAATTCTTAAAAGAAAAGCATGAACAATGTTTTAGTAACTTAGCCTTTTGAACACTTGCACAAACTACCTACTTTAGGGCTGAGATTTATTTGAAAAAAAAAAAGTACTTCTCAATAAATAAATTAATAAACACGTGAAGTTTCGATAAACAAAGCAGACGAGTAAAAGCCAGTTCAACCTTTACAGTAACAAATACAATCACACCTTTTTCTAGAATCCAACACGTCTTTGAAAGGATTTCAAACACATTTACCTCACAAGAATGACGTCTCAAGATTCTTCTATTTCTATGTTTATCTAGAGCTCTAAATTTTATTATATATATAATTTTATGTCATTCGGAAGCAGCATGTCGTGAGCAGTCACTGCACACGTAGATTTTATTTTTCCTATATAAATTATACACTGTGAAACTGAGGCTTGTTTCGTGTTTATAGACAAGACATTTTGCTTCAAACTCATGTAGAAGTACGATGTTTTCACTGTTTTTACTAAAGTGAAGTGCAAATGGCTGCGTTTGAAACTCTGCGTTTTATATATGATACATGATATATGTAACTCGTGACCACTTATATTGTCAACAATATACATTTTAAATTACTGCCTGCGATACTCTCTATAATTTAATATAATTAAGCGCAATCGACAGGTTCTCTTGCGAAGATTTACAATATTCCAGACAGTGATAGTTTAGTGGAAAGACTTACAGAATCTCTTTTCACGGTAGTAGAGCCTTGCTGATTTCAGCATGAATAGGCCGGCTCGACCCGGGAAGTACTACCCTCTCACCGAAAATCGACGTAAAGCAACAGTACCTAAACTGTTCTTAAAAGATGAAGAAAAGACTAAAGAAATTGAAGTGACAAAAAAAAACAATGACTCTGAGTTTGTTTCGGCCTTTCTTCTCAAGAAGTCATTTAGCTAGGAAAAGCCGGCATCATCTAGAATAGGGTTTTGACATGTATAATTATTGTAAACAACCAAAATGCAGAAATAAATATGTCTTTATGTTGCCTTTGGTTCGGTGAGTGAGAGTGCCAGAGGCCCTATCCCTTATTCCTTCTCCCTCATCCCACTCCTCATCCTATCCCTTTTCCCATCCTCAAGGGGCGGCAATGCACTTATGACTCCTGTGGTGTTGCTTGTATCCATGAGCGGCTGTAATTACTTACCATCAGGCGATCCGTCTGCTCGTTTGCCGCCTATTATTATAAAAAATGTCTCGGATTCGACTTTTAAAATTGAACTACATATTAAATTGTTAAGTCACGCTTACTAGACGGTGAAGGAAAATTGTATCTGAAAGTTCTCTATCACTTTCTCGAGCTTCTTGTACACTTGGTCAATATGGTGGACTACTGTCTAACCCTCCTTATAGTAAGTACAGAGGCCCAACAGTGGAACAGGCCATACAAGCCTGATGATGATGTTAAAATATTCTAGACGATATGGAGAGACATCCTCAATGATGACACCTGACTAACTTATAAAATAACGAAGCTTTGTGTCCAGAATGTCTACTCATCAAACAACGACGCATTAAACAAAAATATAACCCCGATATAAAAATCTCAGCTGCAATTTTGAGATCAGGGAGCATCTTATTTATATTTTGCAAATAATGGCTAAGCGATGACCTCGACATTCGGCCATCATAACATCGTTAGTGAAGATGGACAAGCACATGATGCCTTGTAATACAAGTAATACAGTAGTCCAGTTTGTTTATGTCTTTTAATTTTGTTTTAGGCTTTGGCTGGTGACGGTCAAAGTCAAAGTCAAAGTGGTCAGATAAGCAAATAGTATCTTTGCGAAGAGACCGAAACCCGACATCTATCCAACCCATCTGGCCAATGTGATATATTACGCCAACGCCTACTATTGGCTCACAGTGTTCAATTAGGAGAGGCTAAAAGCCATTAGCGGATTGCGAAGATACAAGGAAAATGTAAAGGTATAAGGTAAAAGTGGGTTGTAAATGATGCATCCTAGAACCTCAGATAAGCAATAATATGTCCTTATCAACATCATCATCAGGCATCAGCCAAAAAGATTCTGCTAAGTGTCAACTATCCCTTATCCTGCCACCTATATATTCGGATTGTTTTGCAAACAGATAATATCCATACTTTATTATACGAGTAGTTCTGATTTAAGTCTCCCGTTGAAGATATGAAAAATGACTTGTTTGTTTGACTGTTATTCGTTTGATGGGTAAGTGAACTCTCATAAAAATGTGTGACATCATATCGTAACGTATTACTATAACTTGAATGCTTTATATGTACTGAGTATTGGAAATAATACAAGCTATTCTAATGTGTTTTTTTTATTTAATTTAGATTACTAAGCTGTGACCAGTTATTTATTTATACTGTTTAGAGTCCGGGCTAAAATTGGGTAGTGTTGCAGTGGAAGCGATTAATTCATCCAGTCTTAGCCCAGGGCAAAGGTTTAAACATATATTACTGCGATTGCACAGCGATGAGTTCAAGTAATAGGTAGGTACATGAAAAATTTACCTTAGATCTCCTGGTGAGTTTCATAATTTTGGCCAAAATAACAAGCAAATCGTTATAAATATCTTTATAAATCCAGTTCGGCGTCCTTCATCAGCGAAGTCGTCGGGAACCAACCACGTGCACGGATTTACACAATTTTTACAACGTTCAATAGGTTACTTATAAGTTTATCTTTTATCACAAACACAAACAATTCGCGAAGCGACTAGGACGAGCTTTCCAAAATGCGAACAATTTATTTCAATTAAAAAACCACGCGAGAGAGACAAAACGGCGCGAGCGCAAAACCAAAACGTGTCGTCCAAGCCAATTCTCAGAAACGGAAGAGAATGACAGTTCAGTGTGACCATAGTCAAAATTTACAATAGACTAAACAAAACGTTACTAAATCGATATAATCGACTTGACCTATCACAAATAATATTTCTATTTCAAACATCCACCCGCCCCGGATCGGGCTACCGGTCCGCTAATCAGTTGGTAGACGTGACAACGTTGCAACCGCTCTCCTCAGAATCGAACCATCCACCAAGACACAAATAAACGTTATCTATCTTATCTTATCTTAAGACCTCAGCAAATCGGGGAACTCCATCAGCCCCAGTTACCAAACGAAGAATGCGCCTCCTGCGCCATCTGAGTGGCGGAAGGTTAGCCTCCATGATCAAAACGAGGTCACCAATCTTGGGTGGATCGGTCTTGTCGGTCCACTTAACGCGTTGCTGGAGTATGTGCAAATATTCCAAATTCCAGCGTTTCCAAAAGCTCTGAGTAATCTGGCGTACCAATTCAAAACGCGAGAGACGACCAGGTCTCGTATCAATATAGGGGTACTCAGGCAAGGCGACAAGTGGGCCATCAATCAAAAAATGACCCAGCGTAAGGGCCTCTAAATCATTCGGATCTGAGGAAATCGGGCACAATGGCCTAGAGTTCAAAACGGCCTCAATCTTACAAAACACAGTTGCGAGTTCCTCAAATGTAAGGACAGATTCCGATTGTCCTGCGCAAGTGTGTTTTGGCCGATTTTACAGCGGCCTCAAAATTACTACCCCAGTGTGGACAATTTGGTGAGGAAATCAACCAATTTATTCCACGTCGGGCAAGGCTTCAAGGAAATTAACAACGTCATTCAAGTAATTATAAGTGCCCTTGAAGTTAGTGCCGCAGTCAGAACGGATCAAGGAAGGCAGCCCTCTGCGGGATACAAATCTGTCAAATGTGGCTAAGCGAGGAGACCAGTTCTAAGTGTATGGCCTTTGTGGAGAGGCAAACAAAAACGCACAAGTAGGCCTTAACAGTCTCGCTGTTTCGGAGTGTCGACGTTTTTACCAAAAAGGAACCAGCGAAGTCCGTGCCAACACCGTCAAACGTCCTGCTCTCAGTTACGCGATCTGCCGGTAAGTCTCCCATCAAGGGCTGCATGGTAGAAGCCTTAAGCTTATAGCAAGGGATGCAGCGAAAGACTAAACTCCGAATAATTCTTCGGGCAGACAAAATCCAAAATTCGCGTTGCAAAATCGCCAACAGAGCATTGCAAATAGCATGCGAATTTTTAAGGTGACGGTGAGTTACCAACAAGCGTACCAAATGACCGTCCTTGGGTAACAAAAGGGGGTGACGTGCCTTGTAAAGGAGGTTGGCGTTCCTGAGACGTCCTCCAACGCGCAAGAGACCCGTATCGTCCAAAAAGGGATTCAATTTAGATACAGCGCCCGATAATTTCAATTTCCCTGACTTGAGGATAGCAATCTCCTTCTCAAAGTGCGACAATTGCACAGAACGAACCCAAAAGGTGAGGGACTCCTGTCGCTCCTGTGGTGAAAGAAACAGTGTCAGATGTTTGTGTTGTGGGTGCCTAAAGTAAAAAAACAAAACGCTTTATCCAAGCAGTAACACCTAACAACTTGTCAAGGGAGCTGTAGCGATTCTTCTCAAGAGCGAGTGTTCGCAGACCTGGCAAATTAGAAGTATTCAAAACTTGCGTTCGAGGCCAATCAATTTCTGGTCGACTCAACCATACCGGACCCCACCACAGCGAATGGCCTATTAAACTAGGCGTCAAGCATCCGCGCGAGGCACAATCAGCGGGGTTGAGCTCACCTGGCACGTGTCTACAAACAAGCGTGACTTCGGATTTTTGTATTTGGGAAACGCGATTAGCGACAAATACCTCCAAAGTGTGGACAGAAGCCTTCAACCAACAAAGCACAATTTGGCTGTCTGTCCAGGCGTAGGTCTCATTAATACAAATGGTTTTACCCAAAGTACTAGACAGGTGGTTCAATAAGCGTACAAGTAGGGCTGCTCCCGAGAGCTCCAATTTCGGGATGGTCAGAGATGTCCGAAGGGGTGCAACCTTGCTCTTCGCCATGACCAGCTCATTACCAGCGGAGGCCAAAATACCTATCAATTCGTCCCGCAGGAGGATCGCCTCGTCCGCTGTGGAGGCGCCCGAGCAAATGTCATCGACGTAAATATCGTTTTCCAAGATGGTGGAGGCTCGTGGGAAACGTAAGCCTTCGCGGTCTGCGAGCTTCCAAAGAGAACGTATTGCCAAGTAGGGGCTCGACCTTTAACCCGTACGTGGTGGTATTGAGCTTGTCAGAAACACTACATATGTATATTTAAATATATATATTCTTGAATGTTGATACTACGGATTACTTTTTGAAACTTAAGATGTTTGTTGAAAGCGAGGTAGTTCTAAATAATAGATAGTTTGTAGGGTATAAACACTTTAATTAATCAATTATCAATTACACTGAAATGAAACATATCTTTGTCGAGTTATACATTACATAGGTTTATTCATCGAAAATAATAATTACTGCACATAATATTACACTATAATTTAAACTAAAATTGGAATTGTACTATATTATATACCGTACGTGAATTGAGGTTTTCAATTACAAGTATTATTACTGTATACAATAAATATACTTATCTCCAGTATTACAGCTGGACCGTGCGGAGTGTACAGTCCTGTGGTCGCCCAACGAAATGTGTCAGTTGTAGTACGGCACTGGTTTATATAGTAAAATACCCCCACCGTTCGGCGATCACAGGATGTCAATTGATTCTCTTATTTTATTATTTCAACATAATGTTACAGAATTGGAGTAGTCTTTAAAATATATTAAGTGATACAAAATGCTTATAACTAATTAACAATTATAGTATTTATTAGATTGTTTAAATTGGAACATTAAAACAATATTTGAAATGATAACTGTAGAATGTGTTACATAATTTAATTGTTAATCTGGCAACCCGTTTACAACGATGTAAAATACTTATTTTAATATTAATATTTATGGAATTGATTACATAATTTTAACTATAAGTATGACATCCTATATATATTATTCTAACACGGCCATACTGACAATGTTTCGTTCTCGAAGCACAACATTAATACTCTTGAAGCTACCAACGACATAGTTACATTTTTCTTTATACTAATAACCGAACAAATCACAATCGTCAACAAGAGCTGCGACTCTTCTCTCTCTTCTCTTCTTCTTCTTCTTCATGGTTTCAGTTATGGTCGTGGTCATAGTCTAAGTCATCATCATAGTCTTAGTCATCATCATAGTCTTAGTCATCATCATAGTCTTAGTCATCACCGTAGTCTTAGTCATCATCATAGTCTTAGTCATCATCATAGTCTTAGTCATCATCATAGTCTTAATCATCATCATAGTCTTAGTCATCGTCATCTTCATAGTCTTAGTCATCGTCATAGCCATTATCATAGTCTCATACCCCACTGCGCAGATCAATCGCTCCGCAGACGGTGAAGCTTAATCACCCGCGGCCAGCGAATGTCGTACGATAGACGAGGCGTCAATCTTTCAATTCATAATCCATCATTCAATTCATAATTCAACCTTTACTGCGCAGACCAAACACTTCGCCAGACGGTGAGGCTAAATCACCCGCGACCAGTGAATGTCGTATGACAGATGAGGTTTTAATCTTTCAATTCATAATCCATCTTTCAATTCATAATCCAACCTCCAATTCATAATTCAACCTTTACTGCGCAGACCAAACACTTCGCCAGACGGTGAGGCTAAATCACCCGCGACCAGTGAATGTCGTATGACAGATGAGGTTTTAATCTTTCAATTCATAATCCATCTTTCAATTCATAATCCAACCTCCAATTCATAATTCAACCTTTACTGCGCAGACCAAACACTTCGCCAGACGGTGAAGCTAAATCACCCGCGACCAGTGAATGTCGTACGACAGATGAGATTTTAATCTTTCAATTCATAATCCATCTTTCAATTCATAATCAATAAATAATTAATAATATATAATTTATAATCATACATAAAATACAAATACATCCAAATAAACCATTATCATCAAAATATGATATTAATCTTTATTCATATAAATGGGTATTTAGTTTCATCCATACTTCAGGCCATAGGCGAATAATTATTTAGCAGGATCTCTTAAGTTTAGCTGTCAATACGTCATGTCGCCTATTATTACGATTACGACAAATTGATAAATAAAGGTAGGTGTATTGAACAGTTGGTGGAGGAGGACCTTTATATACAATACATAAAAATACATGAAATACATAAAATAATAACATTTATTCTATACTAGAGGACGCCAGCAGCTACGCCTGCATTTTTTTTAAATTTACCCGTTTTGGCCAATCCTGTGGGAGTTTCGGGAAATCCCTTCTTAGTGCACCCCTACGGTCCCCAAGGAACATACATGCCAAATTTCAGCTTACTGCGCCCAATAGTTTCGGCTGTAGCGTGTCTGTCAGTCAGTCAGTCAGTAACGCAAGGATTTTATATATTAAGATTAATAGATATTAGGTAGTTATAATAAGTAGGTAAATGTTAATCTCTATGAATTTGTTAAATATTTGAATAAATATATTTAGGAATTTAGACCATGTTCTAGTTCATCCGATTCCAGTCATGTTCAATCAATATCAATGCTCTAGCAACGTGATCGGTCAACATCGGCAATCATTTTAAAATGTTCATGTTCTAATGCATCAGCAGTAAGGGATTAGAACAAAAATTTTGTAATATCTCATCTGATTGAGTATCATATTTGGGTTAATAGAATTCCTACCAGTAAAGAACCAAATAAATGAAATAGCCAGTTCGGCCAGCCTTATAATTATATCCGTGTCAAGTGAAAAATAAAGTACTCAATATTTCAACAAGGCAAGCATTTTTTATGTAGGTATGTACCTTTTTCAAGTAATTAGTATAAAATAGCTATTATAACAATTGAAACTAAACATTTACAGCAGATATTTAAAAATCATCATTAGATCTATAATCTATTTAATATGGTGTGTCTAATGGCTAGGAAATTAACCCTTTATGAAAAGGTCGGCCTGTCCTTATTTATCCATTTCTTTTATAAAGGGTGATAAAGAACTATTATATGTATAGTGTGAATATATAAGAACTAAAATAATATCTTACTTTACTATATTAATATATTATAAGTACATCATTATATTAATATTGCAACCCACTGCATCATCCACGAATTACCAAAGACAATATGAAACGAAAGGAGCTACTCCAAAGCATCATAACCAATTGCAATTTCAAAAGAAAATTTCTTAGGTAGTTCAGCTGTTCTTTAATAAATAATAGAATACGATTTTACAACATTGGGTTAGATATGTATAGCCTTGAGTAATGATGAGTATTGAAATATGGAATAATTATATGTCGCAAAATAATGAATTAGATAGATATGGGATAACGTTGTTTGAATTTCCATTTTGAACATAAGAAAATTACAGCTATAAGGATCTACCATTCGTCGATTGACATAATTACTTACCGACTATAGATATACTGAACAATACAAAAGTCATAATATTTTTTCATCTATTAGTTGCTAGACAACTTGAGTAGACACGTCATTTATTTATTGTATTAACACCAGTTCTACTAATGCTTCCAAGAACCCTAGAAGCTTTGCATAAATTTATTCATCAACAGTTAAATAAATTATAGGGAAGGGTAACGTGTTCGAATGTAGCGAACCGGCCTAAACACTTTAAGAACTCTCAGTGGAGCAACCATACACGGTCCCATTACAAATAAAACTCAGTTTAGCTACAAAACCAAGCCTATCCCATAGTTTAAGCAACTATCTTATTATAAAAAGAGGTTTAGCCCTAGACCATGGATATAAAAAAAATCGCCGCGATACCTAGTTTAACGTCAGTTTTAGGCCCGGTGTAAAACGAGTCTTTGTCTAGTAGTTTGTTGGTCATTAATAATTAACTATCAAATTACTAAGTTTCCAAAAAACTTCATTCCGTTTTACGTACATTACTTATTTGGTAGAAATGAAATTATTATACTTCGATAGCAAGAAAACCACTTTTAGTAATAGGGATCAATTTACGCCATAGTTTGACATTTAACCTCGGACTAACGGTTTACAACTAAAGCTTTTATCCAGGTTTTTTTTTGTAATAAGACTGACAGTCTCCGTAAAACTCACTTTCTTAGGTCTATCGCCTGCCGGGCCAATGGGATTAAACAACAATTTATCTGTGTCATATTTCTAAGAATTTAATATCATTTTGGGTTCTTTGCACTGTATTGTATACCTACTTGAAATTTGTGGTTCATTATAATAATATCCTTCTACATTCGTACAACACTATGTAGTCCCAAACTTAGCAGAAACTTTTTGTATGGGTACCAGATAATAGATAAACATATTTTTTATCCCACTTCTGATGTCAGAAACACTACATATGTATATGTAAATATATATATTCTTGAATGTTTATACTACGGATTACTTTTTGAAACTTAAGATGTTTATTGAAAGCAAGGTAGTTCTAAATAAAAGATAGATTGTAGGGTATAAAAACTTTAATTAATCAATTATCAATTAGACTGAAATGAAACATATCTTTGTCGAGTTATACATTACATAGGTTTATTCATCGAAAATAATAATTACTGCACATAATATTACACTATAATTTAAACTAAAATTGGAATTGTACTATATTATATACCGTACGTGAATTGAGGTTTTCAATTACAAGTATTATTACTGTATACAATAAATATACTTATCTCCAGTATTACAGCTGGACCGTGCGGAGTGTACAGTCCTGTGGTCGCCCAACGAAATGTGTCAGTTGTAGTACGGCACTGGTTTATATAGTAAAATACCCCCACTGTTCGGCGATCACAGGATGTCAATTGATTCTCTTATTTTATTATTTCAACATAATGTTACAGAATTGGAGTAGTCTTTAAAATATATTAAGTGATACAAAATGCTTATAACTAATTAACAATTATAGTATTTATTAGATTGTTTAAATTGGAACATTAAAACAATATTTGAAATGATAACTGTAGAATGTGTTACATAATTTAATTGTTAATCTGGCAACCCGTTTACAACGATGTAAAATACTTATTTTAATATTAATATTTATGGAATTGATTACATAATTTAACTATAAGTATGACATCCTATATATATTATTCTAACAAGCTCGTAGACGACGATGGGATCGCGAGGATTTTTCTCTCCAAAGGATCAGCTGGAAGCGACGGTCATCAGGGTGGATAATCGTCTGCCTGAACATCATTTTTATATCGGCCACAAAGACAACCTGATGTCGTCGGAAGCTGGTCATGACGTCACAAAGGACCTTGACCAACTTGGGACCAGAATGCAAGCATTGGATCAAGGATACGCCTGTTGAAGTCTGCGCAGAACCATCAAACACAGTGCGCAGCTTGCCAGTCGATGGCTTCAATACCGCATGATGCGGGAGAAAGTAATGCTCCACCGAACGCCAATCCAAATTTGACACAGACATGTGTCCCAATTGTTCATATTCTCTCATGAACTCAATGTACTTCTGTCTGAGCTCCGGATCACGACCCATGCGACGCTCCATAGCTAACAATCTTTTATCGGCTAAAGGTCGTGACTCACCAAGCGGAGGCTGAACAGACAGGAAGGGTAGTCTCGTAATAAGCCAACCAGAACGGAGTCGACCAGTATTGTTCTGGAAGAACAGCTCGCACTCCTCATGTTCTGGATTCAAACGGGCAGCTTGAGGAGCTCCTCTACCTCCCAAAACCTCTGAACCGCATCAGAGAGAGCGGAGCCTACAGCCAACAAATTATCAAGTTCAGGTGGAAGGGGTTCCCAAGGTACAGATCCCATCAAAGCAAATCCAAATATGGTCGGGATGGCAGTCAAACCATTTGGCACCAATACCCGTTTCCCACCAATCAAAATTCCACCGAGCACATCAGAGCCAATCAACAAATCGATTTGTCCCGGTGTGTCAAATTTGGGGTCTGCCAGTTCCAATCCCGATGTCAAATTCACCACAGCAGCAGGTAGCTGTTTCTGTGGATGCGTACCCAAAATATTCTTCAGCACAATAGCCGAGGTTTTAATCCTCGGGTGTGAAGATTCAACAGGGGCAAACAAAACCCTAATTTGCCCTTCAACATTAGAAGCTACGTCACCTATGCCCCGTATACAAATCGGAAAGGAGTCCATATTTAATTTAACCTGCCCTACCAAATAAGTGGAAACAATGCAACCTTGTGAACCTGTGTCCAATATAGCACGGACAACAACAGAGGTCCCCTTGGGTCCCCAGACCCTAACAGCAACCGTTGGTAAGATAACGGTCTCAATGGGGGTGGTTGGCGTTATAGGGCATGTGTTAATTACCTATTGTTGCCTGGGCGGCGACCGTTGGCCAGGACCAGGCAAATCAAAATGGGGGTGCGGCTTGAAGTCCTCAAAAGCGCGATGACTCGATCCGCGCGCCATCTGTGGGGGTCATAATGACGCACCCGCCCAAAACGAGGTGGGCGCGAGTCAAGGCGGGGACGCTCCGCCAAGGGAGGGGAATACCTGGGGCAGCAGTCATGGTGCTGGTGACGTTGAGTCGCACATTCAGGTGCGCGCGAGAGAGAAGGCGTGCGCACGCTACGGTTCTCTAAGCGGGGTGAGCGGCGATCAATCGAGCGAGGCGACTCTCGGCTACGCGCCGGTGAGCCTCGGCTGCCACCTTCAAAACATCCGCCCGTGCGCGGCGTCGGCTGATTGGACAAGCGGCCTACCTCTCTGGTATTCATGCAGAGAATGTCCAAAGGCTGTCCTCCACGAGAGGACAGGGGCGAGAGTTTGGGCAGTCTCGCTGGTAGTGGGACCCCAAACAAGAGAAGCAAAGGCGGTGGGCATTCGCGATGCGCCTACGAGAGGCGACATGTAGGTCCAAGAATGCCCTACAACTGGCCGTTCTGTGCCCCAAGACCATGCAGTAAGAGCACTCCACTGGGCTCTGCGTGACTGCAAAGCGAGGAGGGCGCCAGTCAACATTGGCTCGGGTGTGGACTTGAGCCAGCTCCTTGATCTTGGGCGGCTGCGACTTAGCCGGCGTGTCACCACCGGAGTTATCCAGGACCCGGCACTCGAGGAACTTCTCCAAGTCAGAGAAGGCGGGCAGATGGGTCGCGCTATCCCCACCAAAGCGCTGCTCAAAACGCGACCTCAGGTCGGCAAGCAGCTTTTTAAGTACAATGTGCACCAATAGGTAGGACCATTGGTCCACGGGTAGGTCCAAGCACTTAAGTGCGTTGATTGCCACCAAAAGCGGGTTCAAAAGTTGGGTGCGCAACCCAAAGACCCGGGTGAGCGTGGGCAAACCCAAAATCTGTTCAATATGCGTGTCGGCGAGGCCACGCTTGTTATGGTACCTACGAGTAATTAAGTCCCGAGCCGTCTGGTACGCCTCGTCAGACACGGGCAGATGCTGGATGAGGCCTTTGGCCTCTCCATCCAGAACCGACATTAAATATGCCAATATTTGTGCCGGCCGAAGGTCAGCCCTGTCATTGACCAGGCTGTCAAACAAATTAACGAAGCCCAGGTAGCTTCCTAGGCAGCCATCGAAATGCGGGAGGTCTAAGGTAGGAAGCTTACTCACCAGACCCGGTGCTGTCCTAGGAAGCTCCTGCTTCAAGCCGGGTTGCCCGTCCCTCTCGGTAACCGTCTCGCACTATTGGCCACAGCATCATACAGGTATAAGACCTGGGCATAATCTTCGCTGACTCTATTTCGCTGGTCAGCGGTGAATTCATTAACTGACACTTCGAGACAGCAAGCGCTGAAAGTGCGGCATTGCTGTTCCACACTTGCCAGGCGATCATTGATCCGCTCATACCTTTGTAGTAAGGCCTGCTGGCGATCAGGCCGGTTCACCAAGGCACTGGCTGAGGCAAACCAGCGCAAATCTGATGCAATGGCACCAGCAGCCGCACGCAAGTCCTTGATAGCTGACATAATCAAGTTTCAAAAGAGCTCGGACAAGCGTTTAATAATATTAACAATCAAAACTTAATATTTGTTAATTCTTTGAAACTAACAAAGTATTAGCCTGTTTACTGCTGGTAGAAGCAGGTGACAGGTATTTACTGCCCAACAAAATTATATAGCAAGCTCAAAATCTGCTTGTTTCAATATATTGACATAGAGACAAAGTTACCAAAAGGTTTATAACTTAAAGCAAATTAAGAGTTGAACTTTAAATTAATTAAATTATTTGCAACAGACAGGCTCACTGGTTTATATTTTATGATATACAATAGTAGAGTATGTGTTACCTAACAATTTTATCAATATATTATAACCACAAAGGTTTGTCAAGTTTGGTTGTTAAAATGTTTCAAACTCAATATATGCTAAATTTACTAAATTAATTGATACATACAGCTGTTATGTATCCAAACAAACTGACTTATTAATACTAACAACAACTGATTCAAGTAAGATTTCAACTATTCAGGTCAAACAATTACTCATTTGAGGTTATGTATGACATGTGTTTCAAGTTATGCAGGTCACCCAATACAAATAAATATGATGTATCTTAAACAAAACTAACCTGGGAACATCACAACACTTTTAACAATGAATATATAGCTCAGATACAAGCTTATACAATACCAATCTGAGTTTAGATACAATCAACGGCTAAGTTTCAACTACAGCTCATGCTACCAAAAATTTATGTTTAGAGTCCGGGCTAAAATTGGGTAGTGTTGGAGTGCAATTCATCCAGTCTTAGCCCAGGGCAAAGGTTTAAACAGATATTACTGCGATTGCACAGCGATGAATTCAAGGAATAGGTAGGTATATGAAAAATTTACCTTAGATCTCCTGGTGAGTTTCATAATTTTGGCCAAAATAACAAGCAAATCGTTATAAATATCGTTATAAATCCAGTTCTTCCATCTTCTTCCAATCGTCCAAAAAGGGATTCAATTTAGATACAGCGCCCGATAATTTCAATTTCCCTGACTTGAGGATAGCAATCTCCTTCTCAAAGTGCGACAATTGCACAGAACGAACCCAAAAGGTGAGGGACTCCTGTCGCTCCTGTGGTGAAAGAAACGGTGTCAGATGTTTGTGCTGTGGGTGCCTAAAGTAAAAAACAAAACGCTTTATCCAAGCAGTAACACCTAACAACTTGTCAAGGGAGCTGTAGCGATTCAACAAGAAATCGGGGTCGAAGGCGCATTCGACCTTCTCAAGAGCGAGTGTTCGCAGACCCGGCAAATTAGAAGTATTCAAAACTGGCGTTCGAGGCCAATCAATTTCTGGTCGACTCAACCATTCCGGACCCCACCACAGCGAATGGCCTATTAAACTAGGCGTCAAGCATACAAGCTTATACAATACCAATCTGAGTTTAGATACAATCAACGGCTAAGTTTCAACTACAGCTCATGCTACCAAAAATTTATGTTTAGAGTCCGGGCTAAAATTGGGTAGTGTTGGAGTGCAATTCATCCAGTCTTAGCCCAGGGCAAAGGTTTAAACATATATTACTGCGATTGCACAGCGATGAATTCAAGTAATAGGTAGGTACATGAAAAATTTTCCTTAGATCTCCTGGTGAGTTTCATAATTTTGGCCAAAATAACAAGCAAATCGTTATAAATATCGTTATAAATCCAGTTCGGCGTCCTTCATCAACGAAGTCGTCGGGCACCAACCACGTGCACGGATTTACACAATTTTTACAATGTTCAATAGGTTACTTATAAGTTTATCTTTTATCACAAACACAAACAATTCGTGAAGCGACTAGGACGAGCTTTCCAAAAGGCGAACAATTTATTTCAATTAAAAAACCACGCGAGAGAGACAAAACGGCGCGAGCGCAAAACCAAAACGTGTCGTCCAAGCCAATTCTCAGAAACGGAAGAGAATGACAGTTCAGTGTGACCATAGTCAAAATTTACAATAGACTAAACAAAACGTTACTAAATCGATATAATCGACTTGACCTATCACAAATAATATTTCTATTTCAAACATCCACCCGCCCCGGATCGGGCTACCGGTCCGCTAATCAGTTGGTAGACGTGACAACGTTGCAACCGCTCTCCTCAGAATCGAACCATCCACCAAGACCTCAGCAAATCGGGAAACTCCATCAGCCCCAGTTACCAAACGAAGAATGCGCCTCCTGCGCCATCTGAGTGGCGGAAGGTTAGCCTCCTTGATCAAAACGAGGTCACCAATCTTGGGTGGATCGGTCTTGTCGGTCCACTTAACGCGTTGCTGGAGTATGTGCAAATATTCCAAATTCCAGCGTTTCCAAAAGCTCTGAGTAATCTGGCGTACCAATTCAAAACGCGAGAGACGACCAAGTCTCGTATCAATATAGGGGTACTCAGGCAAGGCGACAAGTGGGCCATCAATCAAAAAATGACCCGGCGTAAGGGCCTCTAAATCATTCGGATCTGAGGAAATCGGGCACAATGGCCTAGAGTTCAAAACGGCCTCAATCTTACAAAACACAGTTGCGAGTTCCTCAAATGTAAGGACAGATTCCGATTGTCCTGCGCAAGTGTGTTTTGGCCGATTTTACAGCGGCCTCAAAAATACCACCCCAGTGTGGACAATTTGGTGGGGACAACAAACAATTTATCCCACATCGGGCAAGCCTATTGCCTATATCAGCCTTGTTGGTTTCAAGGAAATTAACAACATCTTTCAAATAATTATAAGTGCCCTTGAAGTTAGTGCCGCAATCAGAACGGATCAAGGAAGGCAGCCCTCTGCGGGATACAAATCTGTCAAATGTGGCTAAAAATGCCTCGGTCGTAAGCGAGGAGACCAGTTCTAAATGTACGGCCTTTGTGGAGAGGCAAACGAAAACACACAAGTAGGCCTTAACAGTCTTGCTGTTTCAAAGTGTCGATGTTTTCACCAAAAAGGGACCAGCGAAGTCCGTGCCAACACCGTCAAACGTCCTGCTCTCAGTTACGCGATCTGCCGGTAAGTCTCCCATCAAGGGCTGCATGGTAGATGCCTTGAGCTTTTAGCAAGGGATGCAGCGAAAGACTACACTCCGAATAATTCTTCGGGCAGACAAAATCCAAAACTCGCGTTGCAGAATGGCCAACAGCGCATTACAACCAGCATGCGAATTTTTAAGGTGACGGTCAGTTACCAACAAACGTACCAAATGACCGTCTTTGGGTAACAAAAGGGGGTGACGTGCCCCGTAAGGGAGGTTGGCGTTCTTGAGACGCCCTCCAACGCGCAAGAGACCCGTTTCGTTCGTCCAAAAAGGGGTTCAATTTAGATACAGCTCCCGATAATTTCGATCTCCCTGACTTAAGGATTCAGCAAAAAATCGAGTTCGAAGGCGCATTCCACCTTCTCAAGAGCTCGTGTTAGGTTTTTTGGCTAACGGAAATATCAGTGCTTCTTTCCAATCTGTTGGAAAGATGCCACGTGCAACGGCATGATTAAGGATAGGCAAAGGACTGGAAGAATTTCCGTAAGGATGGGAAGAATCATTTTGCGTCTGATACAATCGTTGCCGACTGCATTGGACGTAACTGACAGTATACTCTTCTTAACGCCACAAGCGGTAAATTGTGTGAAGGGAGAATAATCAGGGGTTGGCAAAGATGAAAGATATTCTATTGTGTTTCTTTTATTTAATTTAGATTATTAAGCTGTGACCAGTTTTTTATTAATACTGAATACAGTACTTGTGCAATGGACGATTGTAAGTCTGGCCAGTTTCTCTGACGTAAAGCTACGTGAGTTAAAATATTGTCACATACTAAGATATTATAATATTAGTTTTACCGCGCTCTCGTTGAGATATCCATCCAAACGTTGCATGTGTCAAATTATATGTATAATCATAAGCTATATGATAGCGAAATTTCAACTACACAAACTTTCCTAATTATAATAGTAATAAGATATACTTCGTAACAGATAGATGATACTGTTTTAATACGGGATTTAGAATTTATTTTATAATATGCCACAAAGCAATGGAAGTATACAGTAGGTAACGTAATAAATTAGTCAGTTTGAGTATGTTTTTATTTTTATGCATATACTATACTATGAGCATTCCAGTAAAAATTTATACAACTAATTGATTCAAATTTTTACAATTTTGTGACATTAACTTACTTATTTCAAATGAGTTCTTACTTAACACGATATCAATCACGTTTCACTTTGAGTACTATCACTTACATAATATTTTTTATAAAACGGTGAATATTTCTCTCACAATGAAACGTTTGTTTTATATATTTCAAAAACACAAGGAGGCCATGTCCATCTCATGCCACGGTTTCATATTTTATACCGTTGTCAAGAAAAGGAAACTCTATTTTATGTTTCACTATGAAATGCTTCAAAGAGTTTAGAAATGTTTCTAGATGTACTTTTTTAGTACTGCGTTAGGTATGACATCTTGGATATTGTGTTAGTATTTTCTTTTTGAAATTGTGACAGATATTAATGTTTGATTTTGTGTGTATTCTGTTGTTTAGTGTAGCCAGTTACTACAGGGTTACTTTAACTTTTAGTTATCATGGACTTCTTATAAAATGTTAACCATCATACAGACCCCTTGAGAGTCATGTAAAGGATAGATTTTTTAATGTTAATATAAATATATATACATACAGTAACGAGCGAGTGCTTTAGGTGCAAGCAAGGTTGTTGAGTTATTTTATGACTTAAAGCGGTATTTTTGCAGCTGTAATATAAAAACTTTACTTTTAGGACTACAAAAAACCATAAACTTAACCTTTCACTTATTTTATGTGAAAAGAGATCCGTTCCCAGTAGTGGGTCAGTTTACACAAACACACACACCGTGGGTTTGGTTCAAGTAGGTTAGGTTGTCGTTGGTTCAAGCACTGTATTTTTTCATAAACACGCTCGCTAGGAACTATGAACAAATATTGCACCACGGCGGACTTAACAAATATAGAATCAACGGACATAATGAAGACTCAGACTTGGAACAACAATTTGTACTTCCTTCAAAGAAAAACCTCATAAAGGATCAACACTCGGAACAGTCTTAAATGGTCACTTCAGGCTATACGAGCAGTCAAAAGGAAATTTTTAGCGATTCAATGTCTGCATAATTTTGCCACCACTTGTTTCACACACTATACACTTCTAGTGATTTGGAATATCGCTGCTTCTCAATGAATTGTCAGCGTCATATGTAAGTTTTATCGTCATTGTCCTAGCGTTATACAGTTGGATCCAAGTCTTGAAGAATTTTAGGCATAATATTTTAGTTTGTATCTAAAGAATACGCTGCTGTTATCTACTGGATATATGTCAAGACGGAATTTGGAGACTGTGGTTTTAATAACAATGTTGTAGTCCGAACGAAATCGAAGTTTATCCGCAAATATAAACTTACATACACACTACAGGACCAAAGACAGAGTCAACGTGCAAACATTCACACAAATATCATTCACTTATATAGAAAGCTATTTTAAAAGCATATCCAATTTCACAAAACAACACAACAAGTTTAGAAGTACTATCGCAGTGCATTGATGTATGGCATTTCATAAATGATGAGTATAAAATGTTGTATAATTTTTGACCTTTTCACGTAAATTTGGAATATCTGTGATTGTTTATATTTTAAGCTTTTGGATCCCGTAAAAGTCCCGTCTCTTCAGTATGTTATGTAAAAAATAAAAAAGGAAAAAATTACAGACAGCCCAAATAGAAACAAGTGATAATAATAGGGTTAAATTGCCTTCAAAATTTGAAAAGGCACATAATGGGACTAAGAATCCAAAGTGCAACTACTCATTTAATTCCGTAGGTGTCGTAAGAGGCAACTAAGGAAAATAATATCTTTGTGTAAAGACGGCAAACTTGACAACTTATACCAATTCGTTTAAATAATAAATACTCCTATTGCTACACAATATTAATGTGTCTCTAATTATGAATGTATTGATCAGTTATTAATATTACAAGAAACATAGACCAAAAAGCTAAATAAAATTCATTTTAAATTTAAATATATCCAAATAAGTTTCAAATATTCATTTGACCAACACAACAAACAATTTGCAACAGGGACACAGGGGTTGGCTCTTTTACATACAAATATTATTGATAAAATAAAATAATTCATAGTTGATACATTTTGCAGTGCGCGTGGTCCCTAAGGAAAAGTGTTTCCAATCAGGTAGCCCGATACTGTAGAAAATTTACTGCAAGTGACTTTACACCTTCTAGTTTCAATAGTAAGGTTCAAAATTGAATGTATGCTACAATCAATGTGGTTGATAGTGTAAAATTTGTTTTTTGCTCGTCGATGTTTGGTTTCGTTTAAAGGCAGCGATAGCCGAGTGGATACACCAACAGACTGCCATGCAGAGGGTATCAGGTTCGAATCCACGGCGCGCACCAATGACTTTTCGGAGCTATGTGCGTATTGAATTATTAACTATCGCTTGTCCCGTGCCTCGGAGAGCACGTTAAGCCGTCGGTCCCGGTTGTCATGAAGATCTTTGACAGTCATTACAGGGCGTCAGTACCTACCTTCTAAATAAACTGACACTAGTCTAAACCCTGTGTCTAGACATAGACATTATATTGAGTGTGTCAGGTAAGTGTGCGGAGCTGAAATTTACAAAAATAACTTTTACTTTCAATACGGATAAATTTATACAAAATAAAAATATTGGTCGGTCGCGCTCTGCACGGACCCGGCGTGTGCTTTTATAGCTACTGGAATGGAGGGGAGCCTGGGCGCGGGGTGCGGGGGCCACCGCGTGTCACAGGGCTGGGCGTGAACATCCTCCCCCCTTGAAGGGTCCTCCTTCAACGATTGATCTGGGAACAGAGGGCATAAACGATTTACTGCACGATGAACGATGCCATTTGCGGTCCTTACGTCGGCTACTCTGGCTACTTCATCATTGCCCAAGTGCAAGGCCTCTATTCGTCCAATCTTCCATTTCAAGGGAGGCAAGTTAATATCCTTGATAAAGACCATATCTCCAATTTGCAATTTTACATCCGCCTTCCGCCATTTAGTACGATGCTGAAGCTCAGTGACGTAATCGTGTTGCCATCTCATCCAAAAACATTGTCTCATCTGTTCTAATTGTTCGTATCTGTGGAGTCGATTACAATTGATATTTGATAAATCAGGAGAGGGAAGAGCAATCAGGGGTTTTCCGACGAGAAAATGCCCAGGAGTCAGGGGTTGGAGATCATTAGCATCGGATAACATGGGAGATAAAGGTCTGGAATTCAATATGGCTTCTACTTGAACAAATAATGTAGAAAGCTCCTCATATGTCAAATGTCTGTTTCCTAATATTCTTTTTACGTGAAATTTAGCAGACTTTATCCCAGCCTCCCATAAACCTCAAAAATTTGGGGCATATGGTGGTATGAAGGAGAATTTTATACCTTCATCAGAACAAAAAGTATTTATGTCTTCCTTATTTATCAATAAAAACTTATTAAGTTCATTACTAGCACCCAAAAAATTTGTCGCATTATCGCAATATATTACATTAGGTTTTGAACGTCGGGAAATAAATCTCCTGAGAGCCAATAAAAATGCTTCGGTACTTAGGTCACTGACAACTTCTAAATGCAGCGCCTTAGTTGTAAAACAAACAAATAAACACATGTAACATTCACTGATTTTGCAACCACGACCCTTTCTATCCGTTATGAGATAAGGACCAGCTAAGTCGACTCCAGAAGTTTCAAAAGGCGTCCCTGGATTCAAACGCTGCATAGGGAGATTCCCCAGGATAGGAGTGATTGACTTAAACCTAAATCGCTTACAAACTATACAACTATTATTAGCTACGCTCCTAGCTATTTTTCGTGCATTAATAATCCAGTAATTTTCGCGAACAGCTGATACCATTAGTTGGCATCCGCCGTGAAATAACTTAATATGCTCGTTTTCAAAAATAAGCCTTGATAATCGATGACTGGAATCTAACAGAATGGGATGCTTTTTATCGTAGGGAAGAGGTGAATTACGAATACGACCTCCTACACGCATTACTTTAAGTTCAGAATCCAAAAACGGGCTCAAAAATAATAATTTGCTTTTATTACTTAAAGGCTTATTCGTTAACAACTGATGATACTCTTTACTGAATGAATCTAGCTGCGATAATTTAACTAAACAAAGCATGCTATCATTTAATTCATCAACCGTCAAATAGCTTAACGTAAGTCTATTATCACGATCCTTTATTCTACAATTCTTTACAAACCTAAGGACGTAGGCCATTGTATTTTGCAACCTCTTTAGCTTAGAATAACGTTCAAATTCAATTAACGTATTCTTACTGTTTACATTTGCTACTAAGGTGCCTACAAGTTTCACTTCTGGTAATTGAACATTATTTAATTTATTCTTATCTACACTCGGCCAATCATACTCTGATGAAAAGGATGGCCCACTCCACCATAATTTCTTGACTGAATCGTTCATTTGGTCAACGCCTCGTGAAATGTAATCAGCTGGGTTCACATCGGTTGGTACGTATCGCCATTCACAATCCTTCGTTAAATTTTTAATTTTAATTACTCTGTTAGCAACAAACGCCTTTAATTGTTTCGAAACGGCGCGATCAGTACGCAACCACCCGAGTACAATCATCGAGTCTGTACAGTAAACACAACGAACTACGTCACAACGCAAGGAGTGAGTCACCTTTTCTCCTAACTCGGAGGCTAGCAACGCACCGCATAACTCGAGTTTAGGTATAGTTAGACATTTTAATGGGGCGATCCTTAACTTCGCGCAGAGTAATTGGACATGAATGTCTCCGTTCCGATTGATTGAGCGCACATATGCGCATGCCCCATAGGCACACATAGAAGCATCAGAAAAAATATGAATTTCTATACGTATCACTTCCTCACACATAACATGCCGAGCGATTTCAACACAGAACAGAGAATTCATACTTTTAATAAAGTTATACCACGAAATTTGGATTTCTTCAGTTACAGGTTCGTCCCATCCGATTTTATCTAACCACAACTTTTGTAAAATTAATTTAGCCTTAATTATAAAAATACTTAAAAGACCTAGAGGATCGAAAACCTTCGCAATAGAAGACAATATACTTCGCTTGGTGACTTTTTGATGGTTTTCCACTTGTACACAGAATTTAAATACATCAGACTGAGGCGACCAAGTTAACCCTAAAGTGCTACTAACTGATTTGCATTCGGTGATTGTCTGCACTTCATTTGACCTATTTTAACATAACAACTGAGTGGCGTTTGATCGAAATTTTCTTAAATTGAATCCGGCTGAGCTTAGGGTTTTAGTAATGATTCGACAAATTCGATTTAACCCTTCCTCAGTCTGATTTCCTGTACATAAATCATCCATGAAAAAATCACGCTTAATTATCTCCCTAATTTCTAAATCATCACACTCATCCGCTAATTGTAAAAGACAACGAGTACTTAAAAACGGGGCGCTCTTAGATTAGTAAGTGATCGTGTTGAGCCTAAAATACTTAAACGGTTCGTACTCATTATCCCTCCATACTATCATTTGCAAATGTCTTTGATCCTCCGATATTAATAATTGCCGATACATTTTTTCTATGTCTGCAGTCAAGACAAATTTATGCTGAATCACTGGACCTACCATTTGTATATCATTTAACGAATATCCACTACTTGTTTTTTCTGACGCGTTACAAAACTACCCGCAATTTTGTTGTCTCACTTTTTTCGCGAATGACTGGATGATGAGGTAAATAATATGCAAAGGCAGGGCTACCAGTTTCAGACAAGTGATTCAATAACTCATATTCCTTTATAAATTCAGTATATGAACTTTTTACAATAGGTTGTTTTTTGAACCTTTTCTCTAAATTAATTAAACGCGCCTTTGCTATTCCTAACGAATCGCCCAATACGGACGGCGATGTGTGAAATGGCATCTTTACACAAAACCTACCGTCACTCATTCTAAACGTATTTTCTACAAAATGTTTCTCACAAAATTCTTCATCAGTGCTATACGGTTTTTCATTTATATTCAATACTTCTTCAACTTTCCAAAATTTCTCTAATTGTTCACTAATACTTCTAGTTAAATTACATTTTACATCATAACATGGAGCAGTTCTACTATACACTGGACCAGTGACGAGCCAACCTAACTTCGAACTCTGCAGTGTGGATAGACACTTATCTAACTTTACTTATTGGCCGGTCACTAAATCCCAAAACAAATCTGCTCCTATTAATAAATCTACTTCGGCAGGTTCATAAAATCTGCTATCCGCCAAATTCACGAATATATCACCCGGAATATTCAATTCATTTACATTTACCTTTACATTTGGCAACTTATTCGTAATTTTTGGCAAGATCATGCAGTTAACTTCTACCGAAAACTCGCTATGCATTGAGTTTATTAACAGCTTACAACTGTTCGCTACTTGTATTTTACTATTACCTATACCATAAATATTTAAACTTTGATCAGTTCCTGTACAAGCCAACCCTAACTTATTACATAAATCTACAGTTATTATCGATAACTGACTACCAGAATCTAACAATGCGCGAGCCACATAATACTTATTTTCTATTTTGCTAAATACTTTAACTAGCGCGGTAGAAAGAATGACGTGCCTAGTTGCTACAGTCGTTAGCGAAACCGGTTTGGCGGCGAGCTGCATCGCCGCAGCCGGTGCGAACTCGTGAGGCGTAGTGATCGACTTGGCGGGTATTGAAGTCGTTGCCGGTTCGATTGTCACCTGATGCACACCGCTGTTTGAATTTACATTGATATCTGCGGTTTGAAGCTTATTTCTATGCAACAGAGAATTATGTTTATATTTGCATATTTGACAGCCAGGTGATTTACAATTATAGGCTCGATGACCCGGTTTAAAACAATTAAGACACAATTTATTTTTTGAAACAACTTCGTTTCTGTCTGCCATACTCATAGAAATAAACTTCGGGCACTGAAACAAGCGGTGATCTTGATTACAAACGACACAATTCAAAGGACGATTACTGTTTATTTGAGCAGACGCAATCAAGTTTGCGGTCTTTTCATTTTTACTATTTAAATTTAATTTACTGGACCTGCTCGACTCGATTACGTCAGCCCGATCACGTTAAAACCTAAAGAATTCTTGCAGGGTAGGTAAAGAACTTTTATATTCTTCCCACTTTCTAGAAGTTACATTATCTAGTTTATTTACGGCTAAATAGATTATTATGGTATCCCAATGTTCTACAGGTTGTTCTAACGTCTTTAAACCTCTTAAATTCTTAGTAATATTGTCAATCAAAAAGCGCAATGATTTTTCAGACTCCTTTGTAACACTTTCCATATTAAATAATGCTTTCATATATTTACTTATTAAAAGTCTTTTATTATTAAATCGTTGACACAGTAAGTCATACGCAAGGACATAATTATCTGAGCAAAAGGATAATGAGTTAATTATTAATGCCGCGCTACCCTCCAATGATGACCGCAGATAATGGAATTTATTAATTGTATCAATCTTTTCGTTTTTATGAATAAGCGAATCGTATGTATCTCTGTACTCTAACCATTTGCTATACGTGCCATCAAAGGTGGGTAACTTAATGGTGGGTAATTTTATAGAACAATTAAATCCATCTGCACTTTCGAAACTTCCAGATTGTCTAAAGGTTTGATGTACTATACTTTTTCTTTTAGCATTAGCTTCTAAATTTTCTAAAATGCATTGACCTTGAGAAATCAAAGAGTAAAATTGATTCTCGATCTCGGAACGAATTTTCATTTGTTCGTCCGGATCTTCCGATTCAATTTCAATCTCAGACTGTAAATCGTCAAAAATTGAAAAACATGCTTCTAATTTAGTCAACCTTAATCTTAGCTCTGAAATTTGCTGATCGGATATGTTGCTTTGTTTTCCTTATCACACAGCAGACTATAAGAAAATTTTACTAGGCTGATACTCTAGAAGTTAAGTTTACTACCAAGTATCCAACGTCTTTTCAGTTTTATAATTTTGTCATGGATAGTCTAAATACGAAGCTTATCTTAACCTAATCATTAGCGATACAGCAACGCACCTTTCGCGTTCAAGACGATGGACAACGTTTGTGATACTATGACAAATGCACTAACGGCAGTCTTGTTTTCACGCCAACGGAGACTATGACTAACACAAAAGCTCCAGCGTAAACTAGGCCAACCAGAAAGGCACTTTACCGGTCCAACCAATGGCAAGGCATGGCTAAACATGCAGCCGCACAAACGGCTTATCCAGTTTATGCAAATCTACACTGACGGTAACGTGGGTACCACAAAATTATCACAACAACGACTAACAAAGTACCCATTTAATGAGAATAAGGTTAAGCATACAATCATCACTAACGATCACTAACCTAGTTCTACCTATAATGAAAATTAAAATCTCCGAAACTGATTATCGCAACGCACTACGATGATAACTCAATTATTTTCTTCTACGTCTGATAATCGAGTTTAACAGCTTCTACTAGAAACACTATCACTCCTAAACGTCCTAAGCATAACTTGGAATTGGCCATAGAACTCGGGGCACTTGATAAAAATTCACAGCGTATTACATGAATTTTAAAAACACACCGTGGGTAATTTTCACACGTAAAATCTTAAGAGCGTTTATTCCGTCGGAGGCGATTTTGCGGGTTTTTATTGTTCTATTACGTTACGTATAAATAACAATTAATATTAAAGATATAGAATATATGACAGTTCAGTTCTTTATTAAGAGAGTGTTAAAGAAAAATATATGGGTTACTATAGTAAATATTTTAAAACTGATGAATTAAAAAAAACTCATTTTCGTCATTTCTGTAGTTGAGGCCAACATTAATGGTCGCTAGTGCTATGAAAACTTATCGTTCTATAATTCTGTACAAGCAGAAGTGATACAAGCGAGTGCTTAAAATAAAAATTGTACTTTCATTCATAATTTCAATAAAATCGGAGATCAAAACAGTGCATTTTGCTTAATTTTAGCCCGCAAATTTGCATTTATCTCTAAAAAGCTACTGTGATTATTGTTTTGTTTGTTTTTCGTGTGAGCGTGTGGCCAACTCTGGTGTCGGAGTTTTCAGACCGCCCGAAGGCCTCCGACATGGCCTAACGATCCTTATCCTTGTACAAGAACCTGGACCGACAGCTTTACGTGCCCTCCGAAGCACGGTAGCGCTCAGATGTAAATGCCACACACGGTCACCCATCCAAGTGGTAACCTGTGCAAGCGTTGCTTAACTTTGCCGATCTGTGACGAACGGCAAGCCAAGTCTCGCTACGAGCGCTACACTGTGATTATTAAAAAGATATATACATATTTAGAAACCTTAAGATTAATTTTAAGTCATATAAAAAAATTGGAATCTAAACTTTTTGTTTGTAATTAATATTATTTTTTTAAAAAGATCTATAAAGCTCGAAGCGCGATGCTATGTCCGCCATTCAGCGCTGAGCGCTCTCAGAGGACGGACCTGTCGCTCGCGTCCGCGTCCGCCATTTTACGTAAATATTGCATTCCAAAACGTTCATAGCGCGGCTAAAGCCTCTTGATCCGTATTTTTTTTCTCAACGTATTTGTTTATAAATATGTAAAGTTGATGTATCTTTATTTATGTATTACGCATGTGCGTAATACAATAAATTAATATGTATTAATATAATATGATATGATATTAATAAGATAATGATACAATCTATATGGGTATCGTTTTCGAGATTTTCGGGACGCTGATTAATAATATGAAATTTATTTAGTGATCCAAAATGGCGGCGAGGAAATCAAAGATGGCGGATGAGAAAATTTTAAAAATCAATATGGGTATCGCCTTCGATGTTTTAAGGGGTGGGGAATCGAAATACAACATCTATTTTGTGATCAAAGATGGTTGATGGGAAATCAAAGATGGCCGACGGGATTTTTTTTAAGGCGATATGGGTATCGTCTCCGATATTTTAAGGAATGGGGAAATCGAAAACACCATCTATTTCGTGATCAAAGATGGCGGATGGGTTTTTTTTTAATCAATATGGGTATCGTCTCCAATGTTTAAAGGGATGAATCTGAATACAACATCTATTTCGTGATTCAAGATGGCGGTTGGGAAATCAAAGATGGCGGATGGAATTTTTTTTTAAAGTCGATATGGGTATCGTTTCCGATATTTTAAGGAATGGGCAATTCAATATTATATAAAAATCTATGTTTGTTTGTTCATCATTTATAGATTGAAATGATATGAGATTAAGCGCTAAGCCAATGGTAACTTTGGAAAATGAGCTTGGAAAAAATGGAATTAAATAAAAACTCTTAAAAAGGCGATACGGAGTTCGCTGGGTCAGCTGGTATATTATAATATGTTAATACATATTTTTTATGGGTTTAAGGAATCTAAGAAAACAAGAATATATATTTATCTGTTTTACTTAGAGATAGGGAGACATGAGTTCGAGGATACGTCATAAGCTGTATCCACGAACTCCCGAGTCTCTCGATAGGTATAATATCTTGCTGCAAAAATCAAGTGGCTTTAATATTATAGTTTAAACAGGTACAGTAGTTAGACGCATTTGATCTTGGATGGGTGATTTAATGGATGGGTGACCATGGGATTGGCTTGCAGAGCCTATTTTGCAGGTTTATTTTCGTACAAACTACATAAGTTAAGTTAAAGTAATTGACATCACGGTCATTGTATGGATGGCCGGGTGACCGACCGATGAATTTACAAAGCCCATATATGAGGTTCTTAAGGGGGCAAAATTATGGTTATTTTTGAGCTAAGACGCGCCGTTAGCATAATACCAGTGTAATAAGTATTTAGCTAATACGTACTATGCAATGGAATTAAAAGCACACTTGAATCGAATATTATCTTACAACGCACATTTTTTTACTTCTGCCATTTTGTTTACGTACAGTTAGTATGTGATTTAGCCACACATGAGATATTGTTTACGTTAAATGTTTATACATTATAAAGTAATATATATAATTAATAAAAAAATCTTGTTTGATATGCGGAAAATGAAGAGATCGCGTATCCTTATTTATGCAAGATAAAAATTTGCAATGTCTCACAGCACACGTCGCATACGTTTTTATGTATATTATATAAAGCTAATAAAAAGGTAGCAAACAAAAAATAACCACGCGCCAGCCCCCAAAAACATGTCTAGAATAACTAAACACGGCGACACGGTTATTTGGGCTTGCTCTTCCCGTACGATAGACCTATCTAGATACGTTCGTCTAAGGACTATGGATTATTAGACCGTGATAATTATAAAGCTGAAGACTTTATTAGTTTGGTTTAATACAATAATCCCTGGAACTACCAGTCCGAATGCCATCATTAGTTTTGCACTGTACATAATTATAGTGTTTGTATTCATCGTGTTAGGCTGTAAACCTTATGAGATATGACCTACAGGACCAGCGCACTAACTGTGATGGTGTGTTATTTGAAGTCAGAATATGACAGCAAAATTAATATTGTAGATTCCCAAAGGCGCGGTCAATGCCTCTAAGAGACACAGTTTATTGAGCGTGTTTAGCGTTTGAGACTTTACAAATATTCATAATTATATATAAGTACACAATCAGACTCTAAAATGCTATTTTTGTATCACAAAGAAGTGTTGTATCGTGTTGGGGTCGCACCATTCGCACCCACAATTTACAGGGTGTTGAAATGCATTTGGAAAATATTTTCTGTGGTGAATATAATACTATAATTGAATACAAATACATGAAAACTTAACTCACCAAATCGTAATTATTTTCGTAATCATACACTTTAAATATCAGCTCGGTGTACTGACCGCCGCAGCTCAGCTGATCCCCACGAGCTCGCATTGCAGGTACCTAACACACACAAGCACAAGTACCTACCGTGCAGTCTTATTCTGCACCAGTTAACAGTTTATTTTGAGACTCAATTCTTCTAACTATATTTGTTCAAAATGCAGTTTCAATCTAATGTCAGTGTCATACTTATGTCACAAGTGGTATCCTCCTAAATAAACTGATATTGGAATGTTATCGTGACTAGATCGTTAATTAAGCAATGTCATCATCATCATCGTTCTAGCATGCCGTGGATTCGAACTGGATACCCTCTGCATAGCAGTCCGTTGGTATCTCCAGTAGGCTATCGCTGCCTGTTGTCAATTAAACAATGTGTCAACGTCGAACAATAGAAGTCAAATTAGATGATAATGACATTTAAATTAGAAGAATACCAATTCTGAGTCAATTAAAAATCTAATCTCATTTCGTTCAAAATATAATTTCAATGTCATATATAATACGAGAATTGGCCTTCTTATTTACAATCTAAGTAACATTTTATAAAAAGCGAGATTTATATCATCGCACACTGTGTGCAATAATTTTAGGTGAATATATATTGTATAATTACAATATTTTGTAAATGCAAATCAACGTATTGTATATTTTTTTCTTTTTTTTAAATTAATTAATTATTTTCTTTTATCAGTCTCTTTTGGTTTTGTATTTAGTGTTATTCGTGGCTTTTCATGCATTAATAACGAAATAGATGTATATTTGAAATGTGACAATTATGTAGATGACAATTATTAATTATTTCTCTCATATAATAAAACTGCGCCAAATTATTATAAATAGTCGTTGTTATCCTGAGGAACATCACCCTACTAAACAAATATGTAATGTCTATCTTTATTTGATACCTTTAAATGCATGTGCATTGAAAATAATTAATTTGAATACTTTCATATCATAATCGACGTATTACATAAACGAATAATGTTCATGTATGGCAAGAAGGATCAAGATTATTATTCCACACGATACCGTCATAGTGCGCCGGGTCTCGCATGCGCGGTGCGCGGGCGACCGCGGTACTATAAAAACCTAAACTCGAGCCGCCGCTCGAGGCGTATACGCTCTTAAAATTGAATTTAATTTTACTAGTGGTGCCATCTAATAATCAGAGTAAGAAACATTTTAATGTGCCATGTTAAAAGTTTATGCACACAAAGAACCAGGTGTAATTGCAATATCGAGATCGTCTGTACAACTCAGGATTACAACGAGTAACAGTGCCACTTTTTACTTGGGCTCTGATCACGTTTAATCGAAAACAGTTAGGTATTATCAACACCACGATTCGATAAAACAATAGCGCTAGGAACATCTTTCGATTATGGCCAGGTTACACTAACCAACCAACCGCACTTGTCTGGAATATTGCAAGTCGGCCTGTACGCTCACTCTCGTTACTGATACAGTCCATAAAGTAAGAACGAGACAAGATAATCTATTTGCAAGCAAGCATAATATGATCACAAGGTTCGTGAGTGCAAGCCACCCTCGCATGTAGAAATAAAAATAGTCGCTTTATCTTATCTATATATGTATCAAACTCAAAACCTCCGTTCGATATCTACTCTATAGATAGGTCACTGTGGTAGTCAGGCAACCATACGATAGCATAAAATACGGCAAAGGTCAAATGGTTCTACATTTCAGTGTCTCGTGTAGGAATCGAACCTACAACACTCGGTACGATGTGATGGCGATATCACCAACGATAACGACATTTCCAAGATTAACGTCACTAAACAAAAGTGGCAGTACCAATAAAAAAAGAATCAGACAAAATACGCTCACCACGGTTGCAGTTGCAGGCTCAGTCGATTCACCAACATAGCAGCGTTAGTAGTCGCCTTCGCTCGGGCGTTTGTGCACATTGCATTGCACAATATCATCCCTGGAAACGATACGCATTAGTGCGACCACAAGCGGGGCGCAATGCGGGTCTTGATCTTCAATCACATGTCTGCAGTCGTCACCCAAGCACGTGCATCCATATCTTGTTGCTTAGGATCGAAGTCCGGTAAACAAAGGCCATACGACGATGTAGTAGGTATTTTCATGGTTTGCATCAGCGTCAGAAAATTGAGATTTTTTAGTTCCCACAGGCCCAGCAATTTTTCGTTACTAGCGTCTTCATTTTGAACACGTGGGTCGTTGTGGTCCCATCCAAATTCTGATGTGGAAGCGTCAGGAGGGCTATCGGAGCAGTCTTCGTAGGTGTTCTCTATCGTGGGCGCAATGGCGGCAAGAGATTAAAAATAAAAGCACCACTTTACTTGTACACGCTATATTGCTCGAATTCATAACAATTTGGCACGAAATACAATAAAATATGAAGGATGAAACACGATTATGAATTTGTGAGCCAATAGTTTAGCACATGCCCGCCGGGTGCAACAGCTGTCAGAGTAATGGACGACTGTCACCGCGTTTGGCTACACCTACTACTCTATTCGGGGTTACCCGCTCTTAATTTTATTTTACTACTAATCGAGTAATCGATTACAACCATCGGTAAATTAAGTAACAATTTCTAAGGACAACTTTATGGTTAAATTAAACCTAAAAATCATTGTTAAATAATCAGCGCGCCGTCATATAGATATGTTATAGGCGTACCAAAAGCAGGACGTAAAAGCTTTGCCAGTTGGCAAGACTTACTTATGTGTGAGTGTGACGTCGCTCGCCAATGCAATCGAAAATACCGTCGTGTGTAATAAAATAAAATATTGAACAAATTATGACAGCAAAACTTTTAGATCTCAAGGTATTACATACCACTTGTAACACTAACTATACAGGGTGTAAAAAGACCCTTAACGAAAACTGAAATCCCATGTTGTACTAATCACTGTGAACATTTTTTACTTCGGCCTCATACCTGGGAAATTACTGTTTCAGGAGATATTGAGGCTCAAAGTTAGTATGGATTTTTTCTAATTAGGTACAAAATCGATGCATTTACCCCGCGCGCCAATATGTTCTTTAGATGCCCTATGACCCCATGGATAAGTAGGTATTTCGAGCATTGCACGCGCGTGCTTTTAATTGCGGCTTAAAAAATTTGAAAACTTAAAAAAAAATCGTTTCCCTGGTATTTTTTTTGGTTAGTATGACTTGGCATGATGTCCACAACGACAAGACTTCGGCTTGGTGATGGGTCTTGTGACACCCTGTATATAAGGACACGAAGTACGTCAAATAGTGAATGTGTTACATCGAGCAACAAAAGAAAAACTGCTAGTTTATTTCATAGACCTGGAGCCACAAGCCAATAATAAAGATATATTTAACATCAAACACATCAGCAACGTCAAAGTCACAATTGAAGCACCTTACAAGAAAAAAGAGGTATTGCAGTGCAAGAGATGCCAAAGATTTGAGCACTCTAAAAATCAATGCTTCAGACCCTTTAGATGTTGTAACGGGTTCTTGGATAGAAACGCATTAGAGGTTCTAGATGCGTTTATTGCCGAGTATTGTCTCACTTCCCTTGCACGAGTATGACCGACCAACAACACGACACTGGCCTGAACACTAAGGGCTGCAGTCTCCCACGCTGTTCCCTCCGGTAGTGTGTAGGCAGGCTGCTCGAAGGCTGCGCGTAGCGGTGCAGGTCCTCGCTGACGTTGGCTCAGCTGGCAGGCGCCGGCGGTGCGAGTATGATGAGCAGGGCAGGCCAGACTCTTCCGCAGAGGTGACGCCGATGGCGATGCAGGAAAGTGTAGCGGTCTAGGAGCGTAGCCCGGAGCTTTAAGGTAGACCTGTAACCCAGCTGCTGGGATCAGGATACACGTAAGACGTAGGGTCAGTAGGTACGCGTAGATATGTAGTAGAAGCGACGTTAGAGTAGCGGTGCCGGCCACTCTGTCGGCCCCTTTATATACCGGGCCCTCCATCAGGGTTGGAGTCCGTTACATGACCATATTTGGTCAGGCTTCGCGAGCGCGGACGATGGCCTTCTCTGATTGGCCGAGCGTATGGACGGTACTGTGACGCAGGCGGTAGGTACCGGACATACGTCACAATGTGTAAAATGTGGAAACGACCACGCAACAAACTCATGCACCAAGTAGCCAGAAATAGAAGCTACGTGTGCTAATTGCCAAGGCAAGCACCCAACAAGTTATAAGGGCTGCAATAAATATAAAGAATATAAGGTAAAAAAATTTCAAGGCTAAACCATCTAACTAATCAACAAACTAAAGAAGCACGCCATATACCTACGAAGACAAATCCTCTACCAATCGCCAACGATAATATTAAAACAGCGCAACTATTAAAAAAAGCCAAAAGGGACAATCCAATAATTGAATCACACGATTCCACTATGGAAACGAGCCAACATAATCTGACAATTTTGTTAGACACTATGTTCAACAGATTTCAAGCAATCATGAAAGACATCATGGATAGCACGATGGATCAGATGATCAGACTAATAACACGACTAGTTGCACCGAGGGCCTAAATATCCGTATTATGACGTGGAACGCCAACGGACTGACCGACAGACGGCATGAGCTCGAGTTATTTATGACAACTGAGAATATTGATGTTGCCCTGATATCTGAAACAAGACTTACCGAACGATCACACATAGAATTCCATAATTATATAGTATATAGGACTGATCACCCCTCCGGCAATTCTCATGGTGGAACTGCAGTTATATTGAAAAACACTATTAAACATTATTCTCTCGAGCCCTTCAAAATGAAAAATATCCAGGCGACATCTGTTAAGATTCAACACAAGAGCACTGAAACTACACTCACTGCAATCTACTGCCCACCACGACACATAATCCGAGCTGAAGAATTCAAGCTGTTCTTTAACTTGCTAGATTCAGCATTCATTTGTGGAGGTGACTGGAACTCCAAACACACCTACTGGGGATACTCCAAGGGGTAAACAGCTACATAAAGCCACACAAGACCTTAACCTAGAATGCATTTCACACGGAAAACCAACATACTGGCCCATAGACCGTAGTAAAATACCAGACCTGTTAGATAACAAAGAAACCTTGGACGAAACCGTTTTGAGATTGAAAAGTGTGATGATTTGTCGTCAGATCATACCTCAGTAATTTTAAACCTATTCAAACAGCCCTATAAACCTATATCTACAACAGAAATACAAAGTGGGAATTGTACCAAAATATAATAGAAAACAATATAGATTTAAATATGAGGCTTCTGTAAAACAGAAGACGACATTGAACTAGGTGTCAAAAAGTTCAATAGCATAATTATCCTGGCAGCCACTGTTTCTACACATAAGAACAGTAAAGCTAAGACCACACAAAAGGAATATCCAAAAATCATTCTCGATAAGGTCCGCGAACGACGCAGATTAAGAAGTGAATGGCACAGAACTAGATACCATTCTGACAAAACTAAGCTTAACAAAACAACAAAAGAGCTAAAAGGTATGATCAGAGACTAGGAAAATCTTTATCTTCGAAATCGTTTGTCTTACCTTACCCCTCATAAGGATACTAACTACTCGTTATGGCGCGCAACAAAGAATCTGAAGTGGCCCAAAAATCACAACTCACCTTTGAGAAAGCAGGCCCAAGGTTGGGTCAGATCTGACATTGAAAAAGCGGTAACATTTGCCGAATTCTTAGAAAAAGTCTTTACTCCATTGTCCCCTGCTGACCCCAATAACGATATTGAGATAACAGAATACCTGCAGTCGCCAAATCAATTGTGCTTTCCTTTGAAACCAGTAACTCCTAGCCAAATTCTTTGAGAAATAAAAGCTTTACCACCAAATAAAGCACCGCGATATTATGATCTATTGGACTCTGTACTATTAAACAATCTCCAAAAAGGAGCATAATGTTCCTAACGGTTCTCTTCAATGCCTGAATAAGACTCTCCCATTTGGGTATGATCTTCCATCCACCCATCTCATCAGATGGGTATCTCAATGGAAGATTGCTCAAGTTGTAATGATCCTTAAACCTGGAAAACAGCCGGAGGAAGCCTCGTCCTACAGGCCAATTAGTCTACTTCCGTTGGTAGGCAAACTATTTGAAAAAGTTATCCTCAATAGAATGCGTGATCACCTAGATGACATTCTGCCTGAACACCAATTTGGATTTAGACAAAAACATGGCACCATAGAGCAGGTACATAGGTTGACAAATACCATCAATCATACGCTTGAAAATAAAAAATACTGTTCAGCAATCTTTTTAGATATAAGTCAGGCATTTGATAGGGTCTAGCACGATGGTCTTCTATTCAAGCAAAAAAAATATGTACCTCACTCATTCTTCCACATCCTATAGAGTTACTTAAACAAAAGGTGCTTCGAGGTTAAACTTAACGGCGTTACTTCGGGCTTATACGAAATCAGATCTGGTGTGCCTTATCTTTACAGCCGATATACCAACGGCTGACAATACATTAATTGCAACTTATGCAGACGATACTGCAATAATGTTTCGTAAACACCGATCCAGCAATTGCATCAACTAATCTACAGGTCATACAGGTCAACATCCACATATCAGCTGTTGAAATGGATGAGAATATGGCGAATAAAGGCCAATCAAAACAAATCGGCACACGTCACGTTCACTCTACGAAAAGGCGACTATCCTCCAATCACTATGAATGGGGAGCAAATTCCATCCAGCAATACCGCCAAGTACCTCGGCATGCATCTGGATAACAGGCTCACCTGGCAGAAACATATTTGGATGAAGAGGAAAGCCCTAGACACAAAACTTAGAAACATGTATTGGTTGATCGGTAAAAATTCTCAGTTGAGTAATGAAAGCAAAATGTTAATTTACAAGACTATATTGAAACCTGTCTGGACATACGGAATCGAACTATGTGGTATAGCATGTAACAGCACACAGGTTTCAGACAAAAACTATTAAATCCATGTTTAATATCCCTAAATGTGTCCACAATAAATAAGTCCTGCAGGATCTGAAACTTAAAACTGTGAAACAGGAAATTGCCATTCGTAGCAAAAGCTATCAACTTAAACTCACAAATCATGTTAATGCTCTGGCTGCCGAACTGACGGATTCTCGAAGTGTAGTACACTCAAGACTAAGGAGGAACAGTGTTCCAACTCTTTTAAACCAATTTTCCAAAGATTAGTGAGAGTGGTCAATGGACAACTCTTCACTTCTTAAAAAGACTAACCAGACATAAGACAAGAACAGCTAAATGTCTATGACAGATCGCTGTGCTGAGCAGAAAACAGAGGAAAAAAAATAAACTAACTATATATATAACATTTATGTTATTTTTTTCCAGATCAAATAATATATTATTCGTAAAATATGGCGATAGAGATAGACAGTGAAAACCGACCAAAGATTAAAAAGTCAGTTGCCTTACTTTAGGTACAAAGGTACGTTTGTTATGATAAGAGAGGATAAATCTATACTATAGTAAAACTCAAAGAGCACTTTGTCTGTACATTGAATATTTTTGCAAAATTTCAATTGGATTGTGACATGTTATCGATATAGAACACAAAACAATTTTTATTGGAATTATTGTCTGTCTGTCTGTCTGTATGTTTGTTAAATCATCACGCAATAACCAGTGAACGGATTTTGATGCGGTTTTCACTAATATATTGTCTGAAGACCCGATTACAATCTAGGACAACAATCATTACGCTATCACCTATGGGAGCCTAGCAGTGTTATTCAATAAATTTAATAGACTTGAATTCAAGCAACACACAAAATTGTTTGTATCGAGATAGTGACAAATGCATGTTTGTGTCTTTGGTTAACATTTAGTCTTTAGTTTATCAGAATCCGTTTATTCTATCAAAAGTTATCGCAATTTAAATTTAAAATATACATATATTCACATTGGTTATCAAGAGATTCGTACTCAATTTGGGCAATTGTTAAGAATTATTTTCTAATATTTATAGTGTCAGTGCTGGATCTTAACACCGACTTTTAATTTTGCCAGTGGTGCCATCTAGGGTATTACTTAAAATTATTATTTTGCGCACCATTACCATAGAACCATAGATTAATATACGTACTAAAGTAACCATTACAGCTTATATTACATAGTAGAGCATCGTAGACATACTATTCGTAGTAAGTTAGAAACTTAAATATGAGTGTGAGTTTCATCAACCGATCATAAGGCCACAGAAAGGGATATTTAAGGGATACCGTTGCGTATTATATTATTACAATTCAATTAAATGTTTGTTTGAATTTTTTTGAAAATTAAGTATTTATATTCTCAATAGGTCTCCATTATTTTATTTTGGTCAAGATTATTATTTTTCTGCTTAGATAATCCATCCAAATGTTAAGTTATTTTAAAACCCTTCTTTACGTAAATTTGCCTGTATCTGCTTAAATGAAATATATAAAATACGGTGTCACAGATTTTTTTGGAGAATCATTAAAGGCGAACCAGATTGCTTTACTTTATTTTATTTTTCTCAAAAAGCAGCAGTGAATCAACGAGCGACTATTCGTTTACGTGTTTTGCCTATTTAGTATGACTCAAGAAAAAAACATTCAAGGTATACAACCTAAGCCTAAAAAACAACTACCAGCAATTTAGTTTAATGAATGTTTTTATTTATTCACATACTTTAACGCATTTAACTACCACGAAACATGCACTGTCACATCATAGCAAATGAAGGAACTGTCTCTTTTTACCTCGCGATATTTTAATCATGCCATCCTACTTAAACGTCTAACGGTCTAATCGTTATGTAGTGTTATATTGCAATAAGTTATTTTCGATGTGTGCGTTAGTGTCTGTTTCTGCATATTGATTCCTATGTAGGTAACATATGTACACCCTTTTACTGGTAATATCATTGCTTAAAGCTACTACTAGTTTTAAATAGGAAAATATTTTGTTAGACTTAAATACTTTTACATTTTCCTACGGGACATGTACCACGTACCTTTGTTGCGAGTGACCGATATTTCGTATGAAAATGTAACAGTAATTTTAATGACAACAAAAATTTAAATTCCAATAAGTTACTAGAGAACGCCAGCAGCTACGCCTGCATATTTTTTTTAATTTACCCGTTTTGGCCCATCCCGGGGGAATTTCGCGAAATCCCTTCTTAGTGCACCCCTACGGTCCCCAAGGAACATACATGCCAAATTTCAGCTTCCTGCGCCCAATAAATTTGGCTGTAGCGTGTCTGTCAATCAGTAAGTAATGCAAGGATTTTATTATATATATTTTTTTAATTTACCCGTTTTGGCCGATCCCGTGGGAATTTCGGGAAATCCCTTCTTAGTGCACACCTACGGTCCCCAAGGAACATACATGCCAAATTTCAGCTTCCTGCGCCCAATAGTTTCGGCTGTAGCGTGTCTGTCAGTCAGTCAGTAACGCAAGGATTTTATATATTAAGATTAAGATTAGTTTAAAATCGGTTGGTGCACAAGTACGTCAACATCGTACCTTATATCTTATTGTTCTTGAAAGACAAGTGAAGTCTGCCAACCCGCACTGAGCCAGCATGGTGGACTATGGCCTTACCCATATCATGGTGAGAAGAGGCTTGTGTCCAGCAGTGAGACAGTTTATATACAGGGCCGATGATACCTTACCATATTCTTTACAAAAACAGTGTAAAGCAAGTCTGAGGCATCAACAGTCGATTTTGGCTATATGAATATAAAGAACACCCACAGACACAGATAACATCCAGAGTCGTATCCAGTATATTATGTGTGTGTGACATCATTGCACCTGGTTGAACGTATTGAAGAAGCTTGTGCCCAGAAGTTGGATATATTGCGATGATGTTGAAGATTTCTCTGGACAAACTCTACCTACTTAACACTATTTTAGTTTTGAACCGGTCATACTAGACCTTTACTAACCGTATTCTGGTGCAAACTCCCAAATGACTGCTCTGTTTCTATAGGCCACTTCATTCAATTTCATTACTTTGGAGGTTCGATCCTTAGGTAATTTCACAAAAAGTATACAGGACAATAAAATATCGTCGCCTTTTTCCTTATCGCCATTCCCTAGTCCCTTTAAGGGCCTAATGTAAGGAACGTTTACGTTTAATATAAATAGTAAGTAACATGGGACTAAAAAAATAAAAACAGATGTGACGATACAATCAAGCTGAAGTAGGTGCAGTAGTTTAATATTAGTCGAAGCTTACAGCATGTTGTGAAAATAATTAGGTACATAAGTAGATTGAAATGATACTAGTATATATTTGACTGCCTCCGTGGTCCAGTGGATAGCGTATGCGACTGCTGATCGGAGGTCCCGGGTTCGATTCCCGGGTCGGACAAAAGTGTTACTGGGTTTATCCGAATTCTCGTTCGTCTGGTGATGTGCCCGGCTACGGTAATAGGCTCGCACCCTATTACGTGGGTCTTAAAAAAATCATGTCCAAATGTGGGTGTAATATTACACCTCTGCCTATCCCTTCGGGGATACAGGCGTGAATCTATAAATATAGAATAAAAAATTGTATATATTATTGGTCTTCAGCTTTCCGCCTCCAGTCCCTGCCAGCTGACCTACGGTAAAATAACGACGCTCGAGTGGATCGATGGATCTACTTGGCTATTTAGTGCGCCATAGGCCTAAGTCCAATAGTGGACTGATAAAGGCTGATGCCTGATGATGATGTTGATAATGACATATTATTGTTAAGCTGGGGTTCTGGGATGCATCATTCACAACCCACTTTTACCTTATTCCGTTATATTTTGCTTATTTTTTCGCAACCCACTGATGGCTTTTAGCCTCTCCTAATTGAACACTGTGAGTCAATAGTTAGGCGTTGGCTTACTATACCACACTGGCCAGATGGGTTGGATAGACTTTGATGTCGAGTTTTCCGTCTCTTCGCAAAGATACTATTTGCTTATCTGACCACTTTGACCATACCGTCACCAGGCAAAGCCAAAAACAAAATTAAAAGACAAAAACAAACTGGACTACTGTATTACTTGTATAACAAGGCATCATGTGCATGTCCATCTTCACTAACGATGTTATGATGGCCGAATGCCGCTTAGCCATTATTTGGAAACTATAAATACGATGCTCTCTGATCTCAAAATTGCAGCGGAGATTTTTATATCAGGGTTATATTTTTGTTTAAAGTTATTTCGTCGTTATTTTATGAGTAGACATTCTGGACACAAAACTTCGTCATTTTATAAGTTAGTCAGAGGTCATTAATGAGGATGTCTCTCCATATCGTCTAGAAAATTGTAACATCATCATCAGCCTTGTATGGCCTGTTCCACTGTTGGGCATCTCTACTTACTATAAGGAGGGTTAGACAGTAGTCCACCATAATTATATTGACCAAGTGTACAAGAAGCTCGAGAAAGTGATAGAGAACTTTCAGATACAGTTTTCCTTCACCGTCTAGCAAGCGTTACTTAAAAATTTTGTATGCGCCGAGTGTTGTGGGTTCGATTCCCACACGAGGCAACACTTTGTTGATTCATAAATTGTTGTTTCGAGTCTGGGTGTTAATTGTCCTCGTTATCCATAGGTATGTTTGTAAAGTCCCCCGCGACACAGGATTTACTCCTAATGAGGGAGTTGTCTTTAAAAAAAAAAACGAATAGTCGAATCCGAGACCTTCTGAGTAGATTCTGTAAATCTCGCCACTAAACTATCACTGTCTGGAATATTGTAGGTAAATCTTCGCAAGAGAACTTGTCAATTGCGGTTACTTAGATTAAATTATAGAGAATATCGCAGGCAGTAGTTTCAAAGGTATATTGTACTCTTTGTTGACAATATAAGGGGTCACGAGTTATATCATGTATCATATATAAAACGCAGAGCTTCAAACGCAGCCATTTGCACTTCACTTCAGTAAAAACAGCGATAACTACGACTTCTACATGAGTTTGAAGTAAAATGTCTTGTCTTCTAAATAAAATAACCCGACGCTAGTACGTCGGCACTCTATAAAAACGAAACACTCCTCAGTTTCACAGTGTACAATTTATATAGGAAAAATAAAATAAAATCTACGTGTGCAGTGACTGCTCACGACATGCTGCTCGCGAAGGACATAAAATTTTAGAGCTCTAGATAAACATAGAAATAGAAGAATCTTGAGACGTCATTCTTGTGAGGTACATGTGTTTGAAATCCATTCAAAGACGTGTTGGATTGTAGAAAAAGGTGTGATTGTATTTGTTACTGTAAAGGTTGGACTAGCTTTTACTCGTCTGCTTTGTTTATCGAAACTTCACATGTTTGTTAATTTATTTATTGAGTAGTACTTTACTTTCAAATTAATCGCAGGCCTAAAGTAGGTAGATTGTATAAGTGTTGTTACTAAAACATTGTTCATGCTTTTCTTTTAAGAATTAGAATGACGGATGTTCCAACGTACGTTTATTAAAAGTTTGCTAATACGAACAGCGGCGATAGCCCTGTGGTGTACCGTGAACGTAACGGACTGCCTAGACGACGGTCTCGGGATCGATTCCTAGTTACCCCGGCCGCACACCTCTGACTTTTCGAAGTAATGTGTGTATTAAAAAATTTAGTTGTCGCTCGCTTAACAATGTGTCCGGTAGATGGCAATAGGCTCACCCTCTATTACATTGGGACTGAAACATAACTGGCGAAGTGTGGGTATGTAATACACCTTTGCCTACCCCTTCGGGGATAAAAGGCATGAAGTTAAGCTATTACGAATCGAACAATAGTAAGTTCAATCAGAGTATACTTTAGGTTTTAAACCATGGTATCTATTACTTTCACTTTCTTTCGTAAAATGTTACGAGCTAGATGCATATTGCATGAATGCATACAATTTACATCAAATGTTAAAGACCACGAATGTTGTAATTCATATATTATTACTCTAATGTTTATAGAAGTCCCTGCCACGTAGGAATCAACTCTTAAGCGGACGCAGCCTTTAAAAAATAACAAGTAGCTCAGATTGAACCGTCCTCAATTTACTTCTCTTATCTTGTAGATATAAATCCATTTAACCACCTAACTCATACTCGTTGTACGTCCAACTAATTAACTTCATCGGACTAGCTTAGACACTAACTTGATTCGTCCGATAGGCTGACAGACCAAAGATAAACTAAATGCGATGAACAGAACTATGCTTAACTAACCCCGTACCCAAAGATCTAGAAACATTTAACTTATCAACCAATCACGAATTGCGAGTGACTTTCGTGTTTCAAGGGTTCCTTAGGATAAAACATTTCCCTCGGACATTTAACATTAAAATATTATTTTAGACCCACTAGACACTTTCTACACATACATACTTCCATGAAAACATATAATGGCAATCAAAACATATGTTATCCTTATCGGACATTTGTGTTTATACTTCTAGGAACTTGAATTTGTCAATCAAAATTTAATAACATTTAAAGGTTCTCATTACAAAGTAATGGGTATTGAAAACATATTCTATATCTTATTAAAGGTAAGGCCATAGTCCAATATAAGGAAAGTGATAGTGCCCAGTGGTATGACCATTCAAAATAAATATCACTATCCACTTTGATCACAATTTTGCGCTTATGAACATCAAATTAAAAAATATATATTATTGTCGCTAGGTTTATATTTTACTTAAAAAAAACTATCAGCAAAACGACAGAATTATATTTAATCACAATTAAATCAGAATAAAGTTATTCAAACAATTTAAACACGGTATATAACAATTTCTACAGTCAACCGACAAGAGTTCCGCCTAACCAGTGAACGCTGCGCGTGCCCGAAACGAACTGAACTGACGAGGCGCGCGCGCCGCTATCCTTCCCTCTGCGATGACGTTGTGGCGGTGGGGTTAGCCACGCCCATCACTGCTTCCGTTCAACTCTAACACGGCCTCTCCTGACACGTGAACGTCCACGTTCACCTGCTGTGTGTTGGCTCCAGGTACCGCGCAAGCCGACGTGGAAGGTCCCATAGATACATCGAAGTCATCGTCGTCATCAGCTGTAAATAGACCAGTTATAGTCTGGTGTTATTAACCAAATAAAGCATTTAATTCGACGACATATAAGTTAGTCTACAAGCAATGTGTTCATGTAGCATTCCGGTGTGTATCTGTGCAGTGTCAATTGTTGAGCTAAGTTATTTGTGTCAACTGACATGGACAAGTTATCATGTCAATGTGTGTTGTGTCAGAGTATAGTGAGGTTGGCATAGCCAAGTTAACATGCCGACCTGATCCTCGATATGACCCAGTTAACATATCGGTATCACCAACTTACATGACCCAGTTGACATGTTAGCACCACCACGATATGACACAGTTAACATATCGGTATCACTAACTTACATGACCCAGTTAACATGTAAGCACCAGCATGATATGACACAGTTAACATATCTGCTACACTAGAGACGTTTGTCATGGCCAAGTTATCATAACAACCGTAACCTCGATATGACTCAGTTAACATATCGATATTATCCAGCAGTTAAGCTTAACATTACATTCGTGACGTTACATAATAACTAGGTAGTTTACTATGCAATGCCCGCGAACAAAATATAAAGAAAACAGTTCAACTAACTGTTAAAGAATGCAGCGCAGGACTCGGGCGACCAATCGCCACGCCACGCCACCATATATTCAGCGGCAGCACGTGTTGTTTTTCCGTAGGAACCTCCGAGCAACTGCAACTCATAGCGATCATGAGGTAACACTTTTATGACGCGGTATGGGCCACGCATGCCAGCGTCCAATTTGCCAGTGATCTGAGCAGCTTTAGCGACAAATACCAAGTCGTTTACTTTGAAACATCGGGTGACTTTTCGGTGTTTGTTCACATATGCGTCTTGTGTCTCCTTATTTTTCGCCAGACATTCGGATGCCATTTGTCGACTTAATTCCCTTAGAGCCTCACGATTTGGACTTGGGTTATCAAGGGCGACGTCTCGAATAAGGGATCTAATTACAGGCGTTGTTCCATCGATACCAATGAGAAGTTGCATCTGCGATGTATTTGTCGTCTTATGCTTAGTACAGTTTAAGACTAGTTGTATCTTCCAGAGTGACTCGGACCAGCTGCTGTTTTTATTATCGGCTTCAACCCTTATCATGTTCAGTACCGTTCGACAATAGCGCTCGACTTGTCCATTTTCACCGTGCATTTCAGGTGTAATAAAGTGGATTTCACTGCCTATGTTAGATGCCCAATTACGAAAAGGAGTACTTTCGAAGGCACGACCACGGTCACATACAATTAATTTAGGCACCCCAAATAAAGAGAGCGCATTCTTCATAACACGAATCACTTCGTCAAAATCTTGTCGGTTGATTGCATACAGTAAACAAAATTTTGAGTAAGCATCGACAACAATGAAAACAAACTTAAAACTATTTGATTCAGGAAGAACACCTAGGATATCCACATGAATGGTGTTGAAAGGGGAATCTGGTTTAACCCATGATGATATTGGTTGGTGTGGGGCTCTTGGTACTCTTTTTGATGAAATACATGTAAGACAATGCCCTATATACTTTCTAACAAAACTTCGTAGCCCGGGGAACCAAAAATGTCGTAGTATTAAATCTATTGTTTTATCGAAGCCAATGTGATCATGTTGATCGTGAAATATACGGAGTAAGCTAAGCCTGTGTCCTTTAGGTATGAAACATAATAACCTAGGTTCTTGGCCAGTGGGAGTGTATTTGTAATACAATAGGTCGTTACGTACTACATAACGAGACTGGTCGATTTCATTATTATTAAGCCTATCTATTAAAATACGAGTCTCTTCGTCAGCGGATTGTGCTATCTGTGCCCAGCTCTTTGGCTTATCAACAGTACGAACATCAATAGGATTCCTGCTGAGATAGTCAGCATGGGACATTTGGGAACCTTTACGGTATTCGATTGTGAACTGGAAATCCTGCATATACATCCACCAACGCGCGACACGAGGAAGGAGGTCCTTCTTACGTTCGGTGAGTTTAAGAGCGTTGCAGTCAGTAACTATTTTAAATTTAATGCCTATCAAATACTGTCGGAAGTGTTGAAGTGATTTGATAACTGCTAGGGTTTCCAGTTCGTATGAGTGGTAACGAGGCTCCGCACCCTGCGTAGTCTTACTAAAGTACGCTATTACGCGACGCTTCTTATTGGGATGCTCTTGGATTAACACGGCACCGTATCCAATGGAACTCGCGTCCGTGTGAAGCTCCGTGGGCAAAGTGGGGTCAAATATTGCCAACACTGGCTCATTAGTCATACAATCAATCAAATATTTACGGGCTGATTCCTGTTCCTCAGTCCACACAAACGGGACTCCACTGCGCGTAAGTCGAGCAATAGGCGCGGTTTTAGAAGTGTATCCGGCAATATAACGGCGAAAGTAACCAGCCAGTCCTAATAACTGCCGAACTTGTTTCACATTTGTGGGTACAGGTGAACAGACTAAGGCTTGCACCTTTCTGTCACTCGGCCTAACCTGACCTTGACTGATCTTACGACCCAAATACTCTACCTCTGTAGCCACAAATGTGCTTTTCTTTAAATTAACTGAAAATCCAGCGGCCGTTAACGTCAACATAACTTCGTGTAAATCTGTCAGAGCATCATCCACCGAATTTGACAGTATGCAGACGTCATCGACATATACTAGTACCTTGCCCGAATCTATCAAGGATCTAAGCGTTTTTGATATAATCCGCTGGTATACGATAGGGGCATTCGTAAGTCCGTACGGCATTTTTAAGTATTCATAGTGCCCCTCAGGCGTAACGAAGCCGGTTTTCGGTATGGAATCGTTATGAATCTGGATTTGATGAAATCCAGTTGCCATATCGATACAGGTGAAGTATTTATGCTTGCCAAGTCTGTCAATGTGATCTTCTATAAGAGGCAATGGATAACGATCCCTTACCGTAATAGAATTTAATGCACGGTAGTCCACGCACATGCGGTCAGAACCGTCTTTCTTTTTGACAAGGATAATGGGACTAGCGTAAAGTCTTGGAGATTTTTCCCTTCTCGTCTCCTAAAGGCACGTTCAAAATTCACCAATCTATAGATATTACCCTTTAAAATTACCAATGGAATTTGTTTGTTGGAGTTCAAAAGAACCATTGTAGATGCTTTGTAATAATTTTCATTCAATCTTATCTTGACTGGAGATTTTTGGGTTAAAGAGTCAATTGGATTTTCGTTTTACGATCAGACGTGGTTCAGGCTTTCGCTTGATGACAATAGTGAGTTTCTGCTTTCGATGCCTGAGTGCAGTGCAGCAATGTTTAATTACATATATGTTAGCTTGTATTGTATTTCAGTCTTGTTGATTAACTCATCACTTCTGATCACGAGATCTGAATACCTAACAAACTCTGACGCTGACCTATAATATCACACTGGATAGGCTGCTGTCATTTTGTGATTGGCATAGTGATCAAATTTGTTTTGGTGCAGTAAAAAGAGCGCGTAGTATAAAGTTCATCAGTAATTTGATACGTTCAAGTATTCTGAAAATACAATACAATCACAACATTTTATAATCAAAAATAAAGAATTGAAGAACAAACTATGCAACATCATAAGTAGTATAATATCAAAGGATTTTTTATTTTTTTCAGTCGGCAGCCATTTACTACATTTGGTCCCGATATTTAAGCAAGGTTGGGTTTCAAACGACGGGTAATATTAGCTATCATTTGTTTAGGGCAGCTCCCAGTAGAATTAATCGTTAAGGCATAAACCACCTCGCCAGCTCCGTGTGTTAGCAGCCATTATTAAACATCCTTAGCTATAGGTACATTTCGGGGAATTTCCAGATTGCTATATAAAGTTTTATTACTCTTGACGACAGCTATTTTTTTCTGGAGGTAAGTAAATATATTTTTGGAAAGACAACATGTTTCTTTTTTCTGGGAAACAATAATTTTATCGTTTTAATAATTTCCTCTTTCCTTTTCACGTGAAGGTAAATTATCAGAATAGTTTGATTTCTTTTTACTTTATGAATGTGTGGCTCAGCTAGAGCATTTAATAGTTTTAAGGTTCAAATGGCAATGCAACGCAGAGAGCCTTCATCAAATTGGCCAAGGAACCGACATATCTAAGAGTTTTCCAGAAAGTTCCTAAAAGACATGTATTGTGAAATCCGATAACCCACACTCGTCAGCGTGGTGGACTGGGGATTAAATCTTGTCATAATGAGCACTGGTCCGTCTCCAATAGTGGGATAGCTTATTATGCTTATATAAATGGCTAAAAAAGAAGGTTGAAAAACCTATTTTAATACTTAAAAAAAGGAGTGTAGGAAGCCAAAAATAATGTAAAACATTTTGCTTCGTATTTTCGTGCATCTGTCAGTCAAAAATATTTTACGTATGTATGTATTTGAGTTCAGCTTTTTAATGGTGTGATGGTGCAGCGGTTTTGGGTTACAGAGAAGCGACAACATTGCGTCTGGTTGAACGTATTGGCAACCTTTTTTAAATTTACTCATTGGTACTACGCCAACTATATTTTATTTTATTGTGAAAACTGTTTATTGTATAGATGGCATAGTGGTTTAAGCGGGCGTTTTACGCTGTATTGAATGTTGTTGGTTCGATCCCCAACGGAGGATAATACTTTGTTTAATCCACAAATTCTGGATTTGATTCTGTGTGTTCCTTGTGTCCGTGGCCTGATACTCATAAAGCCCAAATCGACTGTTGATTTATACTTTGCTTAGGAGTTGCATTACACAAATTTTTGTACAGAACTGAATTAGGTAGATGTTGAGGTCTAGTTATGTACCACTAGACATCGAACAAAACTTATGAATTGAAACTTTCGTTTTAATTAATTTTACTTTTACATTTTCCTACAAAATATCGGTTACTTGAAACAAAGGTACTTACTATATCGCGTAGGAAAACTTAAAAGAGAAGCTAACAAAATAGTTTCCTAAAATTTTAAACTATTAGTTGCTTTAAGATGATATCTAACGTTTTACTTTAGGGAACTGAAATAGCCACAAGATGAGACGCAACAGAAAATAAGAAAGAAAAATGGTAATCGTGTTACGTCTTTCTTTGTATTTATCAATGCACCAACGATTCTAGTTTTGGAGGATGTTTGATTGCACTAGTCCTTCACCGATTGCTTCAAAATTCGCTGGCATATATAATATAGCTAGCTAGCTAACATGTAGTGGCAAATATTAAGAAAATAATGTTGCGATAGTATCTAGTATATATGGGCGCAAATTAATATATAATGATTATATTGTTACGAAAATGTTAATAATATTTAAGATTGATATTTAAATAACTATTTGTGAACACAGAGCTGAGAACTTCACTACTATTGGGTATTTAATTTATCGCTTAGTTATTAAGATAACTCCAGAACTTTCAAAGTAAAATCAATTAGTATTAAATAACATTATTCTGACACTTATTTTTACGGTAATAAATGGACACCATAACCCTGGCGTATCGCCGACATATACTATCGCAACATTATTTTCTTCAACATTATTTCACACCATGTGGCACACCGGCATTTGTATCAGACCACGTGGAATAAGAGTCGTCAATGCGAATACGTTGCCGGCGATCAAACATGTAACTATGAAACCAGTCAATTGCCGATGGAGATACGTTAAGAGAGCGTAGAATGCCAAGTATGATGTGAAAAAAAGGTACGTGTTAAAGGCATGGCTGAAATCAAGTAAGAACAAGACAGTAAGATTTCCACTATACATATGTACCTAGCCTAAATATCATCAGTTACACGAACCAATCCAGTGACAGTACTGTGACCAGGGTGAAAACCGGATTGATAGGATATAGGAGTCAATTTTTTTGTAGAAAAGAACTAAATTGTGAGTGAACTAGGCGTTCAAGGTTTTTTGACACGAAGAATAGTATGGATATGGGTCGAAAATCTGAAAAGGAACAAGGTTTAGGTTTCTTGGGTAACGGAATTATCAGTGCTTCTTTCCAATCTGATGGAACTATGCCACGTGCAACGGTATGATCAAGGATATGGCATAGGACTGGAAGAAATTTCGTAAGGATGGGAAGAATCATAATGCGACTGATACAATCGTTGCCGACTGCATTCGACGTAACTGACAGTATACTCTTCTTAACGTCACAACCGGTAAATTGCGTGAAGAAGAAGGGATAATAAATAATCTGGGGTTGGCAAATATGAAAGCTATTCTAATGTGTTTTTTTATTTAATTTAGATTACTAAGCTGTGACCAGTTATTTATTTATACTGAATACAGTACTTGTGCAATGGACGATTGTAAGTCCGGCCAGTTTTCTGACATAAAGCTACGTGACTCAAAATATTGACAGGTACTAAGATGTTATAATATTAGTTTTACCGCGCTCCTTCGCTCGCGTACAGATTGGTGACTCCGATTCTCGGATTATATTTTTCTCCAACAAATCCTTAATAATTTCGCGCACCCTAATCTTCTCATCGAGAGAAAGTTTATATGGTCTATAGTGAACTGGTGTGTTGCTTGTCAGCTCGATGTGCATACTACCGGTATTGACGGTTGACACGGCAGTACCAATTATTAGGTTGTCTTTGAACTCTGCTATGATAGCCAAAAGTTTTTCACGCTGGGTACCCTTAAGCGGTGTGTTGATAGAAATTTGCTCATCCAGCTGGACATGAAACACACTGTTCGCGCGAGTAGACTTGTCGACACGCGTCAAACGTTGTTGTTTATTAACTCGTATATACGCAACGCCTTCCCGATTTAAGACATCCGTTCCAATGATAACGGGCACATTCATACAGGATGCGGGTACAACGAGAAAATCTATTTCTAACGATATATCATCAAATTCGGTGACTAAAGTGACGTAACTAGTGGACTCTATATTTTGGCTACCAATACCTCGCAAAAGTTGATAAGTAGGTATTTGATGACATTTAAAATATCTAAGCATTGTTGCGGATATCAAAGAGACGCGAGACCCACTATCTATCAACACGTAAGTAGGCACACCCTGTATGACGGCAGTGACAACATCGTTATCAATCGACCTTCCAGTTAGTTCGCGGCAAAAGTTAACTTTTTCTTTACGCGCTTCGGAACGTTGTTTGGCAAAGCATTCGCTTACATCATGACCTAGTTTTTTGCAGAAGGAACACGACGCTTTTTGTGCACTATAACCGCCAGGCTTACTAGATGACGTACTAGGTGTGTCTACGCTATCCAAATTTGTGGAATTATTATTTCTAGTACGCTTAGAACACGAGTCTGATCGGTGACCTAATTTGCCGCAAGAATAACATTTCACGCTTCTAGAACCACTATTACGAGTAAACGGTCTTTTTCTCTGACTTTGATTGACACGCGCGTCACGCACAGAATCATGGGAGTGCTTTGAATTTACATAAATAGAAAAGAATTCTACCAAGTCTTTCGGCGATAGCTTTGAATTAGTTGCAACTGCACGAATCTGAGGGTCCATTATGCCACGTATAATAATTGAAACTATCAATTCATCGCTCAATCCTTTGACAATATTCAGACGTAGTAAAGAACGCCTCGCATAATCGGCGTATGTGGGATAACGGTCTGAGTTCGTGCTCATCACATCGTACAGGATGCTCGCGGTATCGATTCGTCTCGCACACAAGGGCTTAAATTCTATTTTGAAGTTTGTCCAGCTACAATCATTTGTAACCCACTCTTTAAGCCAAAACTTTGCGTCACCTTTGAGACAATTAGCGATCCTGGACAAACACTCATTATCATCCCACCCATTTATGTCGCGAGCCCTATCGACTTCCTCGCACCACGAATCGATATCGTTCACACTCGGGTCAAAATTAGAGATATAAAAATGGTTTGATCTTACTTTTGACAAAGCACTTAACGCTCCGATGATCCTGTCCGTAGCATCGAAGCTCGACGTTGCGGTCACTGCGGTGCCAGCGCTCGTATGAGACTCCGGCGGCGGAGGCGGCGACGGCGGACCGACAGTACTCACACTGGCACCCGTGGCCACCACAGCACCGGAAGAAGGCAAAACCGACGGCACTGTATCGCGTGCAGCGTTCACACTAGTAACGTTTTCTAATGCAGTTATACGAGCCAGAATTACTTCGAGTTGATCGCGGAGATCCGTCACTTCACTTCTACCCGCATTACTCCTAGTTGTACGTCTACCGGACATTTTTCAAAAACTTGAAAATTGACTGTGTTGCCAGGACTACCAAGAGTGGATAGGACTAACGGAGTCCTATCCCACTTCTGATATTGTCGCTAGGTTTATATTTTACTTAAAAAAAACTATCAGCAAAACGACAGAATTATATTTAATCACAATTAAATCAGAATAAAGTTATTCAAACAATTTAAACACGGTATATAACAATTTCTACAGTCAACCGACAAGAGTTCCGCCTAACCAGTGAACGCTGCGCGTGCCCGAAACGAACTGAACTGACGAGGCGCGCGCGCCGCTATCCTTCCCTCTGCGATGACGTTGTGGCGGTGGGGTTAGCCACGCCCATCACTGCTTCCGTTCAACTCTAACAATATATATAAAGATTCGATATTCACATTAAGTGTCATTGACGACACATACTCGTATTTCTATATACTTAAAATAACAGCCTTACACAACATCCCACAAAACCAGCCAAGCCCAAATTTCAAAAGATGCCTTAGGTACCCTAAAACATCTAGAACGTTCCTTTGTCTAACGATCTATACATCAAACACAAGTAAATAGTGGAGGATCGTGATGTATGGTACAATATTAGTCCAAGTTAACACTCGTTTAGAAGATTAGTAGCGTCGGACTCAAGGCCGTGGGACGTGATTAATCGACGCTAATGAACTGAGACGAAACAACGATGTACACTGGAGTGGAGGCGGTTTGGCACATTTTTATGAAAGATCTATTTGTAGGACTTCGTACACAACTTATTGTACGTCCTGGGTAACGATGAACGATGAACTGAACAACGTACAGGCGGAATGATCGGCGCATTAAATAGATATGTTCGATACGTTTGAGCGCAGTGTGAGCGGGCCCGCTCAGTGCACATTTCTAGGCGCTTGCTGGCGCAATCCGCTCCGCAAACTGTAATACACGATGTGCTGTTACTCAGTACGCACACTTAACGTTGAGTTTGGAGCCCGGTGGACGGTCTATGTGCGACTCTAGAAAGATGTTGAACCTACGCACTGAAAGCCACCACGGTGTCCTCCACGTCCTATAGTAGTGGAGTCTGTGGATTGGAACGAATATGGAGTTCGGTCCCCGCTGAAATTCTGTTCTCGTAGCGTTTGATGCTTTTTGGTTATTTTCCAAATCTAAACTGTTATGTTTAATTCACCATTACCATCAGCCCTGTATATTATAAACTGCCCCACTGCTGGGCACGGGTCTCTTCACACTATGAGAAGAGTACTTCCATAGTCCACAACGCTGACCAAATGTGGCTTGGCAGACTTTACATGTCTTTCGAGAACATTTTGAAGAACTCTCAGACATGCAGTTTTGCATTACGTGCATGAACAGCATCACCTCAAGATGTTTTCTTTTACCGCTAAGCAACTGATATTCTCTGTTTTATGTTTTTGTGCTTCGGAGGGCACGTAAAGCAGTCGGTCCCGGTTCTTGTTTCAGGACAAGAATCGTTAGGCCATGTCGGAGGCCTTCGGGCGGTCTGAAAACTCCGACACTAGAGTTGGCCACACACTCACACGAAATAGAAAGAAAGAAGTCGTACGACTGAAACTACTAAACTAATTCGGACATGGAGAATTTCCTTCGGGATGTCATTACGCTTCCAGTACGAAGTGCACCAGGTTACAAGGAGCAGTATTGAAATACACTGAATGGATTTAGTGTGTATTTAGCGATACAGACATGTTTGTGGCCAACATTAAACGAAATAAACTCTTCCTAGGTAACATTAAGGTTATCTTAAGGCAACCACAATTTGCAATAAGACCGCCCGTGTAACTAGTATTTAAGAATGTATTTTTGTTACTGTTATTCTTTACTTATATTGTTTTCTATTTATATATCCATTGCGATTATTGCTTACGGCATATATTTAACACTGGTTATTTTGTTTTATTGTACGCACGAAAATATTCAATTTGGAAAAAAGGAAGAAAAAGTTGTGTTCAATATTCATTTATTGATAAACACTTTTCACATACTGAGTTAAAACCAATGTTAAATTCCTTTTTTTTTAACCAACTTCTAAAATTATATCGATAACTTCAATTACAAAATGAAATAGAACACAATATACATAAAACATTGAAGACACACAATATTAAAAAATAGTATCAAAGTAAACAGTAAGCAGCAAAATCACAGGCGATTTCCAATTAAAAATAAGCAAATTTTTTTTTCAATTAAATACTGGCTGCTACGTAAAGTCAGCTGGGCATTGACTGCAGTAACATCGATTGGGTTATTCCAAACTATTGTAACTGATGCGCAGCTTATTGATCTGTATTTCCATGTAAAGAAAAGCATAGCGATGGCTTTTCCCCGAGTTAAACGGTAGGTAACCAGGGAAAAGCCACTTCCAGAATGAATAACTAATAGTCAGTTTTATTTTGTACGCACGGTAGAGAAACAGTTATAATACTGATATTTAATTACGTTTTGGGTTGTGATAAATATCTTATCTTGTCACTAAAAATCATTCTATTTATTTTTAAACATAACCGCACTGATGGACATGTGATATCTGAAAACAAAATGTCAACTCAAATAAATTTATAAAAAACACAAGCGGCATGTTTTAAAATGCTTGAATGCAAATACCGAGCTAAGTTTATACAACATTTTCATGCCAAATCATTCGCGGTAATATTGATTTTATCTACCCGGTTCCAATTATTAGTCAAACCAAATTTAACAATATATTCGTTTTTTTACAAAGTAACTACCATCTGACATACAAAATCAAAAAATCTATGTGTGATGGTTTAGATCATTGTCATAAATACAGATACACTCTCACAGATGTTACGTACTAAACGAGATACGCAGAGGTGCAGTGGTGGCCTGAAGATGTCATAATCTTTTTCTGCTTAGTGACAAATCTTTTTTGGTTGATGTCCGTGTGGTGACGGATTAAGAATACGGAATGTTACCACCCCATATCATTCCATGGGTGTCGTAAGAGCCGAGAGAGGGAGCATATTATGCAGAGAACAGCATTGTAAGAGAAGGAAAACTTGATACAAACCCTATACCAACCCGTTTGGCCAGCGTGGTTTAGTAGGCCAATTCCTCCTTTCAAAGGAGAGGCCTAGTCCAACAGTGGACTGTTAAAGGCTGATGATGATGACAAATCTTTAGACTACTCGTACCCAGTGATGAACGCGCTGCTTTAAGCCTGAAAGTGGACCCAAGCCCTAGGCGCAGCTCTTGGATCGCAACCGGGACAGCGCTAGAATGATGAAAACAATGAACGCGCATAAAGTATGTTATCATTTTAATTACGTATTGAAATCCTATTCCCATCACACACCAAACAAATCTCCCCTTACAAGACATTCAATATGAAATCAATACCTTACTTCTTAGCATCTCCAAATTCTCCACATTTCGTAGATTCGTATTCTCGACCTGTACGGTCGTCTGCTCGAGATCCGCTCCGTGTTCAGCCGAGTTTGGAACTGAACCGCCACATTAGTTGGCTTTGCGCTAAAATCTAACTCTCTCCTGTTTTATTTTTATGCTTTTAAAAGCGTACCGCTAAAAATTACAGGTGGGGCTAATGCACGTAATTGCGGTGGGAATGCTACCTGTTTTATTTCGCCGTGAAATTATTTTTGGCGAGAAATTTTACCTATAGATTCGTGTTACTTTCTTAAGAGATTCTGCTTTTTTTAAAATGGGTGTCATCTTAAAGAGTCAGTATTTTTAAGGTGTACTTTCTCATAAAGTTTGATTTGATTTATCATCTCTTTCTAGTACGCTTGACTACAATCCAAAATTCGGCATAATCAATAGTTGACTGTTATGCGGTAGTAGCTAGGAAGTCACAACGAATCGTTTACTCCTTTGCAACATCGGATAATTAGTAATTAGAGCAATGAAAGCGTAATGTCAACTAACTTTATCAGTAATTACGATCTCAGGGGGAAAAATAGTGTAAATCCCTATGCGTTTCTACACATAGTTTCACCTTCAATTAAATGTATCAAAGTCTTGTACGTTGGTATATGTAGTCAAAAGCTGATTGTCGTAAGCAGTTCATGCTAAAACGGTCCTCTTGTCTTTTAAAACTGCACCGAGTTTTGTTCAATCCTCATACGATACAATATTTTTGTGATCCACAAATCATTGTTTCGAGTCTGGGCATTATTTATTTTAGTGGATCGTATGATTGTAATTTTTCCCACGAAACGGAATCTAGCCACATAATTCTTTTATTATCCGCATAATGCTTTGATAACCTATAATAAACCGTGATATTTCCATAAGTGGATTATTCTCTTACCCTAGCTGTACACGAGTACATTTCTACAAGACTACACCAATCATGTAAATATTCTACGAACTTCCAATACGTATTACAACGCTCAATTTGTCCGCCGTCTTCTCTTTGTTACACGTTGCACTGCATCAGCGAATACAGCTGCAACTGCATGCAAAATTTCAACTAAACTCATTGACTCGTTTCAAACTAAGCGCTTGTAAACTTTCTCGCAGTGTCGTAGCCCGAAGTCATCGCCTGAGTTTTCATCTAAAACCTCCAAACTGGAAACTTTTCAATGCAAAATTATACGAATAATGTAAGGAGCCGGCTTTTGTTTGAAGTTTTAATGTAACGAACACTTCGAGTCGAGTTTCTGAGACAAATTTAATTGAACGCATGTAACGGGTTCTGGTATTAAAACGCAGAAAAGGTTCTATGCGTTTATTTGCCGAGTATTGTCTCACTTCCCTTGCCACGAGTATGACCGACCAACAACACGACACTGGCCTGAACACTAAGGGCTGCAGTCTCCCACGCTGTTCCCTCCGGTAGTGTGTAGGCAGGCTGCTCGAAGGCTGCGCGTAGCGGTAGATCCTCGCAGGCCGTTGGTTCAGCGGGCAGACGCCGGCGGTGCGAGTACGAGGAGCAGGGCAGGCCAGACTCTTCGGCAGAAGTGACGCCGAAGGCGATGCAGGAAGTGTAGCGGTCTAGGAGCGTAGCCGAAGTCTTAAGGTGAACCTGGAACCTGAAGGAAAGCAGCATTAGGAGAGCCACAACCAATAGAGTCAGGCAGGCGGCGTCAGCCGGCCTCAGCTAGCAGGTGGAGAGATGGGCAGTACGCTAACGCAGTAAATGTAGTAACTTACCCACAGCTGGGACCAGGATACACGTATGAAGTAGTATAATTATAGATATAGCGGTATAGAATTTAGTAGCAGTAGTAGGTTAGTGTAGAGTAGCGGTGCCGGCCTCTCTGTCGGCCCCTTTATATACCGGGCCCTCCATCAGGGTGAGAGTCCGTTTATGATATTTGGTCAGGCTTTGCGAGTGCGGACGATGGCTTTCTCTGATTGGCCGAGCGTATGGGCGGTACTGTGACGCAACGCGGTAAGTACCGGACATACGTTACACGCATTTTATTATGTGTTTTATAATAAAATTTACCGGTTGGAACGAAAAGACAATTCTAATTTATTTAAGTGTTCTATTACACTATTTAAATAAATATAAGCTGGTGGCATCTACCTTTCCATCGAGAACTAATCACATCAACAACGTCAACGTTCCGCGCTTGCTTGTCCAATGCGAGCGATGCCTTTTGTTTCCGTCCCTGTCCATCCCATTCCCTAGAAGGGGCACGCCTTCGCGGATTGGTCGCCGCGTTCATCGACGCGAAAGACAGTCTAGAATAATCCGCGTCACGACGAACTGTACCCCACCGCCATAATTTTACCGCTCCCGCTTTATACCAAAACCTAACAAAACCGCTCGCGAGTGAAAGTGATTTGTGTAGTGGAGTGATTCAAGCAGCTTCAGGATTCTCGAAGACACCAGGAGGCTGCCATTTGCAAGGAAAGAGGACCGACGTACAAGGTAGGTGTGCCCTCATCCTTCAGCATCCTCAGAATATCCTATCCACAACACCTTTTCACTTCCTCACTTCCTAGTCGCCGAAGAACCGCCATCCTACAGTCCACAATATTAATCCTTCCCAAATCGACTAGGAACATTCGGTTTCGATGAAACGCCGAACCATAAGCGTTTGCACATATCTTTGCTCGCAAGAGTATGTTACCCGATGATCTTTATAATTATGTATATCCCTAAAAATGTATTTACTTAATGTTGTGATAGTTGATGCACATATCTTTGCTCGCAAGAGTATGTTACCCGATGATCTTTATAATTATGTATATCCCTAAAAATGTATTTACTTAATGTTGTGATAGTTGATTGAATAGTTGAGTATGGTGGTTACGGACAAACTCACAACCGCATTTATAGCATTAACTAGGATTCTATCACTTGAAATCTTTAAATATTTAGTCACTAGGCAAAGATTACACTCAAATTAACAACAGCAAACGTACAGTAACATAATTTTTGCTATGCAATGTTATACGATTACATTTGTATGTTTATGTTCAAATTCATTTCAATATTCTTGTCAATTTCATTATTCTTAAAATCTTTCTTAATTGCCTTCTAAACCTACCTAAATACGACTAGAATAATTTTATGAAAGCAGAATAAATACCATAAGACTGTCCACACGTAGGAGTTTCTTTTTTATTGAGCCACGATAGCAGAGCGTGCTATTGCATACTATGATTAATGTTCTGAACTAGAAATCGAGAATAAATGTTCTGTTAACTCTAGTATTTAGCTTATTTTAATAGGTTGACATAAATCGTAGTAGGTACATTATAATTGATGTGCTGACTTTGTTTAAAAAACCTTAATATATAAAATCCTTGCGTTACTGACTCACTGACAGACACGCTGCAGCCGAAACTGTTGGGCGCAGGAAGCTGAAATTTGGCATGTATGTTCCTTGAGGACCGTAGGGATTTCCCGAAATTCCCACGGGATCGGCCAAAACGGGTGAATTTTAAAAAATGCAGGCGTAGCTGCTGGTGTCCTCTAGTAGTTTATAAAGCTACAAATATCTTTTAAATAGTATTTATATTTTATAAGCTAAGAATTTCAATCGGAATTGGTACCATTTTTAATAAGCACATACTTTGCAATGTTGATGGTAAAATCTGGAATAGGAAGTAGATTCTAGAGAGTAGAAAATTATATTATTCTTAGATGCATTCTTAAGAGCAAGCAGTAAAGAGAAGAATCCTATTACTCTTTTTTGCGAAATATTATTGCTCAATTTACTTTCCGTTACCATATTGACAGAAAGGGACTCATACTTATCATGTTAATTTATCACAAGTATTTCAAGTTGGCTTTTAAATGATTTTTATCTTTGTTTTTAATACAATAGATTTTTATCTTTGTTTTTAATACAATAGACATAGCACATACGAACAATCATTATTTTATAAATCCAGTCGAACATCAAAAAAGATTCTCCCTAAGTGGAAGCCACTCTAACCAAAACAACCACAACCAAATTAAAATCAATATCTGTTGTGGTAATGACCTTTAAAACGCATGCAAATCTGAGCGTAATCCTAAAACCCGTGGTTTTATTTTCACTGGGAATCCTCATTTCAAGATTAGTATTCTTCCCTCGCCGGCTCTCATGGGCAAAATGACTAAAACGGGTAAACCGATTGTCTTGCTCGCTCTCTGTTTGTATTATTCCATTTTGCCCAATAATCCTTATGCTACCTTATTTTTTCTTTACCCTTTTATCTTGTAATTCTTTCCAAGTCTTCAGTATTACAGTTATCTTGATATCTTGTGAGAGTGTTTTTGAAGTGGGTAACATTGTATACATAGTTTAAGAAACTGTTTAGTTGGGTTATGGACTTTTGGATTTTCGAACTCCGCTTATAAAGTTACCTTAATTAGGTTATTTTGTTTGTTGTGAATACACAAAGGGCTCATGTAAAACAATAATAGGTATGATGTGTCGAGTAGTTTAAAACTTATTTTATTGTTTCAAAGGGTAATGTTAAATTGGTTACAATTTTATAGCTTTAAGCGTGGTGGATTTTTTATTGTACTATTTAGTTCATAATTTGATTTCATTTTGTAGGGTTTAAGTAAGTCTTGGCACTTATGTTGATATTTGATGAAATCAGATCCATTATGTGTGTCATTGTGGCCTGTGTGTCCTAGTAGCCAGTGTGAAGTCATAGGAGAACCAGGACAAAGATGACCTTGAATGATTATACCAGGCCAACAAAAAGCTTTCTATATTTTTTAAAAGAACAGTATATACGATGAAGCTTTCATAAATAACTTTTGATAAAATAACGATTATATCAAATGCAATAAATACAAAAAAGTAAAACTCTGAGTTTCTACAACGCAGGATAAGAAACTCAGAGTTTTACTTTTTTACATTCTTCTTAGTGTCAATGAACGAAGTCATCTTTGAAATATAATGGCTCTAAAAGTAATTACATTTGACACATATTAGGCAAAATTAATAAGTGTAAAGATGATTTTCAAAACAAATTTTCATAGTGTACGTTTCTTATTAATGGTACCTACATTAATATATTTAATAAACATCTGATAATGGTCTAGAGGAGACTGATTTGTCAATTTAATTGCCATGATACAAATCTAGACTCTTTTCTTGTATTAATAAATAAAGTAATAGAAGAACACACAATATATTTGACCCAAAAATCACTGAACTTTCCAGTCGGACGCTTGCGTGAGTGCAAAACTTTGTTACGGTTGAATAATCTAGTCAGCACAGTGTAACTGACATTTTTGAATAAAAATAAAACATGAAATGACGCCTGTTTCCCGAGGTTGTACCCAGAAGTATATTAAATTTCATATTCATTTATTTATAAAAATATAAGCTTACAGCATTACACCAAATCGCTTACATCTATGCTAAATATACAAAAAATAGGTTACACATTAGAATATTATCAATTATTATGATTACAAAAACAAAATAACAAAATAAGAAAACATAATTACATTTTAACAAAAAACAAAATAAAATAAACTTAACCATATTATAACACATAACACATACATACCTACATAATTATTTATCTTTTCATAATATTTAAATAATTAGAAACATTATTTATAGTTTTCGCTAGTGTGTCAAAAAATATATCAGCATCTGGATTATGTCGTAAGAATTGATTAATTAATGTGATTGCTCTAGCAGTGGGACTATTGGATGCTTGGGGAGAGCGCCAGGTAGGCGGGTAGGAGAAGAGCCTATGTTTCCTTCTTGCATTACCACGCATATAGTGATCGGGTACATAAAAATAAATACATTCCCGCACGCTTGGATTGTCAATTTTACTAGCTAGAAGCAAACAGTAGTGAATTATATGCGTGTACTCGCGCCTGAGTTGGAGAGTTTCTAGTCCAACCATGCCTGATACAAACATGGAAGGATACAGATACGGATAATATCCATATTGGCGTTTATATAAGTACCTGCAGAATTTGCGTTGTACTTTCTCTACAATTGTGGTGTATATGGTCTGTTGTGGATTCCAAACCAGCGCATTATACTCTAATTTGCTGCGAACATAGGCATTATAAAGTAGCTTAATTACTTGTACATTTCTAAACTGGACAGATGTTCTCATTATGAATCCAAGACATTTGTTAGCATCTTTACAAGTATTAAGAATATGCTCATGAAAATTGAGTTTATCATCCATAACAAGCCCCAAATCCCGGATTGAACAAACTCTTTCCAGAGCCACTCCTGCAAGATCATACTTATTAACGATTGGATTCCGGGATCGAGAGAATGTTATAGATTTGCACTTGGAACTATTAAATGACAATTTATTTTTTTGAGACCATTCTACAATTGAATTAATATCACGCTGTAATGCTGTACAGTCGTTTGGTTCAGTTACTGCACGGTACAGTTTTAAGTCATCAGCAAATATCAGACATTTTGACATTGATATAACCCTAGGTAAGTCATTAATCATAATTAAAAACTGCGTAGGACCGAGGGTACTACCCTGACTTATACCTGACCGGGTGAAATATTCTTCAGACCTATATCCATTCATCTTTACAAACTGTTTTCGGTCTTTGAGATAATCCGCCATAAAATTTAGAAGAGATGTTGTAAACCCAAAAGATGCAAATTTCTTTAAAAGTACATCATTATCAACAAGATCGAAAGCTTTTCTAAAATCGAGGTATACAGCATCTACCTGACAACCTGACTTAACTCGTGTGCTTATGTAATCTACAAATGGAACATGGTTGGTTAAGGTAGAGCGCCCAGTACGAAATCCATGTTGACAATCACTTAGCTGTCCCTTAATTTGTTTAGAGATGTGAGTATTAAGAATAGTCTCAAATACCTTAGCAAATACTGACAAGACAGCAATAGGTCTAAAATTTGTTATATTTATAGATGAACCAGATTTAGGTATTGGTGTTACTCGGGACACTTTCCACTTGCTAGGATATACACATTGTTGCAGCGCAAGGTTATATATATGCAGCAGTGGTACTTCTAGAACTGATAGGCAGTCTTTAACCATAAACGCGGGTATATTGTCGGGTCCGTAGGCGGCTGTAGCTTTAAGATGGCGCACTGCATACCGAAGATCGCTCATTTTAACTTGATCTATAGAAATACTAGATCCAAGAGCTAAATGAGCTGCCTCTTGCTCAGCCATATTTACATCTAATAATGGAGAAGACTTATGGAAGATAGAGCTAAAATATTGAGCAAAGGCGTCAATAGCAGCCTGTCCTTCTACTGTGCTATTGTTATATATATAATTATTAGCCTGTTGCCTACTTTTACGTTTCTCTTTGACATATTTCCAAAAACTAGTTGGTTCACGAGTTATATTATTTTCTACTGTTGTTATATAGTTTCTAAATGCGGCATTTATTAATTCCTTTACCTTAGTTCTGTAGTATTTAAATAATTCTTTATTAAATTCTAAGCGGAGGCGTTTATACATTTTCAGATTGTAATATTTTAACTTTATATAGTGAATTATTTCTTTAGTATACCATTTAGGATATACATATTTATTTAAATGAGTTACTGATTTTAGAGGGACACGTGTGCTGATAGCATCGTTGAGCTTATTATAAAATATATCTACGGCCATATTTAAGTCTATGTTCTGCTGAAGTGTTAGCTCTGTCCAGTCTATGTCCGCAATATCAGTGTACAGGCCATAATCTGCCTTGCGAAAATTCCACCCAGTACTTAAATGATGACCTGGAGTAATGGTTGTAGAGTAGAGTTAATGCCCACTTTTCGCTAGTGTTTTAGTTTCACGTAATAGATGGCGAGCCAAATGCCGCTAATCGGGATGTTATGTTAGCCACAGCCTCGTCCGTTGATCAGCAGGTACACCACTTGCAGGTGAGGCTGGCTTGGGACCCTCAGTACTTGGTAGAAATCCTATGCACCCTGACTTTTGTGTTGTCTTATTTAACAGTGCTCCTGGTAAATCCTATGTCATGGGTGACCTCACAAACATTCATAAAACGGTTGAAAAGTACACCCAGACTCGAAACTAAAATTTTTGCATTATACAAAGTTTTCTCATGCGAAGATTGAACCCACGACGTTAAGCGCACTGCTAAACCGCTTAAACCTAAAAGTCTAAGATACCTGGCCCGCAAGACAGATTACCTGCTATTAGCGTAGGTATACCTTCCCCTGAATTATTACCCTTAATTATCAGGCGTTATCAATTGCAACCCGAAATCAGCTTACGAGTCTAACCGGATATGACTGAATAATAGCTTTTCCACTGGGCGACTGACTGTCTGACCTCCACCATGCAGTCTACTTTATAGACGCAGACGTATTCCCTGAGAGTACACTTTGATTACTAATTTCGTAGTACGTCGTCCCCATTATGAACATTACTTCTAAGCTAAACCGACTGTGATAAAGTATAATTTTGACGAAGATATATTTTAATATCTTTGCAAGTGCATGTAATATTTAAAACCGTCTGGGTGCCATAAACTGTCTAAGTTTTATATCGTGGTATTAAAATTGCAGTTTGTGAAGAATCTGAACGTATTTTAGAGCTTCTGAAGAATTGATCCTTTTTATACGTGAATGTTATAGAAAGATTAGCATTTGTAGTAGTATCTGATATAATTTATTTGAACTTAAAATTCTATCGTTTGATATTTTCACATACCTAAAGGACGACTTCTGACCGCTGCAAAGGTATGGATAGCGACATTTCATTGTTTAGACTAGTGTCAGTATATCCAACAGTACTGACTACCCGTAACGACTGTGAAAAATATTCTTATTTGAAGGGACCGAAGTTTGCACATGCTTTTGGAGCCGCGGGGTACTCTTCGAAAAGTCAGTGATGCGCTGGCTCTGACTTTAAACCTGATACACTCTGCATGACAATGTATAAATTGGTATCTGTACTAGGTTATCGCAGCTCAAATATAAACCGGGTGTGGCTAAATCTAATTCTAAGTTGGTCTAACCTCAGGGAAATGTTTTATAACATTAGTCTTCTGTACTTGGCTTCTAAATGCAGACCATTGTGATTTATAGTGTTATGTTTATCATTACGCAGTGTCTGCTTATTAAACTGCAATCCCGTTGTAATATTGCTACAGATTTTAACGAACTTTTTAAGTTATGTGAAAGAGATAACAATTTTTTATTACTTCCATTTACGTGGCTCAAAATAAAACGGTGGGCCGTATAAATTCAAAGGTAAGCTTAATTTAAAACAAAGCTTTTGGTCTCTGGGAGCGATGTAAATACGGTGTAAGTTCGCGAATGTACACGAGGAAATAAATATACGACATCCACCACCGTCCATTCTGTTGCATGCATTGCATGAAGGTATTACCGCGTGTATGATGATATTAATATGATATGTTCGAGCTTATGTTGTTGTGGCGTATGTTCGATGTTCTACAACTAAACGCGAAGGTTTGCGATGATAAATAGATGGATAGATGAATGTTTGTTAGGTTTTAACGCAAATATTTTTGATAAAAATTACCCGTAATATAGTTTATACGTCAGAATAGCACGGAAACCTTTTATCCCGATAACCAACATGCACGCGGGCTAAGCAAATCTAGTTAAAAATATTTAAGACTACATGAGGCCGAGGTTTCACCCGCGTTATTTAAGGCTTCTGCTCCGCTCCCGTAGCTCATAGCGTGTGTATATAGCCTATACCCTTTTTCGATAAATGGGCTATCTAACACCGAAATAATTTTTCAAATCGCATTTGTAGTTCCTGATATTAGCACTTTAATGCAAACAAACAAACTTTTCAACTTTATATATTTGTATTAGATTATGTGGTTGTGGCTTATAGTTGACAGACTGATATCGTACCTATAGGTATGTCGATATTAATAAGTCGAATGTAGCGCCAATAGATTTCAAGTATTTGACATTGCCAAATATGTTGTGTGGGAAAATATGGGATGCCCAAGACATTTCTCTTTTGCCTAATGCTAAATGACGTCGTTGTAATTCCCTTAAAAGTGTGGAACTCCTCAGCTACTTTTGCGACAGTGTCCTTCGCAGATCCGAAGTGAAGCTGCGCCTCAAGCTCCGCCAACCTTTTGGAGAAATTTAAATTATATGACATTAAACTTCACAGATTGATACTTCATTGCAAAACCCGTAAGACGGCTCTCGAACCTTAAATAAAAACAAAACCTCATTTCAAATTAAAGAATCAAAATGCGCAAGTGCCCTCGACTGTCATTTTACGTATTTAAGAAACGACACCATTCATAACACGTCAAAAAGACGACGCGCGTCGTACTAATGTGCTGAGAAAAAAGGGTTTATCCAATGCTAAAAGGTGAGTAAACAAATATTTTGAAGGAAGCACACACAAAAGCTTGGGACAGTAAGAATTTGGTTCATATTTCAATATTCTTTTTGCTCAAATTGCTTGAATTCCATATGACTTTTTGTTTCACAGTTGTTATCGTTCTTATATTTTTATTTTGATGATGTGTTTATGTTTTTGTAACACGTTTGTAATATTATTCCAATGTTTTGATTCCACGAACGTGCTTATTTATTACATATTTTACTGGTAACAGTTATTTTTTATGTCTTAGTCTTTTCAGTAGCTTTGTAAATAGACTTAACTACATTATTGCCAAGTTAATGGTGTATTAATTACTTTGTGTTTTGTATGGATTTACTGACTGTTAAGTATTGCATATGTTTTTTTGCACATACACCTTTTTAACCCGGTTGACATTTTTATTGGAGCCGGGTACCATTTTGCCCATTCTCCTTTCGATGGCGTACCTCCATAACAAAACTTTACTTACAAATAATAAGTAAGTATTTACTACTGATTAAAACAACAGTTCGAAGCATCATACGTAATTTTTTAAATTAACAGTTTGATGGCGCATGACAAAATGCACTAGTAATTATTAAAAATCACAGACTTCGAAACTTGTTTCATTTATCTTATTTATATTTTATAAATTGTCTAGACTACAGTTACGAACCATCTAACTTCGACACACCTTACATCTACACATCCAGCACGACACAGCATTTGGCCACCTCTCTTCGTTTTTAGAAAGTGGACAATTGGGCCACCATGTGAAGTTGATGGGTCACCCGACATTTTCAGAGAGATGAAGCAGCAACCTAAACAAAAAATATGCATGAAAACGTATGTGGTTAAAAATAAATTGGTCATATTCGTATAGATAATTTAATTACTTTTTTAAGGGAAATAACTAAGTATTAAATAACTAAGGTTTTTCATAAAAACTTTTGATGTTTTATGGGCTGCCTATCATAGAAATGTGAAACATTAAAAGTAATAATGCAGCTTCTTTATTTATTTATAGCTAAGTGTAAAATATTATTTTAAGATGATATCACTTTGAAAATTATAAGAAGATTATTGCAGAATTTACTTACCTTGTTTGATTTCCAAGTTCACAATATTTGGAAAACACTTCATGTCGTCACAATAAATCCACTATGAAAGCCAGAAGGGTACTGAGATCCTTTTACATTTAAACGCATGCTAATAGTAACGTACGCGCGTTATCACCTGAGTCGTCAGGTCATAAAAGTCAAAAAGATAGGAATGTGCAGCGCATTGGACCCTAGTTATCGATAAACGGCTACCTGCGCACGTTCTAACGTTAGAACTAATTTGGGCACAAGTAAAGGGAGAAGTTGCGAAGAACAATAATACCTTCAAGATAGCAGATGTCGAAAATCACCTCCACCAAGCACTAGATAATGTCACACGAGAAGACTGGGCCAAATGTGTGAGGCATGCCGAAGAACTTCAAAACAAAGACTTACAAAATGCTGTAATTAGAAATCACGCGCCACTTATAATAAATTTGGCAGAAGACAAAGATTCTGATGATAAAGACTCCGATATAGAGTAATTTTATTTTCTTAATAATTATATAATTTAAATCTTTTTGTAATATTAACGGCTCATTTAAGGGACACAATATGATCTACTTTGTTTCTTGTAATAAACTTTCTTTCTCTGTGTATGAAAATACTGTATACAATTTTTAAATATAGTTTAATATAAAATATTGTGATTTTTTTAATTTTGTGAACAAGATACGGTAATAAACGTTACTTATCGATAATATGTCTTTTATTGTTACGCCCTTCACTGGACGGCTCCATAAGACCCCTAGGTGCAAGCGAGATAGATATAGGAAATGATTTATGGCCCTAAGACTCAGATGAACCAATAAGATCTTTTTCTATTGTTTATTGCCAGTCAAATGGGTTTTACAAAGGAATAATTTGTAACGAGACCGCTTTTGCTTTGTATATGTTTTACACTTATTTTCGTCAGCCGACCAACATTAAAATATATCATTATGCATATTAAAAATAAGAGTTGTACAAGCCATGTGTCACAAATGCGTCCAAAACAAAATTTATTTTATTTTCGCTATTTTAGTTTGTGCCTGGTTGTACTTTAAGCATTATTACTGAGAAAACTTTTTGTTCCATTCGCGGTTTGAATAAACCCATTCAAATTCTTCTATGGTCGATTCACACCGCGGTCTGAAACAGCCTATTCCTAAGAGCTCTTCCGCATTTCACACCGCGGTCCGAACCACTCGTGTGCGAAACGAAGAAACACCCAAGGTCGTATGTAACTTTAGAAGTTGGTATAAAAAGAAGAAAACTATTAGTTTGAACTCCGATGTGCATAAGTAGCGTTTATCAATAAATGAATATTAAACACGTTTTGCCTCCTTTTTTCCGGACCGGACATTTTAATTTAAATTGTTTTTATCGCGTGTATTCTATTTCGTGTGTACAGTAAATAACTAGTGGCAATTATAATATGTGAAGTTTACTTGCATAATTTATGGACTCACACCTGTACACAAAAAAAAACTTGCTTAATAGATAGACAGAAAATACTTTGTTGTACACTAGAAATTTATAAATACTGGTGAAACACGGGTCGTCTGGTCGCAAATTGTGATTTCTCTCAAATAAGCTTAATGTTACCAAGCTAAAGTAAACTTCGTTTAATGTCAGCCACAAACATGGGTCGGATATATCGGATATGTGCTAGGATATACACATTGTTGCAGCGCAAGGTTATATATATGCAGCAGTGGTACTTCTAGAACTGATAGGCAGTCTTTAACCATAAACGCGGGTATATTGTCGGGTCCGTAGGCGGCTGTAGCTTTAAGATGGCGCACTGCATACCGAAGATCGCTCATTTTAACTTGATCTATAGAAATACTAGATCCAAGAGCTAAATGAGCTGCCTCTTGCTCAGCCATATTTACATCTAATAATGGAGAAGACTTATGGAAGATAGAGCTAAAATATTGAGCAAAGGCGTCAATAGCAGCCTGTCCTTCTACTGTGCTATTGTTATATATATAATTATTAGCCTGTTGCCTACTTTTACGTTTCTCTTTGACATATTTCCAAAAACTAGTTGGTTCACGAGTTATATTATTTTCTACTGTTGTTATATAGTTTCTAAATGCGGCATTTATTAATTCCTTTACCTTAGTTCTGTAGTATTTAAATAATTCTTTATTAAATTCTAAGCGGAGGCGTTTATACATTTTCAGATTGTAATATTTTAACTTTATATAGTGAATTATTTCTTTAGTATACCATTTAGGATATACATATTTATTTAAATGAGTTACTGATTTTAGAGGGACACGTGTGCTGATAGCATCGTTGAGCTTATTATAAAATATATCTACGGCCATATTTAAGTCTATGTTCTGCTGAAGTGTTAGCTCTGTCCAGTCTATGTTCGCAATATCAGTGTACAGGCCATAATCTGCCTTGCGAAAATTCCACCCAGTACTTAAATGATGACCTGGAGTAATGGTTGTAGAGTAGAGTTAATGCCCACTTTTCGCTAGTGTTTTAGTTTCACGTAATAGATGGCGAGCCAAATGCCGCTAATCGGGATGTTATGTTAGCCACAGCCTCGTCCGTTGATCAGCAGGTACACCACTTGCAGGTGAGGCTGGCTTGGGACCCTCAGTACTTGGTAGAAATCCTATGCACCCTGACTTTTGTGTTGTCTTATTTAACAGTGCTCCTGGTAAATCCTATGTCATGGGTGACCTCACAAACATTCATAAAACGGTTGAAAAGTACACCCAGACTCGAAACTAAAATTTTTGCATTATACAAAGTTTTCTCATGCGAAGATTGAACCCACGACGTTAAGCGCACTGCTAAACCGCTTAAACCTAAAAGTCTAAGATACCTGGCCCGCAAGACAGATTACCTGCTATTAGCGTAGGTATACCTTCCCCTGAATTATTACCCTTAATTATCAGGCGTTATCAATTGCAACCCGAAATCAGCTTACGAGTCTAACCGGATATGACTGAATAATAGCTTTTCCACTGGGCGACTGACTGTCTGACCTCCACCATGCAGTCTACTTTATAGACGCAGACGTATTCCCTGAGAGTACACTTTGATTACTAATTTCGTAGTACGTCGTCCCCATTATGAACATTACTTCTAAGCTAAACCGACTGTGATAAAGTATAATTTTGACGAAGATATATTTTAATATCTTTGCAAGTGCATGTAATATTTAAAACCGTCTGGGTGCCATAAACTGTCTAAGTTTTATATCGTGGTATTAAAATTGCAGTTTGTGAAGAATCTGAACGTATTTTAGAGCTTCTGAAGAATTGATCCTTTTTATACGTGAATGTTATAGAAAGATTAGCATTTGTAGTAGTATCTGATATAATTTATTTGAACTTAAAATTCTATCGTTTGATATTTTCACATACCTAAAGGACGACTTCTGACCGCTGCAAAGGTATGGATAGCGACATTTCATTGTTTAGACTAGTGTCAGTATATCCAACAGTACTGACTACCCGTAACGACTGTGAAAAATATTCTTATTTGAAGGGACCGAAGTTTGCACATGCTTTTGGAGCCGCGGGGTACTCTTCGAAAAGTCAGTGATGCGCTGGCTCTGACTTTAAACCTGATACACTCTGCATGACAATGTATAAATTGGTATCTGTACTAGGTTATCGCAGCTCAAATATAAACCGGGTGTGGCTAAATCTAATTCTAAGTTGGTCTAACCTCAGGGAAATGTTTTATAACATTAGTCTTCTGTACTTGGCTTCTAAATGCAGACCATTGTGATTTATAGTGTTATGTTTATCATTACGCAGTGTCTGCTTATTAAACTGCAATCCCGTTGTAATATTGCTACAGATTTTAACGAACTTTTTAAGTTATGTGAAAGAGATAACAATTTTTTATTACTTTCATTTACGTGGCTCAAAATAAAACGGTGGGCCGTATAAATTCAAAGGTAAGCTTAATTTAAAACAAAGCTTTTGGTCTCTGGGAGCGATGTAAATACGGTGTAAGTTCGCGAATGTACACGAGGAAATAAATATACGACATCCACCACCGTCCATTCTGTTGCATGCATTGCATGAAGGTATTACCGCGTGTATGATGATATTAATATGATATGTTCGAGCTTATGTTGTTGTGGCGTATGTTCGATGTTCTACAACTAAACGCGAAGGTTTGCGATGATAAATAGATGGATAGATGAATGTTTGTTAGGTTTTAACGCAAATATTTTTGATAAAAATTACCCGTAATATAGTTTATACGTCAGAATAGCACGGAAACCTTTTATCCCGATAACCAACATGCACGCGGGCTAAGCAAATCTAGTTAAAAATATTTAAGACTACATGAGGCCGAGGTTACACCCGCGTTATTTAAGGCTTCTGCTCCGCTCCCGTAGCTCATAGCGTGTGTATATAGCCTATACCCTTTTTCGATAAATGGGCTATCTAACACCGAAATAATTTTTCAAATCGCACTTGTAGTTCCTGATATTAGCACTTTAATGCAAACAAACAAACTTTTCAACTTTATATATTTGTATTAGATTATGTGGTTGTGGCTTATAGTTGACAGACTGATATCGTACCTATAGGTATGTCGATATTAATAAGTCGAATGTAGCGCCAATAGATTTCAAGTATTTGACATTGCCAAATATGTTGTGTGGGAAAATATGGGATGCCCAAGACATTTCTCTTTTGCCTAATGCTAAATGACGTCGTTGTAATTCCCTTAAAAGTGTGGAACTCCTCAGCTACTTTTGCGACAGTGTCCTTCGCAGATCCGAAGTGAAGCTGCGCCTCAAGCTCCGCCAACCTTTTGGAGAAATTTAAATTATATGACATTAAACTTCACAGATTGATACTTCATTGCAAAACCCGTAAGACGGCTCTCGAACCTTAAATAAAAACAAAACCTCATTTCAAATTAAAGAATCAAAATGCGCAAGTGCCCTCGACTGTCATTTTACGTATTTAAGAAACGACACCATTCATAACACGTCAAAAAGACGACGCGCGTCGTACTAATGTGCTGAGAAAAAAGGGTTTATCCAATGCTAAAAGGTGAGTAAACAAATATTTTGAAGGAAGCACACACAAAAGCTTGGGACAGTAAGAATTTGGTTCATATTTCAATATTCTTTTTGCTCAAATTGCTTGAATTCCATATGACTTTTTGTTTCACAGTTGTTATCGTTCTTATATTTTTATTTTGATGATGTGTTTATGTTTTTGTAACACGTTTGTAATATTATTCCAATGTTTTGATTCCACGAACGTGCTTATTTATTACATATTTTACTGGTAACAGTTATTTTTTATGTCTTAGTCTTTTCAGTAGCTTTGTAAATAGACTTAACTACATTATTGCCAAGTTAATGGTGTATTAATTACTTTGTGTTTTGTATGGATTTACTGACTGTTAAGTATTGCATATGTTTTTTTGCACATACACCTTTTTAACCCGGTTGACATTTTTATTGGAGCCGGGTACCATTTTGCCCATTCTCCTTTCGATGGCGTACCTCCATAACAAAACTTTACTTACAAATAATAAGTAAGTATTTACTACTGATTAAAACAACAGTTCGAAGCATCATACGTAATTTTTTAAATTAACAGTTTGATGGCGCATGACAAAATGCACTAGTAATTATTAAAAATCACAGACTTCGAAACTTGTTTCATTTATCTTATTTATATTTTATAAATTGTCTAGACTACAGTTACGAACCATCTAACTTCGACACACCTTACATCTACACATCCAGCACGACACAGCATTTGGCCACCTCTCTTCGTTTTTAGAAAGTGGACAATTGGGCCACCATGTGAAGTTGATGGGTCACCCGACATTTTCAGAGAGATGAAGCAGCAACCTAAACAAAAAATATGCATGAAAACGTATGTGGTTAAAAATAAATTGGTCATATTCGTATAGATAATTTAATTACTTTTTTAAGGGAAATAACTAAGTATTAAATAACTAAGGTTTTTCATAAAAACTTTTGATGTTTTATGGGCTGCCTATCATAGAAATGTGAAACATTAAAAGTAATAATGCAGCTTCTTTATTTATTTATAGCTAAGTGTAAAATATTATTTTAAGATGATATCACTTTGAAAATTATAAGAAGATTATTGCAGAATTTACTTACCTTGTTTGATTTCCAAGTTCACAATATTTGGAAAACACTTCATGTCGTCACAATAAATCCACTATGAAAGCCAGAAGGGTACTGAGATCCTTTTACATTTAAACGCATGCTAATAGTAACGTACGCGCGTTATCACCTGAGTCGTCAGGTCATAAAAGTCAAAAAGATAGGAATGTGCAGCGCATTGGACCCTAGTTATCGATAAACGGCTACCTGCGCACGTTCTAACGTTAGAACTAATTTGGGCACAAGTAAAGGGAGAAGTTGCGAAGAACAATAATACCTTCAAGATAGCAGATGTCGAAAATCACCTCCACCAAGCACTAGATAATGTCACACGAGAAGACTGGGCCAAATGTGTGAGGCATGCCGAAGAACTTCAAAACAAAGACTTACAAAATGCTGTAATTAGAAATCACGCGCCACTTATAATAAATTTGGCAGAAGACAAAGATTCTGATGATAAAGACTCCGATATAGAGTAATTTTATTTTCTTAATAATTATATAATTTAAATCTTTTTGTAATATTAACGGCTCATTTAAGGGACACAATATGATCTACTTTGTTTCTTGTAATAAACTTTCTTTCTCTGTGTATGAAAATACTGTATACAATTTTTAAATATAGTTTAATATAAAATATTGTGATTTTTTTAATTTTGTGAACAAGATACGGTAATAAACGTTACTTATCGATAATATGTCTTTTATTGTTACGCCCTTCACTGGACGGCTCCATAAGACCCCTAGGTGCAAGCGAGATAGATATAGGAAATGATTTATGGCCCTAAGACTCAGATGAACCAATAAGATCTTTTTCTATTGTTTATTGCCAGTCAAATGGGTTTTACAAAGGAATAATTTGTAACGAGACCGCTTTTGCTTTGTATATGTTTTACACTTATTTTCGTCAGCCGACCAACATTAAAATATATCATTATGCATATTAAAAATAAGAGTTGTACAAGCCATGTGTCACAAATGCGTCCAAAACAAAATTTATTTTATTTTCGCTATTTTAGTTTGTGCCTGGTTGTACTTTAAGCATTATTACTGAGAAAACTTTTTGTTCCATTCGCGGTTTGAATAAACCCATTCAAATTCTTCTATGGTCGATTCACACCGCGGTCTGAAACAGCCTATTCCTAAGAGCTCTTCCGCATTTCACACCGCGGTCCGAACCACTCGTGTGCGAAACGAAGAAACACCCAAGGTCGTATGTAACTTTAGAAGTTGGTATAAAAAGAAGAAAACTATTAGTTTGAACTCCGATGTGCATAAGTAGCGTTTATCAATAAATGAATATTAAACACGTTTTGCCTCCTTTTTTCCGGACCGGACATTTTAATTTAAATTGTTTTTATCGCGTGTATTCTATTTCGTGTGTACAGTAAATAACTAGTGGCAATTATAATATGTGAAGTTTACTTGCATAATTTATGGACTCACACCTGTACACAAAAAAAAACTTGCTTAATAGATAGACAGAAAATACTTTGTTGTACACTAGAAATTTATAAATACTGGTGAAACACGGGTCGTCTGGTCGCAAATTGTGATTTCTCTCAAATAAGCTTAATGTTACCAAGCTAAAGTAAACTTCGTTTAATGTCAGCCACAAACATGGGTCGGATATATCGGATATGTGCTAGGATATACACATTGTTGCAGCGCAAGGTTATATATATGCAGCAGTGGTACTTCTAGAACTGATAGGCAGTCTTTAACCATAAACGCGGGTATATTGTCGGGTCCGTAGGCGGCTGTAGCTTTAAGATGGCGCACTGCATACCGAAGATCGCTCATTTTAACTTGATCTATAGAAATACTAGATCCAAGAGCTAAATGAGCTGCCTCTTGCTCAGCCATATTTACATCTAATAATGGAGAAGACTTATGGAAGATAGAGCTAAAATATTGAGCAAAGGCGTCAATAGCAGCCTGTCCTTCTACTGTGCTATTGTTATATATATATAATTATTAGCCTGTTGCCTACTTTTACGTTTCTCTTTGACATATTTCCAAAAACTAGTTGGTTCACGAGTTATATTATTTTCTACTGTTGTTATATAGTTTCTAAATGCGGCATTTATTAATTCCTTTACCTTAGTTCTGTAGTATTTAAATAATTCTTTATTAAATTCTAAGCGGAGGCGTTTATACATTTTCAGATTGTAATATTTTAACTTTATATAGTGAATTATTTCTTTAGTATACCATTTAGGATATACATATTTATTTAAATGAGTTACTGATTTTAGAGGGACACGTGTGCTGATAGCATCGTTGAGCTTATTATAAAATATATCTACGGCCATATTTAAGTCTATGTTCTGCTGAAGTGTTAGCTCTGTCCAGTCTATGTTCGCAATATCAGTGTACAGGCCATAATCTGCCTTGCGAAAATTCCACCCAGTACTTAAATGATGACCTGGAGTAATGGTTGTAGAGTAGAGTTAATGCCCACTTTTCGCTAGTGTTTTAGTTTCACGTAATAGATGGCGAGCCAAATGCCGCTAATCGGGATGTTATGTTAGCCACAGCCTCGTCCGTTGATCAGCAGGTACACCACTTGCAGGTGAGGCTGGCTTGGGACCCTCAGTACTTGGTAGAAATCCTATGCACCCTGACTTTTGTGTTGTCTTATTTAACAGTGCTCCTGGTAAATCCTATGTCATGGGTGACCTCACAAACATTCATAAAACGGTTGAAAAGTACACCCAGACTCGAAACTAAAAGGACCATGCCCATCTGTGCCCCAGAAATGTCCAGAGAAAGTAAATTACAAGATTGTCCTAATAAATTAAAACTAGAATTAAGTTGTTAATTTGGAAACCTATCAAGCACTGGATAAAAAAAAACGAAAAAAAAGACTTGTTTACTTTGCAGTACCTACGATAAATAATGTTTCATTCATTCATGCACTAAAAGTGCAGTTTATTGCGGTCTATAACCACGTTCTTTCGCCGATTTATTAATTCCTTGTGATAGTATCGCGGTTTTACGGAGTACTCTTTCTATGTTATTATTTATTCAAGTACCTACTTAAGTTTTGTATCTAACCAAATTGTTTTCACATTTATATAGATGGAGATACTATGGAGACAGACTATATAATTCCAAATAACTGAAATGTTTACAGACATATAAGTATATAAATGAACACTGATTTGGCGTAGCTTATATGATGATTATGAAGTGCCTAGTGGAAAACTAATAGCAATGCTGTTTGTAAACGATAAAATGTATAAACAATAGGCGTTAAGCAGTTATCATGTCTTGTTTAACGTCCAATAACTTTTCAACCAGTGCTTTATATGACATTAATACTAGATATCATAGAAATACTGTTAATAAGTTATCGCATGACATAGAGTTGCAATTTGGGAAATGCCTAGCATTGACGGCATTGCTGGGTTTCGCCTCCATACTAATATGGGCATGGTCCTTTTTGCATTATACAAAGTTTTCTCATGCGAAGATTGAACCCACGACGTTAAGCGCACTGCTAAACCGCTTAAACCTAAAAGTCTAAGATACCTGGCCCGCAAGACAGATTACCTGCTATTAGCGTAGGTATACCTTCCCCTGAATTATTACCCTTAATTATCAGGCGTTATCAATTGCAACCCGAAATCAGCTTACGAGTCTAACCGGATATGACTGAATAATAGCTTTTCCACTGGGCGACTGACTGTCTGACCTCCACCATGCAGTCTACTTTATAGACGCAGACGTATTCCCTGAGAGTACACTTTGATTACTAATTTCGTAGTACGTCGTCCCCATTATGAACATTACTTCTAAGCTAAACCGACTGTGATAAAGTATAATTTTGACGAAGATATATTTTAATATCTTTGCAAGTGCATGTAATATTTAAAACCGTCTGGGTGCCATAAACTGTCTAAGTTTTATATCGTGGTATTAAAATTGCAGTTTGTGAAGAATCTGAACGTATTTTAGAGCTTCTGAAGAATTGATCCTTTTTATACGTGAATGTTATAGAAAGATTAGCATTTGTAGTAGTATCTGATATAATTTATTTGAACTTAAAATTCTATCGTTTGATATTTTCACATACCTAAAGGACGACTTCTGACCGCTGCAAAGGTATGGATAGCGACATTTCATTGTTTAGACTAGTGTCAGTATATCCAACAGTACTGACTACCCGTAACGACTGTGAAAAATATTCTTATTTGAAGGGACCGAAGTTTGCACATGCTTTTGGAGCCGCGGGGTACTCTTTGAAAAGTCAGTGATGCGCTGGCTCTGACTTTAAACCTGATACACTCTGCATGACAATGTATAAATTGGTATCTGTACTAGGTTATCGCAGCTCAAATATAAACCGGGTGTGGCTAAATCTAATTCTAAGTTGGTCTAACCTCAGGGAAATGTTTTATAACATTAGTCTTCTGTACTTGGCTTCTAAATGCAGACCATTGTGATTTATAGTGTTATGTTTATCATAACGCAGTGTCTGCTTATTAAACTGCAATCCCGTTGTAATATTGCTACAGATTTTAACGAACTTTTTAAGTTATGTGAAAGAGATAACAATTTTTTATTACTTCCATTTACGTGGCTCAAAATAAAACGGTGGGCCGTATAAATTCAAAGGTAAGCTTAATTTAAAACAAAGCTTTTGGTCTCTGGGAGCGATGTAAATACGGTGTAAGTTCGCGAATGTACACGAGGAAATAAATATACGACATCCACCACCGTCCATTCTGTTGCATGCATTGCATGAAGGTATTACCGCGTGTATGATGATATTAATATGATATGTTCGAGCTTATGTTGTTGTGGCGTATGTTCGATGTTCTACAACTAAACGCGAAGGTTTGCGATGATAAATAGATGGATAGATGAATGTTTGTTAGGTTTTAACGCAAATATTTTTGATAAAAATTACCCGTAATATAGTTTATACGTCAGAATAGCACGGAAACCTTTTATCCCGATAACCAACATGCACGCGGGCTAAGCAAATCTAGTTAAAAATATTTAAGACTACATGAGGCCGAGGTTACACCCGCGTTATTTAAGGCTTCTGCTCCGCTCCCGTAGCTCATAGCGTGTGTATATAGCCTATACCCTTTTTCGATAAATGGGCTATCTAACACCGAAATAATTTTTCAAATCGCACTTGTAGTTCCTGATATTAGCACTTTAATGCAAACAAACAAACTTTTCAACTTTATATATTTGTATTAGATTATGTGGTTGTGGCTTATAGTTGACAGACTGATATCGTACCTATAGGTATGTCGATATTAATAAGTCGAATGTAGCGCCAATAGATTTCAAGTATTTGACATTGCCAAATATGTTGTGTGGGAAAATATGGGATGCCCAAGACATTTCTCTTTTGCCTAATGCTAAATGACGTCGTTGTAATTCCCTTAAAAGTGTGGAACTCCTCAGCTACTTTTGCGACAGTGTCCTTCGCAGATCTGAAGTGAAGCTGCGCCTCAAGCTCCGCCAACCTTTTGGAGAAATTTAAATTATATGACATTAAACTTCACAGATTGATACTTAATTGCAAAACCCGTAAGACGGCTCTCGAACCTTAAATAAAAACAAAACCTCATTTCAAATTAAAGAATCAAAATGCGCAAGTGCCCTCGACTGTCATTTTACGTATTTAAGAAACGACACCATTCATAACACGTCAAAAAGACGACGCGCGTCGTACTAATGTGCTGAGAAAAAAGGGTTTATCCAATGCTAAAAGGTGAGTAAACAAATATTTTGAAGGAAGCACACACAAAAGCTTGGGACAGTAAGAATTTGGTTCATATTTCAATATTCTTTTTGCTCAAATTGCTTGAATTCCATATGACTTTTTGTTTCACAGTTGTTATCGTTCTTATATTTTTATTTTGATGATGTGTTTATGTTTTTGTAACACGTTTGTAATATTATTCCAATGTTTTGATTCCACGAACGTGCTTATTTATTACATATTTTACTGGTAACAGTTATTTTTTATGTCTTAGTCTTTTCAGTAGCTTTGTAAATAGACTTAACTACATTATTGCCAAGTTAATGGTGTATTAATTACTTTGTGTTTTGTATGGATTTACTGACTGTTAAGTATTGCATATGTTTTTTTGCACATACACCTTTTTAACCCGGTTGACATTTTTATTGGAGCCGGGTACCATTTTGCCCATTCTCCTTTCGATGGCGTACCTCCATAACAAAACTTTACTTACAAATAATAAGTAAGTATTTACTACTGATTAAAACAACAGTTCGAAGCATCATACGTAATTTTTTAAATTAACAGTTTGATGGCGCATGACAAAATGCACTAGTAATTATTAAAAATCACAGACTTCGAAACTTGTTTCATTTATCTTATTTATATTTTATAAATTGTCTAGACTACAGTTACGAACCATCTAACTTCGACACACCTTACATCTACACATCCAGCACGACACAGCATTTGGCCACCTCTCTTCGTTTTTAGAAAGTGGACAATTGGGCCACCATGTGAAGTTGATGGGTCACCCGACATTTTCAGAGAGATGAAGCAGCAACCTAAACAAAAAATATGCATGAAAACGTATGTGGTTAAAAATAAATTGGTCATATTCGTATAGATAATTTAATTACTTTTTTAAGGGAAATAACTAAGTATTAAATAACTAAGGTTTTTCATAAAAACTTTTGATGTTTTATGGGCTGCCTATCATAGAAATGTGAAACATTAAAAGTAATAATGCAGCTTCTTTATTTATTTATAGCTAAGTGTAAAATATTATTTTAAGATGATATCACTTTGAAAATTATAAGAAGATTATTGCAGAATTTACTTACCTTGTTTGATTTCCAAGTTCACAATATTTGGAAAACACTTCATGTCGTCACAATAAATCCACTATGAAAGCCAGAAGGGTACTGAGATCCTTTTACATTTAAACGCATGCTAATAGTAACGTACGCGCGTTATCACCTGAGTCGTCAGGTCATAAAAGTCAAAAAGATAGGAATGTGCAGCGCATTGGACCCTAGTTATCGATAAACGGCTACCTGCGCACGTTCTAACGTTAGAACTAATTTGGGCACAAGTAAAGGGAGAAGTTGCGAAGAACAATAATACCTTCAAGATAGCAGATGTCGAAAATCACCTCCACCAAGCACTAGATAATGTCACACGAGAAGACTGGGCCAAATGTGTGAGGCATGCCGAAGAACTTCAAAACAAAGACTTACAAAATGCTGTAATTAGAAATCACGCGCCACTTATAATAAATTTGGCAGAAGACAAAGATTCTGATGATAAAGACTCCGATATAGAGTAATTTTATTTTCTTAATAATTATATAATTTAAATCTTTTTGTAATATTAACGGCTCATTTAAGGGACACAATATGATCTACTTTGTTTCTTGTAATAAACTTTCTTTCTCTGTGTATGAAAATACTGTATACAATTTTTAAATATAGTTTAATATAAAATATTGTGATTTTTTTAATTTTGTGAACAAGATACGGTAATAAACGTTACTTATCGATAATATGTCTTTTATTGTTACGCCCTTCACTGGACGGCTCCATAAGACCCCTAGGTGCAAGCGAGATAGATATAGGAAATGATTTATGGCCCTAAGACTCAGATGAACCAATAAGATCTTTTTCTATTGTTTATTGCCAGTCAAATGGGTTTTACAAAGGAATAATTTGTAACGAGACCGCTTTTGCTTTGTATATGTTTTACACTTATTTTCGTCAGCCGACCAACATTAAAATATATCATTATGCATATTAAAAATAAGAGTTGTACAAGCCATGTGTCACAAATGCGTCCAAAACAAAATTTATTTTATTTTCGCTATTTTAGTTTGTGCCTGGTTGTACTTTAAGCATTATTACTGAGAAAACTTTTTGTTCCATTCGCGGTTTGAATAAACCCATTCAAATTCTTCTATGGTCGATTCACACCGCGGTCTGAAACAGCCTATTCCTAAGAGCTCTTCCGCATTTCACACCGCGGTCCGAACCACTCGTGTGCGAAACGAAGAAACACCCAAGGTCGTATGTAACTTTAGAAGTTGGTATAAAAAGAAGAAAACTATTAGTTTGAACTCCGATGTGCATAAGTAGCGTTTATCAATAAATGAATATTAAACACGTTTTGCCTCCTTTTTTCCGGACCGGACATTTTAATTTAAATTGTTTTTATCGCGTGTATTCTATTTCGTGTGTACAGTAAATAACTAGTGGCAATTATAATATGTGAAGTTTACTTGCATAATTTATGGACTCACACCTGTACACAAAAAAAAACTTGCTTAATAGATAGACAGAAAATACTTTGTTGTACACTAGAAATTTATAAATACTGGTGAAACACGGGTCGTCTGGTCGCAAATTGTGATTTCTCTCAAATAAGCTTAATGTTACCAAGCTAAAGTAAACTTCGTTTAATGTCAGCCACAAACATGGGTCGGATATATCGGATATGTGCTAGGATATACACATTGTTGCAGCGCAAGGTTATATATATGCAGCAGTGGTACTTCTAGAACTGATAGGCAGTCTTTAACCATAAACGCGGGTATATTGTCGGGTCCGTAGGCGGCTGTAGCTTTAAGATGGCGCACTGCATACCGAAGATCGCTCATTTTAACTTGATCTATAGAAATACTAGATCCAAGAGCTAAATGAGCTGCCTCTTGCTCAGCCATATTTACATCTAATAATGGAGAAGACTTATGGAAGATAGAGCTAAAATATTGAGCAAAGGCGTCAATAGCAGCCTGTCCTTCTACTGTGCTATTGTTATATATATAATTATTAGCCTGTTGCCTACTTTTACGTTTCTCTTTGACATATTTCCAAAAACTAGTTGGTTCACGAGTTATATTATTTTCTACTGTTGTTATATAGTTTCTAAATGCGGCATTTATTAATTCCTTTACCTTAGTTCTGTAGTATTTAAATAATTCTTTATTAAATTCTAAGCGGAGGCGTTTATACATTTTCAGATTGTAATATTTTAACTTTATATAGTGAATTATTTCTTTAGTATACCATTTAGGATATACATATTTATTTAAATGAGTTACTGATTTTAGAGGGACACGTGTGCTGATAGCATCGTTGAGCTTATTATAAAATATATCTACGGCCATATTTAAGTCTATGTTCTGCTGAAGTGTTAGCTCTGTCCAGTCTATGTTCGCAATATCAGTGTACAGGCCATAATCTGCCTTGCGAAAATTCCACCCAGTACTTAAATGATGACCTGGAGTAATGGTTGTAGAGTAGAGTTAATGCCCACTTTTCGCTAGTGTTTTAGTTTCACGTAATAGATGGCGAGCCAAATGCCGCTAATCGGGATGTTATGTTAGCCACAGCCTCGTCCGTTGATCAGCAGGTACACCACTTGCAGGTGAGGCTGGCTTGGGACCCTCAGTACTTGGTAGAAATCCTATGCACCCTGACTTTTGTGTTGTCTTATTTAACAGTGCTCCTGGTAAATCCTATGTCATGGGTGACCTCACAAACATTCATAAAACGGTTGAAAAGTACACCCAGACTCGAAACTAAAATTTTTGCATTATACAAAGTTTTCTCATGCGAAGATTGAACCCACGACGTTAAGCGCACTGCTAAACCGCTTAAACCTAAAAGTCTAAGATACCTGGCCCGCAAGACAGATTACCTGCTATTAGCGTAGGTATACCTTCCCCTGAATTATTACCCTTAATTATCAGGCGTTATCAATTGCAACCCGAAATCAGCTTACGAGTCTAACCGGATATGACTGAATAATAGCTTTTCCACTGGGCGACTGACTGTCTGACCTCCACCATGCAGTCTACTTTATAGACGCAGACGTATTCCCTGAGAGTACACTTTGATTACTAATTTCGTAGTACGTCGTCCCCATTATGAACATTACTTCTAAGCTAAACCGACTGTGATAAAGTATAATTTTGACGAAGATATATTTTAATATCTTTGCAAGTGCATGTAATATTTAAAACCGTCTGGGTGCCATAAACTGTCTAAGTTTTATATCGTGGTATTAAAATTGCAGTTTGTGAAGAATCTGAACGTATTTTAGAGCTTCTGAAGAATTGATCCTTTTTATACGTGAATGTTATAGAAAGATTAGCATTTGTAGTAGTATCTGATATAATTTATTTGAACTTAAAATTCTATCGTTTGATATTTTCACATACCTAAAGGACGACTTCTGACCGCTGCAAAGGTATGGATAGCGACATTTCATTGTTTAGACTAGTGTCAGTATATCCAACAGTACTGACTACCCGTAACGACTGTGAAAAATATTCTTATTTGAAGGGACCGAAGTTTGCACATGCTTTTGGAGCCGCGGGGTACTCTTCGAAAAGTCAGTGATGCGCTGGCTCTGACTTTAAACCTGATACACTCTGCATGACAATGTATAAATTGGTATCTGTACTAGGTTATCGCAGCTCAAATATAAACCGGGTGTGGCTAAATCTAATTCTAAGTTGGTCTAACCTCAGGGAAATGTTTTATAACATTAGTCTTCTGTACTTGGCTTCTAAATGCAGACCATTGTGATTTATAGTGTTATGTTTATCATTACGCAGTGTCTGCTTATTAAACTGCAATCCCGTTGTAATATTGCTACAGATTTTAACGAACTTTTTAAGTTATGTGAAAGAGATAACAATTTTTTATTACTTTCATTTACGTGGCTCAAAATAAAACGGTGGGCCGTATAAATTCAAAGGTAAGCTTAATTTAAAACAAAGCTTTTGGTCTCTGGGAGCGATGTAAATACGGTGTAAGTTCGCGAATGTACACGAGGAAATAAATATACGACATCCACCACCGTCCATTCTGTTGCATGCATTGCATGAAGGTATTACCGCGTGTATGATGATATTAATATGATATGTTCGAGCTTATGTTGTTGTGGCGTATGTTCGATGTTCTACAACTAAACGCGAAGGTTTGCGATGATAAATAGATGGATAGATGAATGTTTGTTAGGTTTTAACGCAAATATTTTTGATAAAAATTACCCGTAATATAGTTTATACGTCAGAATAGCACGGAAACCTTTTATCCCGATAACCAACATGCACGCGGGCTAAGCAAATCTAGTTAAAAATATTTAAGACTACATGAGGCCGAGGTTACACCCGCGTTATTTAAGGCTTCTGCTCCGCTCCCGTAGCTCATAGCGTGTGTATATAGCCTATACCCTTTTTCGATAAATGGGCTATCTAACACCGAAATAATTTTTCAAATCGCACTTGTAGTTCCTGATATTAGCACTTTAATGCAAACAAACAAACTTTTCAACTTTATATATTTGTATTAGATTATGTGGTTGTGGCTTATAGTTGACAGACTGATATCGTACCTATAGGTATGTCGATATTAATAAGTCGAATGTAGCGCCAATAGATTTCAAGTATTTGACATTGCCAAATATGTTGTGTGGGAAAATATGGGATGCCCAAGACATTTCTCTTTTGCCTAATGCTAAATGACGTCGTTGTAATTCCCTTAAAAGTGTGGAACTCCTCAGCTATTTTTGCGACAGTGTCCTTCGCAGATCCGAAGTGAAGCTGCGCCTCAAGCTCCGCCAACCTTTTGGAGAAATTTAAATTATATGACATTAAACTTCACAGATTGATACTTAATTGCAAAACCCGTAAGACGGCTCTCGAACCTTAAATAAAAACAAAACCTCATTTCAAATTAAAGAATCAAAATGCGCAAGTGCCCTCGACTGTCATTTTACGTATTTAAGAAACGACACCATTCATAACACGTCAAAAAGACGACGCGCGTCGTACTAATGTGCTGAGAAAAAAGGGTTTATCCAATGCTAAAAGGTGAGTAAACAAATATTTTGAAGGAAGCACACACAAAAGCTTGGGACAGTAAGAATTTGGTTCATATTTCAATATTCTTTTTGCTCAAATTGCTTGAATTCCATATGACTTTTTGTTTCACAGTTGTTATCGTTCTTATATTTTTATTTTGATGATGTGTTTATGTTTTTGTAACACGTTTGTAATATTATTCCAATGTTTTGATTCCACGAACGTGCTTATTTATTACATATTTTACTGGTAACAGTTATTTTTTATGTCTTAGTCTTTTCAGTAGCTTTGTAAATAGACTTAACTACATTATTGCCAAGTTAATGGTGTATTAATTACTTTGTGTTTTGTATGGATTTACTGACTGTTAAGTATTGCATATGTTTTTTTGCACATACACCTTTTTAACCCGGTTGACATTTTTATTGGAGCCGGGTACCATTTTGCCCATTCTCCTTTCGATGGCGTACCTCCATAACAAAACTTTACTTACAAATAATAAGTAAGTATTTACTACTGATTAAAACAACAGTTCGAAGCATCATACGTAATTTTTTAAATTAACAGTTTGATGGCGCATGACAAAATGCACTAGTAATTATTAAAAATCACAGACTTCGAAACTTGTTTCATTTATCTTATTTATATTTTATAAATTGTCTAGACTACAGTTACGAACCATCTAACTTCGACACACCTTACATCTACACATCCAGCACGACACAGCATTTGGCCACCTCTCTTCGTTTTTAGAAAGTGGACAATTGGGCCACCATGTGAAGTTGATGGGTCACCCGACATTTTCAGAGAGATGAAGCAGCAACCTAAACAAAAAATATGCATGAAAACGTATGTGGTTAAAAATAAATTGGTCATATTCGTATAGATAATTTAATTACTTTTTTAAGGGAAATAACTAAGTATTAAATAACTAAGGTTTTTCATAAAAACTTTTGATGTTTTATGGGCTGCCTATCATAGAAATGTGAAACATTAAAAGTAATAATGCAGCTTCTTTATTTATTTATAGCTAAGTGTAAAATATTATTTTAAGATGATATCACTTTGAAAATTATAAGAAGATTATTGCAGAATTTACTTACCTTGTTTGATTTCCAAGTTCACAATATTTGGAAAACACTTCATGTCGTCACAATAAATCCACTATGAAAGCCAGAAGGGTACTGAGATCCTTTTACATTTAAACGCATGCTAATAGTAACGTACGCGCGTTATCACCTGAGTCGTCAGGTCATAAAAGTCAAAAAGATAGGAATGTGCAGCGCATTGGACCCTAGTTATCGATAAACGGCTACCTGCGCACGTTCTAACGTTAGAACTAATTTGGGCACAAGTAAAGGGAGAAGTTGCGAAGAACAATAATACCTTCAAGATAGCAGATGTCGAAAATCACCTCCACCAAGCACTAGATAATGTCACACGAGAAGACTGGGCCAAATGTGTGAGGCATGCCGAAGAACTTCAAAACAAAGACTTACAAAATGCTGTAATTAGAAATCACGCGCCACTTATAATAAATTTGGCAGAAGACAAAGATTCTGATGATAAAGACTCCGATATAGAGTAATTTTATTTTCTTAATAATTATATAATTTAAATCTTTTTGTAATATTAACGGCTCATTTAAGGGACACAATATGATCTACTTTGTTTCTTGTAATAAACTTTCTTTCTCTGTGTATGAAAATACTGTATACAATTTTTAAATATAGTTTAATATAAAATATTGTGATTTTTTTAATTTTGTGAACAAGATACGGTAATAAACGTTACTTATCGATAATATGTCTTTTATTGTTACGCCCTTCACTGGACGGCTCCATAAGACCCCTAGGTGCAAGCGAGATAGATATAGGAAATGATTTATGGCCCTAAGACTCAGATGAACCAATAAGATCTTTTTCTATTGTTTATTGCCAGTCAAATGGGTTTTACAAAGGAATAATTTGTAACGAGACCGCTTTTGCTTTGTATATGTTTTACACTTATTTTCGTCAGCCGACCAACATTAAAATATATCATTATGCATATTAAAAATAAGAGTTGTACAAGCCATGTGTCACAAATGCGTCCAAAACAAAATTTATTTTATTTTCGCTATTTTAGTTTGTGCCTGGTTGTACTTTAAGCATTATTACTGAGAAAACTTTTTGTTCCATTCGCGGTTTGAATAAACCCATTCAAATTCTTCTATGGTCGATTCACACCGCGGTCTGAAACAGCCTATTCCTAAGAGCTCTTCCGCATTTCACACCGCGGTCCGAACCACTCGTGTGCGAAACGAAGAAACACCCAAGGTCGTATGTAACTTTAGAAGTTGGTATAAAAAGAAGAAAACTATTAGTTTGAACTCCGATGTGCATAAGTAGCGTTTATCAATAAATGAATATTAAACACGTTTTGCCTCCTTTTTTCCGGACCGGACATTTTAATTTAAATTGTTTTTATCGCGTGTATTCTATTTCGTGTGTACAGTAAATAACTAGTGGCAATTATAATATGTGAAGTTTACTTGCATAATTTATGGACTCACACCTGTACACAAAAAAAAACTTGCTTAATAGATAGACAGAAAATACTTTGTTGTACACTAGAAATTTATAAATACTGGTGAAACACGGGTCGTCTGGTCGCAAATTGTGATTTCTCTCAAATAAGCTTAATGTTACCAAGCTAAAGTAAACTTCGTTTAATGTCAGCCACAAACATGGGTCGGATATATCGGATATGTGCTAGGATATACACATTGTTGCAGCGCAAGGTTATATATATGCAGCAGTGGTACTTCTAGAACTGATAGGCAGTCTTTAACCATAAACGCGGGTATATTGTCGGGTCCGTAGGCGGCTGTAGCTTTAAGATGGCGCACTGCATACCGAAGATCGCTCATTTTAACTTGATCTATAGAAATACTAGATCCAAGAGCTAAATGAGCTGCCTCTTGCTCAGCCATATTTACATCTAATAATGGAGAAGACTTATGGAAGATAGAGCTAAAATATTGAGCAAAGGCGTCAATAGCAGCCTGTCCTTCTACTGTGCTATTGTTATATATATATAATTATTAGCCTGTTGCCTACTTTTACGTTTCTCTTTGACATATTTCCAAAAACTAGTTGGTTCACGAGTTATATTATTTTCTACTGTTGTTATATAGTTTCTAAATGCGGCATTTATTAATTCCTTTACCTTAGTTCTGTAGTATTTAAATAATTCTTTATTAAATTCTAAGCGGAGGCGTTTATACATTTTCAGATTGTAATATTTTAACTTTATATAGTGAATTATTTCTTTAGTATACCATTTAGGATATACATATTTATTTAAATGAGTTACTGATTTTAGAGGGACACGTGTGCTGATAGCATCGTTGAGCTTATTATAAAATATATCTACGGCCATATTTAAGTCTATGTTCTGCTGAAGTGTTAGCTCTGTCCAGTCTATGTTCGCAATATCAGTGTACAGGCCATAATCTGCCTTGCGAAAATTCCACCCAGTACTTAAATGATGACCTGGAGTAATGGTTGTAGAGTAGAGTTAATGCCCACTTTTCGCTAGTGTTTTAGTTTCACGTAATAGATGGCGAGCCAAATGCCGCTAATCGGGATGTTATGTTAGCCACAGCCTCGTCCGTTGATCAGCAGGTACACCACTTGCAGGTGAGGCTGGCTTGGGACCCTCAGTACTTGGTAGAAATCCTATGCACCCTGACTTTTGTGTTGTCTTATTTAACAGTGCTCCTGGTAAATCCTATGTCATGGGTGACCTCACAAACATTCATAAAACGGTTGAAAAGTACACCCAGACTCGAAACTAAAAGGACCATGCCCATCTGTGCCCCAGAAATGTCCAGAGAAAGTAAATTACAAGATTGTCCTAATAAATTAAAACTAGAATTAAGTTGTTAATTTGGAAACCTATCAAGCACTGGATAAAAAAAAACGAAAAAAAAGACTTGTTTACTTTGCAGTACCTACGATAAATAATGTTTCATTCATTCATGCACTAAAAGTGCAGTTTATTGCGGTCTATAACCACGTTCTTTCGCCGATTTATTAATTCCTTGTGATAGTATCGCGGTTTTACGGAGTACTCTTTCTATGTTATTATTTATTCAAGTACCTACTTAAGTTTTGTATCTAACCAAATTGTTTTCACATTTATATAGATGGAGATACTATGGAGACAGACTATATAATTCCAAATAACTGAAATGTTTACAGACATATAAGTATATAAATGAACACTGATTTGGCGTAGCTTATATGATGATTATGAAGTGCCTAGTGGAAAACTAATAGCAATGCTGTTTGTAAACGATAAAATGTATAAACAATAGGCGTTAAGCAGTTATCATGTCTTGTTTAACGTCCAATAACTTTTCAACCAGTGCTTTATATGACATTAATACTAGATATCATAGAAATACTGTTAATAAGTTATCGCATGACATAGAGTTGCAATTTGGGAAATGCCTAGCATTGACGGCATTGCTGGGTTTCGCCTCCATACTAATATGGGCATGGTCCTTTTTGCATTATACAAAGTTTTCTCATGCGAAGATTGAACCCACGACGTTAAGCGCACTGCTAAACCGCTTAAACCTAAAAGTCTAAGATACCTGGCCCGCAAGACAGATTACCTGCTATTAGCGTAGGTATACCTTCCCCTGAATTATTACCCTTAATTATCAGGCGTTATCAATTGCAACCCGAAATCAGCTTACGAGTCTAACCGGATATGACTGAATAATAGCTTTTCCACTGGGCGACTGACTGTCTGACCTCCACCATGCAGTCTACTTTATAGACGCAGACGTATTCCCTGAGAGTACACTTTGATTACTAATTTCGTAGTACGTCGTCCCCATTATGAACATTACTTCTAAGCTAAGCCGACTGTGATAAAGTATAATTTTGACGAAGATATATTTTAATATCTTTGCAAGTGCATGTAATATTTAAAACCGTCTGGGTGCCATAAACTGTCTAAGTTTTATATCGTGGTATTAAAATTGCAGTTTGTGAAGAATCTGAACGTATTTTAGAGCTTCTGAAGAATTGATCCTTTTTATACGTGAATGTTATAGAAAGATTAGCATTTGTAGTAGTATCTGATATAATTTATTTGAACTTAAAATTCTATCGTTTGATATTTTCACATACCTAAAGGACGACTTCTGACCGCTGCAAAGGTATGGATAGCGACATTTCATTGTTTAGACTAGTGTCAGTATATCCAACAGTACTGACTACCCGTAACGACTGTGAAAAATATTCTTATTTGAAGGGACCGAAGTTTGCACATGCTTTTGGAGCCGCGGGGTACTCTTCGAAAAGTCAGTGATGCGCTGGCTCTGACTTTAAACCTGATACACTCTGCATGACAATGTATAAATTGGTATCTGTACTAGGTTATCGCAGCTCAAATATAAACCGGGTGTGGCTAAATCTAATTCTAAGTTGGTCTAACCTCAGGGAAATGTTTTATAACATTAGTCTTCTGTACTTGGCTTCTAAATGCAGACCATTGTGATTTATAGTGTTATGTTTATCATTACGCAGTGTCTGCTTATTAAACTGCAATCCCGTTGTAATATTGCTACAGATTTTAACGAACTTTTTAAGTTATGTGAAAGAGATAACAATTTTTTATTACTTCCATTTACGTGGCTCAAAATAAAACGGTGGGCCGTATAAATTCAAAGGTAAGCTTAATTTAAAACAAAGCTTTTGGTCTCTGGGAGCGATGTAAATACGGTGTAAGTTCGCGAATGTACACGAGGAAATAAATATACGACATCCACCACCGTCCATTCTGTTGCATGCATTGCATGAAGGTATTACCGCGTGTATGATGATATTAATATGATATGTTCGAGCTTATGTTGTTGTGGCGTATGTTCGATGTTCTACAACTAAACGCGAAGGTTTGCGATGATAAATAGATGGATAGATGAATGTTTGTTAGGTTTTAACGCAAATATTTTTGATAAAAATTACCCGTAATATAGTTTATACGTCAGAATAGCACGGAAACCTTTTATCCCGATAACCAACATGCACGCGGGCTAAGCAAATCTAGTTAAAAATATTTAAGACTACATGAGGCCGAGGTTACACCCGCGTTATTTAAGGCTTCTGCTCCGCTCCCGTAGCTCATAGCGTGTGTATATAGCCTATACCCTTTTTCGATAAATGGGCTATCTAACACCTAAATAATTTTTCAAATCGCACTTGTAGTTCCTGATATTAGCACTTTAAAGCAAACAAACAAACTTTTCAACTTTATATATTTGTATTAGATTATGTGGTTGTGGCTTATAGTTGACAGACTGATATCGTACCTATAGGTATGTCGATATTAATAAGTCGAATGTAGCGCCAATAGATTTCAAGTATTTGACATTGCCAAATACGTTGTGTGGGAAAATATGGGATGCCCAAGACATTTCTCTTTTGCCTAATGCTAAATGACGTCGTTGTAATTCCCTTAAAAGTGCGGAACTCCTCAGCTACTTTTGCGACAGTGTCCTTCGCAGATCCGAAGTGAAGCTGCGCCTCAAGCTCCGCCAACCTTTTGGAGAAATTTAAATTATATGACATTAAACTTCACAGATTGATACTTAATTGCAAAACCCGTAAGACGGCTCTCGAACCTTAAATAAAAACAAAACCTCATTTCAAATTAAAGAATCAAAATGCGCAAGTGCCCTCGACTGTCATTTTACGTATTTAAGAAACGACACCATTCATAACACGTCAAAAAGACGACGCGCGTCGTACTAATGTGCTGAGAAAAAAGGGTTTATCCAATGCTAAAAGGTGAGTAAACAAATATTTTGAAGGAAGCACACACAAAAGCTTGGGACAGTAAGAATTTGGTTCATATTTCAATATTCTTTTTGCTCAAATTGCTTGAATTCCATATGACTTTTTGTTTCACAGTTGTTATCGTTCTTATATTTTTATTTTGATGATGTGTTTATGTTTTTGTAACACGTTTGTAATATTATTCCAATGTTTTGATTCCACGAACGTGCTTATTTATTACATATTTTACTGGTAACAGTTATTTTTTATGTCTTAGTCTTTTCAGTAGCTTTGTAAATAGACTTAACTACATTATTGCCAAGTTAATGGTGTATTAATTACTTTGTGTTTTGTATGGATTTACTGACTGTTAAGTATTGCATATGTTTTTTTGCACATACACCTTTTTAACCCGGTTGACATTTTTATTGGAGCCGGGTACCATTTTGCCCATTCTCCTTTCGATGGCGTACCTCCATAACAAAACTTTACTTACAAATAATAAGTAAGTATTTACTACTGATTAAAACAACAGTTCGAAGCATCATACGTAATTTTTTAAATTAACAGTTTGATGGCGCATGACAAAATGCACTAGTAATTATTAAAAATCACAGACTTCGAAACTTGTTTCATTTATCTTATTTATATTTTATAAATTGTCTAGACTACAGTTACGAACCATCTAACTTCGACACACCTTACATCTACACATCCAGCACGACACAGCATTTGGCCACCTCTCTTCGTTTTTAGAAAGTGGACAATTGGGCCACCATGTGAAGTTGATGGGTCACCCGACATTTTCAGAGAGATGAAGCAGCAACCTAAACAAAAAATATGCATGAAAACGTATGTGGTTAAAAATAAATTGGTCATATTCGTATAGATAATTTAATTACTTTTTTAAGGGAAATAACTAAGTATTAAATAACTAAGGTTTTTCATAAAAACTTTTGATGTTTTATGGGCTGCCTATCATAGAAATGTGAAACATTAAAAGTAATAATGCAGCTTCTTTATTTATTTATAGCTAAGTGTAAAATATTATTTTAAGATGATATCACTTTGAAAATTATAAGAAGATTATTGCAGAATTTACTTACCTTGTTTGATTTCCAAGTTCACAATATTTGGAAAACACTTCATGTCGTCACAATAAATCCACTATGAAAGCCAGAAGGGTACTGAGATCCTTTTACATTTAAACGCATGCTAATAGTAACGTACGCGCGTTATCACCTGAGTCGTCAGGTCATAAAAGTCAAAAAGATAGGAATGTGCAGCGCATTGGACCCTAGTTATCGATAAACGGCTACCTGCGCACGTTCTAACGTTAGAACTAATTTGGGCACAAGTAAAGGGAGAAGTTGCGAAGAACAATAATACCTTCAAGATAGCAGATGTCGAAAATCACCTCCACCAAGCACTAGATAATGTCACACGAGAAGACTGGGCCAAATGTGTGAGGCATGCCGAAGAACTTCAAAACAAAGACTTACAAAATGCTGTAATTAGAAATCACGCGCCACTTATAATAAATTTGGCAGAAGACAAAGATTCTGATGATAAAGACTCCGATATAGAGTAATTTTATTTTCTTAATAATTATATAATTTAAATCTTTTTGTAATATTAACGGCTCATTTAAGGGACACAATATGATCTACTTTGTTTCTTGTAATAAACTTTCTTTCTCTGTGTATGAAAATACTGTATACAATTTTTAAATATAGTTTAATATAAAATATTGTGATTTTTTTAATTTTGTGAACAAGATACGGTAATAAACGTTACTTATCGATAATATGTCTTTTATTGTTACGCCCTTCACTGGACGGCTCCATAAGACCCCTAGGTGCAAGCGAGATAGATATAGGAAATGATTTATGGCCCTAAGACTCAGATGAACCAATAAGATCTTTTTCTATTGTTTATTGCCAGTCAAATGGGTTTTACAAAGGAATAATTTGTAACGAGACCGCTTTTGCTTTGTATATGTTTTACACTTATTTTCGTCAGCCGACCAACATTAAAATATATCATTATGCATATTAAAAATAAGAGTTGTACAAGCCATGTGTCACAAATGCGTCCAAAACAAAATTTATTTTATTTTCGCTATTTTAGTTTGTGCCTGGTTGTACTTTAAGCATTATTACTGAGAAAACTTTTTGTTCCATTCGCGGTTTGAATAAACCCATTCAAATTCTTCTATGGTCGATTCACACCGCGGTCTGAAACAGCCTATTCCTAAGAGCTCTTCCGCATTTCACACCGCGGTCCGAACCACTCGTGTGCGAAACGAAGAAACACCCAAGGTCGTATGTAACTTTAGAAGTTGGTATAAAAAGAAGAAAACTATTAGTTTGAACTCCGATGTGCATAAGTAGCGTTTATCAATAAATGAATATTAAACACGTTTTGCCTCCTTTTTTCCGGACCGGACATTTTAATTTAAATTGTTTTTATCGCGTGTATTCTATTTCGTGTGTACAGTAAATAACTAGTGGCAATTATAATATGTGAAGTTTACTTGCATAATTTATGGACTCACACCTGTACACAAAAAAAAACTTGCTTAATAGATAGACAGAAAATACTTTGTTGTACACTAGAAATTTATAAATACTGGTGAAACACGGGTCGTCTGGTCGCAAATTGTGATTTCTCTCAAATAAGCTTAATGTTACCAAGCTAAAGTAAACTTCGTTTAATGTCAGCCACAAACATGGGTCGGATATATCGGATATGTGCTAGGATATACACATTGTTGCAGCGCAAGGTTATATATATGCAGCAGTGGTACTTCTAGAACTGATAGGCAGTCTTTAACCATAAACGCGGGTATATTGTCGGGTCCGTAGGCGGCTGTAGCTTTAAGATGGCGCACTGCATACCGAAGATCGCTCATTTTAACTTGATCTATAGAAATACTAGATCCAAGAGCTAAATGAGCTGCCTCTTGCTCAGCCATATTTACATCTAATAATGGAGAAGACTTATGGAAGATAGAGCTAAAATATTGAGCAAAGGCGTCAATAGCAGCCTGTCCTTCTACTGTGCTATTGTTATATATATAATTATTAGCCTGTTGCCTACTTTTACGTTTCTCTTTGACATATTTCCAAAAACTAGTTGGTTCACGAGTTATATTATTTTCTACTGTTGTTATATAGTTTCTAAATGCGGCATTTATTAATTCCTTTACCTTAGTTCTGTAGTATTTAAATAATTCTTTATTAAATTCTAAGCGGAGGCGTTTATACATTTTCAGATTGTAATATTTTAACTTTATATAGTGAATTATTTCTTTAGTATACCATTTAGGATATACATATTTATTTAAATGAGTTACTGATTTTAGAGGGACACGTGTGCTGATAGCATCGTTGAGCTTATTATAAAATATATCTACGGCCATATTTAAGTCTATGTTCTGCTGAAGTGTTAGCTCTGTCCAGTCTATGTTCGCAATATCAGTGTACAGGCCATAATCTGCCTTGCGAAAATTCCACCCAGTACTTAAATGATGACCTGGAGTAATGGTTGTAGAGTAGAGTTAATGCCCACTTTTCGCTAGTGTTTTAGTTTCACGTAATAGATGGCGAGCCAAATGCCGCTAATCGGGATGTTATGTTAGCCACAGCCTCGTCCGTTGATCAGCAGGTACACCACTTGCAGGTGAGGCTGGCTTGGGACCCTCAGTACTTGGTAGAAATCCTATGCACCCTGACTTTTGTGTTGTCTTATTTAACAGTGCTCCTGGTAAATCCTATGTCATGGGTGACCTCACAAACATTCATAAAACGGTTGAAAAGTACACCCAGACTCGAAACTAAAATTTTTGCATTATACAAAGTTTTCTCATGCGAAGATTGAACCCACGACGTTAAGCGCACTGCTAAACCGCTTAAACCTAAAAGTCTAAGATACCTGGCCCGCAAGACAGATTACCTGCTATTAGCGTAGGTATACCTTCCCCTGAATTATTACCCTTAATTATCAGGCGTTATCAATTGCAACCCGAAATCAGCTTACGAGTCTAACCGGATATGACTGAATAATAGCTTTTCCACTGGGCGACTGACTGTCTGACCTCCACCATGCAGTCTACTTTATAGACGCAGACGTATTCCCTGAGAGTACACTTTGATTACTAATTTCGTAGTACGTCGTCCCCATTATGAACATTACTTCTAAGCTAAACCGACTGTGATAAAGTATAATTTTGACGAAGATATATTTTAATATCTTTGCAAGTGCATGTAATATTTAAAACCGTCTGGGTGCCATAAACTGTCTAAGTTTTATATCGTGGTATTAAAATTGCAGTTTGTGAAGAATCTGAACGTATTTTAGAGCTTCTGAAGAATTGATCCTTTTTATACGTGAATGTTATAGAAAGATTAGCATTTGTAGTAGTATCTGATATAATTTATTTGAACTTAAAATTCTATCGTTTGATATTTTCACATACCTAAAGGACGACTTCTGACCGCTGCAAAGGTATGGATAGCGACATTTCATTGTTTAGACTAGTGTCAGTATATCCAACAGTACTGACTACCCGTAACGACTGTGAAAAATATTCTTATTTGAAGGGACCGAAGTTTGCACATGCTTTTGGAGCCGCGGGGTACTCTTCGAAAAGTCAGTGATGCGCTGGCTCTGACTTTAAACCTGATACACTCTGCATGACAATGTATAAATTGGTATCTGTACTAGGTTATCGCAGCTCAAATATAAACCGGGTGTGGCTAAATCTAATTCTAAGTTGGTCTAACCTCAGGGAAATGTTTTATAACATTAGTCTTCTGTACTTGGCTTCTAAATGCAGACCATTGTGATTTATAGTGTTATGTTTATCATTACGCAGTGTCTGCTTATTAAACTGCAATCCCGTTGTAATATTGCTACAGATTTTAACGAACTTTTTAAGTTATGTGAAAGAGATAACAATTTTTTATTACTTTCATTTACGTGGCTCAAAATAAAACGGTGGGCCGTATAAATTCAAAGGTAAGCTTAATTTAAAACAAAGCTTTTGGTCTCTGGGAGCGATGTAAATACGGTGTAAGTTCGCGAATGTACACGAGGAAATAAATATACGACATCCACCACCGTCCATTCTGTTGCATGCATTGCATGAAGGTATTACCGCGTGTATGATGATATTAATATGATATGTTCGAGCTTATGTTGTTGTGGCGTATGTTCGATGTTCTACAACTAAACGCGAAGGTTTGCGATGATAAATAGATGGATAGATGAATGTTTGTTAGGTTTTAACGCAAATATTTTTGATAAAAATTACCCGTAATATAGTTTATACGTCAGAATAGCACGGAAACCTTTTATCCCGATAACCAACATGCACGCGGGCTAAGCAAATCTAGTTAAAAATATTTAAGACTACATGAGGCCGAGGTTACACCCGCGTTATTTAAGGCTTCTGCTCCGCTCCCGTAGCTCATAGCGTGTGTATATAGCCTATACCCTTTTTCGATAAATGGGCTATCTAACACCGAAATAATTTTTCAAATCGCACTTGTAGTTCCTGATATTAGCACTTTAATGCAAACAAACAAACTTTTCAACTTTATATATTTGTATTAGATTATGTGGTTGTGGCTTATAGTTGACAGACTGATATCGTACCTATAGGTATGTCGATATTAATAAGTCGAATGTAGCGCCAATAGATTTCAAGTATTTGACATTGCCAAATATGTTGTGTGGGAAAATATGGGATGCCCAAGACATTTCTCTTTTGCCTAATGCTAAATGACGTCGTTGTAATTCCCTTAAAAGTGTGGAACTCCTCAGCTACTTTTGCGACAGTGTCCTTCGCAGATCCGAAGTGAAGCTGCGCCTCAAGCTCCGCCAACCTTTTGGAGAAATTTAAATTATATGACATTAAACTTCACAGATTGATACTTAATTGCAAAACCCGTAAGACGGCTCTCGAACCTTAAATAAAAACAAAACCTCATTTCAAATTAAAGAATCAAAATGCGCAAGTGCCCTCGACTGTCATTTTACGTATTTAAGAAACGACACCATTCATAACACGTCAAAAAGACGACGCGCGTCGTACTAATGTGCTGAGAAAAAAGGGTTTATCCAATGCTAAAAGGTGAGTAAACAAATATTTTGAAGGAAGCACACACAAAAGCTTGGGACAGTAAGAATTTGGTTCATATTTCAATATTCTTTTTGCTCAAATTGCTTGAATTCCATATGACTTTTTGTTTCACAGTTGTTATCGTTCTTATATTTTTATTTTGATGATGTGTTTATGTTTTTGTAACACGTTTGTAATATTATTCCAATGTTTTGATTCCACGAACGTGCTTATTTATTACATATTTTACTGGTAACAGTTATTTTTTATGTCTTAGTCTTTTCAGTAGCTTTGTAAATAGACTTAACTACATTATTGCCAAGTTAATGGTGTATTAATTACTTTGTGTTTTGTATGGATTTACTGACTGTTAAGTATTGCATATGTTTTTTTGCACATACACCTTTTTAACCCGGTTGACATTTTTATTGGAGCCGGGTACCATTTTGCCCATTCTCCTTTCGATGGCGTACCTCCATAACAAAACTTTACTTACAAATAATAAGTAAGTATTTACTACTGATTAAAACAACAGTTCGAAGCATCATACGTAATTTTTTAAATTAACAGTTTGATGGCGCATGACAAAATGCACTAGTAATTATTAAAAATCACAGACTTCGAAACTTGTTTCATTTATCTTATTTATATTTTATAAATTGTCTAGACTACAGTTACGAACCATCTAACTTCGACACACCTTACATCTACACATCCAGCACGACACAGCATTTGGCCACCTCTCTTCGTTTTTAGAAAGTGGACAATTGGGCCACCATGTGAAGTTGATGGGTCACCCGACATTTTCAGAGAGATGAAGCAGCAACCTAAACAAAAAATATGCATGAAAACGTATGTGGTTAAAAATAAATTGGTCATATTCGTATAGATAATTTAATTACTTTTTTAAGGGAAATAACTAAGTATTAAATAACTAAGGTTTTTCATAAAAACTTTTGATGTTTTATGGGCTGCCTATCATAGAAATGTGAAACATTAAAAGTAATAATGCAGCTTCTTTATTTATTTATAGCTAAGTGTAAAATATTATTTTAAGATGATATCACTTTGAAAATTATAAGAAGATTATTGCAGAATTTACTTACCTTGTTTGATTTCCAAGTTCACAATATTTGGAAAACACTTCATGTCGTCACAATAAATCCACTATGAAAGCCAGAAGGGTACTGAGATCCTTTTACATTTAAACGCATGCTAATAGTAACGTACGCGCGTTATCACCTGAGTCGTCAGGTCATAAAAGTCAAAAAGATAGGAATGTGCAGCGCATTGGACCCTAGTTATCGATAAACGGCTACCTGCGCACGTTCTAACGTTAGAACTAATTTGGGCACAAGTAAAGGGAGAAGTTGCGAAGAACAATAATACCTTCAAGATAGCAGATGTCGAAAATCACCTCCACCAAGCACTAGATAATGTCACACGAGAAGACTGGGCCAAATGTGTGAGGCATGCCGAAGAACTTCAAAACAAAGACTTACAAAATGCTGTAATTAGAAATCACGCGCCACTTATAATAAATTTGGCAGAAGACAAAGATTCTGATGATAAAGACTCCGATATAGAGTAATTTTATTTTCTTAATAATTATATAATTTAAATCTTTTTGTAATATTAACGGCTCATTTAAGGGACACAATATGATCTACTTTGTTTCTTGTAATAAACTTTCTTTCTCTGTGTATGAAAATACTGTATACAATTTTTAAATATAGTTTAATATAAAATATTGTGATTTTTTTAATTTTGTGAACAAGATACGGTAATAAACGTTACTTATCGATAATATGTCTTTTATTGTTACGCCCTTCACTGGACGGCTCCATAAGACCCCTAGGTGCAAGCGAGATAGATATAGGAAATGATTTATGGCCCTAAGACTCAGATGAACCAATAAGATCTTTTTCTATTGTTTATTGCCAGTCAAATGGGTTTTACAAAGGAATAATTTGTAACGAGACCGCTTTTGCTTTGTATATGTTTTACACTTATTTTCGTCAGCCGACCAACATTAAAATATATCATTATGCATATTAAAAATAAGAGTTGTACAAGCCATGTGTCACAAATGCGTCCAAAACAAAATTTATTTTATTTTCGCTATTTTAGTTTGTGCCTGGTTGTACTTTAAGCATTATTACTGAGAAAACTTTTTGTTCCATTCGCGGTTTGAATAAACCCATTCAAATTCTTCTATGGTCGATTCACACCGCGGTCTGAAACAGCCTATTCCTAAGAGCTCTTCCGCATTTCACACCGCGGTCCGAACCACTCGTGTGCGAAACGAAGAAACACCCAAGGTCGTATGTAACTTTAGAAGTTGGTATAAAAAGAAGAAAACTATTAGTTTGAACTCCGATGTGCATAAGTAGCGTTTATCAATAAATGAATATTAAACACGTTTTGCCTCCTTTTTTCCGGACCGGACATTTTAATTTAAATTGTTTTTATCGCGTGTATTCTATTTCGTGTGTACAGTAAATAACTAGTGGCAATTATAATATGTGAAGTTTACTTGCATAATTTATGGACTCACACCTGTACACAAAAAAAAACTTGCTTAATAGATAGACAGAAAATACTTTGTTGTACACTAGAAATTTATAAATACTGGTGAAACACGGGTCGTCTGGTCGCAAATTGTGATTTCTCTCAAATAAGCTTAATGTTACCAAGCTAAAGTAAACTTCGTTTAATGTCAGCCACAAACATGGGTCGGATATATCGGATATGTGCTAGGATATACACATTGTTGCAGCGCAAGGTTATATATATGCAGCAGTGGTACTTCTAGAACTGATAGGCAGTCTTTAACCATAAACGCGGGTATATTGTCGGGTCCGTAGGCGGCTGTAGCTTTAAGATGGCGCACTGCATACCGAAGATCGCTCATTTTAACTTGATCTATAGAAATACTAGATCCAAGAGCTAAATGAGCTGCCTCTTGCTCAGCCATATTTACATCTAATAATGGAGAAGACTTATGGAAGATAGAGCTAAAATATTGAGCAAAGGCGTCAATAGCAGCCTGTCCTTCTACTGTGCTATTGTTATATATATATAATTATTAGCCTGTTGCCTACTTTTACGTTTCTCTTTGACATATTTCCAAAAACTAGTTGGTTCACGAGTTATATTATTTTCTACTGTTGTTATATAGTTTCTAAATGCGGCATTTATTAATTCCTTTACCTTAGTTCTGTAGTATTTAAATAATTCTTTATTAAATTCTAAGCGGAGGCGTTTATACATTTTCAGATTGTAATATTTTAACTTTATATAGTGAATTATTTCTTTAGTATACCATTTAGGATATACATATTTATTTAAATGAGTTACTGATTTTAGAGGGACACGTGTGCTGATAGCATCGTTGAGCTTATTATAAAATATATCTACGGCCATATTTAAGTCTATGTTCTGCTGAAGTGTTAGCTCTGTCCAGTCTATGTTCGCAATATCAGTGTACAGGCCATAATCTGCCTTGCGAAAATTCCACCCAGTACTTAAATGATGACCTGGAGTAATGGTTGTAGAGTAGAGTTAATGCCCACTTTTCGCTAGTGTTTTAGTTTCACGTAATAGATGGCGAGCCAAATGCCGCTAATCGGGATGTTATGTTAGCCACAGCCTCGTCCGTTGATCAGCAGGGGTACACCACT